>JALGBA010000875.1:0-256657 GCA_023970755.1 Azemiops feae
CAAGGGGAGAACCAACCTAGAATTAAGGAGAAATTTCCCGACAGAACACTTAATCAGTGGAATGCCTTGCCTCCAGAAGTTGTGGGTGCTCAAACACTGGAGGTTTTTAAGAAGAGATTGGACAACCATCTGTCTGAAATGGTATAGGGTTTCCTGCTTGAGCAGGGGGTTGGACTAGAAGACCGCCAAGGTCCCTTCCAACTCTGTTATTCTGTTATTTTCTGTGATAGTCCAACATACTTTCAGGATACCATTAGACAACATTAGATTTTATACAAATCACAAAACTGCACATTTAATATAGAGCAATTTGTAATTTTTAAAAAGAATAAATATTTTTGAAAAATCTGTGTTTTCTTGATAATTAAATTTAACATTTACCTAGGATATCTATTTGCTTGAAAAATATGAACATGAGTTGAGGAACTTCTTGATTCCTTAATCAGCAACATTTTTGTTTTCCAAAAACTAAAATGTAGGGTGGTATGGTATTTCTGGGTTTCTAAAGTAGAATTGCACAGAAGTATGGAAATAACAAGAGAGCATTATTCACTTTTAGAGAAGAAGAACACAGGTTCAGCTACTCCCATTTCTAACAAGGGCTAGAAAAAAAATTCTGATTTGAGACTTCCGGTTCCAGTCTGCAGCACTGGCGGTCGGGCGAAGAGTCCTTTCTCTTCGCCGGCCGGTTTCCCCCCGCCGGTAGACCCTGGAGAGGGTCGAAAGTCACCCTGGAGGGGCGACCACCACTGAGGAGGACACTCGTCGATTGTGGAGGGAGCGGCAGCACCCTCCGCAGTCTGAGACAGTTCCTTTGGGCCGACGGGGAAAAGATCAGCCATTAACATGGCCGATCATCTAGCTGCTCCAGCTGAAAGTCACAAGAACAACTAAGCGAAAAGAACCACCATGGAAGATCTGGGTGAGACCTTTCCTTCCCTCTCTGTACCCTAACTACCTTCCTGTGAAAAGCTTCTGGAACTATTTCCCTACTTTAAGAGAGTGGCATTTGGATACTTGGGAAAATGAGCTCTGAGAAAAATAATCAATTTTTACTATTTTAGTTGTTGGACTTCAGGGATCCTGAAAAAAATATTTCCTGTGAAGATGGATTTTCTTTCTCTCTGCCTGCTTGTTTTTATCTTAAATGGAAGCCTTTAGGGAGGGGGTGGAGTGTTTTTCTTTTTTCCTCTCCCCTCTTCTGTATTAAGCGGCGATTTAAGCTACTTTATTTGAAGATGAACTTCTTAAAAAAATGACAAAACTGTTTAAATTCCAACAGAAATTTGGGAAGCTTATTTCTTTAAAGATATTTTTCTATGTTTAGAAAAGCCATTTTAATTGTATTGTCTATTTTAAAACTTTTTTTCCTTCAATCTGGGCTGTCTTTTGCTGCTTGAAGCTTTGGCAACAATGTATCTGTTAGCTAAGCTGAGAACTTTCTCTTTCCTGTGTCTGGTGTTTATTCAGTTTAACAACTTGGCTGTATGCCCAGACACTTGGCTGTACGCCCAGACATTCTTATCTGACTCTGAAACCAGCTGAAAGAAGTTTTTTTTCCTTTTTCTCTCTCCCATTATTTTAACTTACTTCACAGTACAAACTATATATCTCAGATTTATGATACTTGGACTTTCTCTTTTTCTTCGATTACAAATATTTCTTTGAAGAATTGATCTTCAAGGCACCTTTTTTATTATTATTCTTTTTCCTTTGCGAAGATACTATAAATTGGATTACAAATTGGATATTTTTTTTTATAGTATTGACTTTGTTTTTCTTCTTTTTGCTTTGTCTTGCTTGGCCTTTTTGCTTTTTTTATTTTTGTTTGGATATTATATTCTATAATATCCCTATTATAGAATTTGTATTGCTGTATTTACCTCTCAAACTGAGTCTTCACCAAAAAACTAAGATTATTCTATTACTGAAATGGAGTTTTACCCACAGCTTGGTTATGGACTTATACTAGAAAATTTTTTGGAACTTAAAGAACAAAGGATTTTTAGAATGAACATTACAGATGATGCTCCAGAACTAAAAATTGAATCTCAAATTTTGATCGATCAACTTATAGACCAAGGAACAACAGAGGAAAAACAGATCATCCCCAAAGAGGCCGGCATGCAACTACATATACAACTTAATGAGATGGATGAAGCACATCCACAATCTATTTGTAAACATATGCTGGGAAGAATTCACGAATTTACTGAGCAAGTGAATGCTAGAATAAATGCTTTTATTACAAAACTTCAAATTGACTTCCAGATTCCAACTGACTACCCCATAACTCAAACAATAATAGAAGAGGAACAAATCAACATAGAGGAAGATATCATACAATCTCATATACAAGTCATTGAGAACCTCGATGACCAAAGACGGATTTCAATTAAAACATCTACAATGCCAAAAGCAATAGGAATTGATTTGCAAATACGAGGCATCGAGAACTGTGACAACATGGACAATCAATGAGTAACCACCACATTGAATAAGATTGACTATACAGTGCAGATAATATTGGAAAAAAGAGAAGAGAAATAAGATCAGACTGAATTGTTGAGAAATATGTATAATCAAATATTGAGATTTGATGATTTAGAGGCTCTTCTATGGAAACCTGCTTGGCACAAAAAGAAAGCTAGAATTAGATTTAAAAATGAGAATTAAAATTTTACATGATGGGTTAAAAAGGCTTTTTGAGATTTTGACTGAGTTAATACTACTGAGATGAAAATTATTGATTTGACTATGGTTTGGAAGTGTAATATGGAAAAGGTGGTAAACAAGAAGTTAATAGAAGAAGAAATAGAATATAGATGTGAAATGAAATAAGAAGGTATTTTCTGGAATAATATGTTTTCTTTTAGGTATAATTATTTTGATAGGATTTAAACTTTATGTAATGAGTTAAAAGGGGGTTTTAGAGATATGGATTGATTTATAAAATATATATTTGAAATAGAGTAGAATAAGAAATAGAAGTTAATTGGGAAGTATAAAAATAGAATGGTTGGAATAATATGTATATTTTAGAAACAAATTTTATTTTATGAAATAAGGGAAATTGGGATACCCGAAGTGTAAACTATGTGTTTATTTAAGACTAAATTGGAACATGGTAATTGTAAGTTAGTTAAGCTTAAAAACAGGATTTGGCCTGATATAGGTGAAATATTATTGATATTTTTTTCTGATTGACTAAATTCTATTTAGAAATGTATTAATTCGATTATGTTATATCAATTGAGGGAAATAGAGAGGGAAATTTTAAAGAATTAACCTGAATTATATATGTATGCTTTTTCCTTTCTTTTATGGATGATTGATGATTGATTACCCTATCTCCACAATGATTCCTAAGCACTTTGATGTAAAACAAAAAAAAACCCAATAAAACTTGTTTAAAAAAATATATTCTGATTTAAAATCCTGAAGATATTGTTATAGAGTGGAAAGATGAGTGATCTCACTCTGCATTGAACATCTTCCTGTATTCTCTAAAATAAGAGCATCATGAGAGTGTGGTAGCAAAATAATTTAATATGATCTTATAACTCTCTATAATTGACAAGACTACATATCTAAGAAATATTTCATTGTTATCTTTGCATACCTCACTAGATTCTAAACTGGACAGAATAGCTTATGGTTCAGAATTACATTGAAACTGGGCTATAATTTTAGCATGTTGTATGAATCAGATAATTACCTTAAGCCATGATGTGATTTATTTGGGCCTAGTATGTTATATGTAAATAGATATCTATATTTTGCTAACTCTGATTTAGATTTAGGATTAGGTTTTCATGGTTCACAGTATAAGAACCCAGGTAAAATGGGTTGAGAAGATTATGGGGGACCATGAATAAGCATCGTTATGATAAACACTTTGGCTGGAACTTATGCAGACATGATTACTTCTTACTGGTTAGAGGTACAGTCATTTCCTTGTCAGATGCTCCTCATCACAATAATGTCAAATCTCATTTTAGCTCCACAGATTTCTCTCTACACATCTAGTGTTGAGATCACATTACTTATAGCCAAATAATTTTTCTCTTTGCCTTTCATCTTCCTGATACCACCTTTTCCAACTAACATGTTTTATTAAAAGGCACAAGCATTTCTACATTAGAGTGGCTAGACTGATGTAGGATCTTGGGTTCCTACTTTGCCCAAAAGACCTTCAACTGGTCATCTATACTTCAGAATAAGGATCTCAGTAATTTTTGAGGAAGATTATAAAAAACCATCAGTTTGTTAATACAAGGATATGTTTTGTGGATGGCTATTATCAAGAAGCTATCATTTCTGTCTGCACTCCTTTATCTAATTTCCTTTCAGTTTTTTCTTTAATATTTTCTTATGTCACTATGTGATATAAATACTCCTACCTTGGAATAACCATTTTTATTTTCAGAAATAGCTCTATGAACCACGGAAACATAATCCACAGGACAATTCCTAAGTCTATGTATTATTTGTGCTACACTCAACTAATGCAGCTTATCTTTTAGAGATCATGTAGCAATGTGAATGTTTCGACACAAGAACCCAATCTTTAGTATGGAACAAGATGATATGATCATAAGTATGACAAAATGGCATTTCCAAGTATATGTCTGTCAATCACCTTCAGCGTTTCTTAGAAAAATGTGAGAAGACAGGAAGAGTAGTTACTGTTTCTTTAAACATTCCAGTTTTATCAGAATTCTTTTGCAACTGCTGTCCATCTTTCAATACTAAAAAGATGCAATACTGTTAAAGTTGCAAGAATTGAAAAGAAAACAAGCATCTGTCATTCACTCATAACTTTTCCTTCAGTGGAGGATAATCATCAAATGCTGGCAGTATAAAGAAGTTTATATTATATAGGTGATGAATGCCAAAGAAGTGCCATAAATACAGCTGCTGTGAAATTTAATGGCTATTTTTGAAGCTTCAATTCTTATCTTCAAAGGTCACCTATTCTCTTAGAAAATGATTTATGAGAGCACCAGTATCTTTATGGAGTATATCCATAACAGATAGATCATTGGTGACTGTTTGTTCACCACTTTAGATTACTAATACTCTCATTTGTTGAATATTTTTGTGTAGAAACAAGATACCCCACCCTGTGCTGCAGAGGATGTTCAGAAACTGCTAACGTTCTGGTAATTAAAAAAAAAAAAACACCAAACACTATCAATTTGCCTCATCTGGTTTGTTAGAATTAGGATTCTTTTGCATTAGCAGAGCTTGAAGGAAGTTGCTAATCCATGCAATAATTTTAAAAGACACTTACTGAATTTTAAACAGTATTTAATTTTTCTTCTGCTCTTGAAAATATAGCAGCTTAATGGCACCATGGTGTACATGAAAAGGAATTGATGTTTTCCTACTTTCTTTTCAACAGAGCAGGATTGAAAGAACAAGTAAATTGAAAGTTGCTCTTCCAGACATGTAAAACAAATGATGGTTGGGGAAAAAAATCAGTTAATACATTCTTTACAAGAAGACTGATTCTTATAAAATCAGGTGATTTTTCAGAACAGAACAGAGCAATATGTCCAAATTGTGGGTCTACAGCCAAAGAAAGTTGGAACTCCATGTCAAGCACCAGAGAAATCAGGAGATTCAGGCACTTCAAATGAATATAAAGATTTATCACAAGCTTAAGTTTGCTACAAGAATCTGAACTACTAATGGTCAAGGAAATGAGCAGGATTTAGATCTCTTGTGGGTGCTCAGGGACTCATTAGTTATGAAGCATTTGATCCCTCCCTCAGGCTCAGCCTGGTCATACCCCACATTCCAGTTCCTTAAAATTTTAGGAAAGGCACATACAGACACAGCTTTGCCTTTATTTTCTGATATACTAGTCTTACAGGGGAATGCTTTATTTCTTGCCACTTCCATCTCTTTTCAATGTAATTCATTGCAGCTAAACTGGGTCCAATCTGCATTAGACTCTAATTGTAGTTTAATGCAGTACATGTACTCCCAATTCAGTTTTGGTGTTGTATTTCTCTTTATTTTCTTTTCCCTGCCGCCAAAGTATCTTTATCATGGACTTTTCAATAAATATAATTTCTATAACTCTGCAAGTTATGAGAGCCCAAATCTAACATTATGTAGCAACATTCTAACTCTTACAGATAAGTGGTTATATGGCAATAGAATTTGTTTTGCACACTTTTCCCCCATACTTTCTTCTTTGGCCTCAGGCAAAAATAAATTAATTTGTGGGTGGAAAATTCATAGTTGTTTTTCCCCTCCTGGCTATAACTTACAGAAACTGCAGCATGCAGAGGAAATGAAAATCATGAATTTTTTGGACGCTACTTGGAAAGGAAATTCTATGGATCGACTGGAGATTTAACTGTCCTACAAATCAATCTGTATTGCTATACAGTTATAAACTTGACCAATATTTTACCAAATTAAAAAGAGAGAGAAAGAAAGCCATCGGAAGCCACAGGATTACAAGGGAGATTACCTAGTCACTTCAGTTTTGTTTGTATAAACTGGTTTTTATGTTCTGTTGAAATGTACTTTAGTGCTTCTTTCACAATCATGATTCATATAATGAAAACAGAAAGCAGAATTACCCATATTTTCTTTACTTGCTTCACCTTGTTTCCAATGCCATGAACCTTTTCAGCCAGATGTCTACAACTGGATGGGTGGACTTCATGAGGATCCTGCTAGTCAGCCTTGTTATATGCCAGCTTATTTTAATTATAACTTAAATTTTTAAGACATAAGAGGTTAGAGCAGAAGGTGTTGTACTGAGCTATTTTTAATGACATTCAGCCCAGAAGCTCAAAGGCACCCAGACTGAAAACTTTGGGATATAGAAAGGATTCTAAACAAATATGTAAGCCTTGCTCTATCATTAACATTCAGAAGACATGGGCAGCTTCTTTTTTACTCTGCAAGATGAGTGTTTACATTTGGGGAAAACTTGGATTTTAAGAGCAACCTGCCTATGGCACAGTAATAAAAGCAATGTAATAAAGTAGTACATAGAAATCAATTCCTTTTCTTTCCTCTACAGTTGGGGAAAAGAAAACTTCTTCTTGCCTTTTCTTCTGACATTTTCAGCAGGGATGTAGTACTTATCAATATAGGAGAATACACATAGTTGAGTTGATAATAAGAATAAAGCCATGGATATTCACAGAATGTTGCTGCTTTCATCAAAATGACGAAAGCATTGTTACACTATTGTACCGCAAACTCTTTTAGATTTATTGTGTCATCACATACATACTAAAGGGGTGGAGTTTGTCATAACAACATGATGCTGTTTTTCTCATTCTGACCCCCTTGCTTTCTCTGGTGGACATTGCTGGTTAAGGCCTAATTATTTGCAATAACTGGAGTAGGTAATAACAGCAACAATATTAACAGTGCAACCAGAATTAATAATATCCTCACCCACTAGCCTTTGAACCCTTCTGAATATCAAGGCCCAAATGTCCCATCCAAAATTTTTTAAAAAGAAAAAAAAAGTTCTTGCTCCCACTATGAGCCTCTTCTCTGAATGCTCATAGGAACCAATTGGTGCTCAATTTAGATGATAGGCTTGATCATCAACTTTTATTTTCCCAGCAATTAAAGTGATCTAAGTGATTGTTGGCCTGTGCTCATGACACACATGAGCTGTTCAACTCTTCATTCTCTCTTATTTAGAACACCATATCTTGCTCTGTGGCTTTAAAACGTATTATATATATAATATTTATTAATAGCTGATGACCAAGTGGCAATTGTGTTGGAAACCAGGACCAGAAAAATAAAAAAGGCTTTAGGGTATATCCCAGTTATATGCTTTCTAATTCACAAACATAGAACATTTATTTTTCATTTAGGGATTGTCATCATGCACCTTGCTGACTGCAGAATTTGTTCCTTGAGCTTTATTCTCTGACTTTTGATATGCCTTTTCACAGTTCTCATCCTTATCTGATGACTCCTCAGAGAGGGGCATAAAAAAAGAAGAAGAGAGATTTGATTTTTCTCCATTCCACTTTCTCAGATCAGAACAAGAAGATGTTTTTATATACAAGACATGAATGATACTTTAAAGCCTCTCTGTCCCATTCGTTTGTTTTTTTTCCCTTTGTTCACGAATACAGTAAGGATTTAGATTTTGTCCTCCTAGTGCTTTTTAACCAGTAAGGCAGATAATACAAAAATATGCCATACAAATAACAGTATGGTACTGTGATCACATCCCAATTATTCTTCCATCCCCCTAAACCCCTGCCACACCAGCTTTTCTTACCACAGTCATGAAGAAATTTGGAAAAAGCAACTGCAGCATCAAAACCAGTATGTAGCAAATGCCCAACCAATTGAGCCTTGTCCTTTTTCTTCCCTTATGGCATTCCTTTATAGTAAAAATAAAATAGTTACTAACTTACTCCTGTTTTACTGAAGCCTGATATAAGGATACCATGATATTTTGGCAGCTTAGGAGCTGCTGGAAAGTGAGACAATCAAGAAGCTGGGCATTAGGGACTGGGGAAGTTTCTCTCTGTGTGTGTGTGTTTCATGCCACCTTTATTACCTTATACTCCTTCCTCCTGCTATTTTCCTCACAACAACAACCCAGTAAGGGGACTTGGACTGAGAGAGAGAGTGATTGGCCTGGAGCCAGCTGATTTTCATGCCTAATACAGAACTAGAACTGATATTCTGCTGGTTTATAGATCACCACCTTAACCACTATGCCAAACTGGCTCCAAAGTTAAGATGGATAACCTTTATTGTCATTTTTTTTTACTGTGGGCACTCTGGCATACATTAAAAATGAAATTCTGTTGCCTGGTCTCAAAAGTGTACACATGCACTGTTCACACATATGTATTTACCTACACCCTTACATATAAATACATATAAATATTAATCACTATCCATCTTAAATACATAGCTGAAAGAGGAAGCTTGAGAGTTCACAAGTTTGATGCTATATGGAACAAAACTGTGACTGAATTTTGCTTCGGATATCCCCTCCTCCCAGGTAACAAGGAAAACTCTGAAGTTTCTCAGAGATGCAGATGAGCAGTCATCTAATTAGCACCCTCCTGAAAGGAATGAAGCTCTCCACATATAATAATAGAAGCAAATTGGATCTCCCTAAATATTCTAAGTTTATATCTGTATAGTCTTTGGAATGCAACCTAGTTTTTTAAGATAATAATTAGCAGGAGTGATGTCATAACAGAATATATGTTGAAAATGTTTATAATTTGATATTTATCTGAATTGAACCCTAAATATTTGAATTTCTTCACAATAACAATTGATAAAATGGAGTTTACAAGGCAATTGCATCCAATGGGCAAATACTTTATGTTCTCTAAATACTTCTCTCCCAATCAATGTATAGCTAAAGCTTATGTTTTGATGCAAATAAGGTACTTGTTACTGATATAGTACAGCAATAGCAATAGCACTTAGACTTATATATCGCTTCACTGTGCTTTACAGCCCTTTCTAAGCGGTTTACAGAGTCAGCATATTGACCCCAACAATCTGGGTACTCATTTTACCGACGTCGGAAGGAGGGAAGGCGGAGCCATTCAGAATTGAACTCTTGGAGTGAGCAGTGAGTTAGCCTGCAGTACTGCATTAATTGTTGTGAAGTCTTACATCTGATATGATTTTTTTTTCTTGTGATCATACATTGTCTTGCTCAATAACACATGAATGTTCAAAAAGAGTGTCTGACTTCCATTTTGGCAGTCAACTAAGCATTCAAGTAGAAAATGTATCCTTCAAGTCTGATTGCTCAGCACTTAAAGATGCTTAATTTAAATTGACCCTAATTACATGAGGAAAGGAAATTAGAAACCTCAAAGTAACAAAGCTTGCCTGACTAGATTTAAGAAATCCAGTACTTGGCATCTTTATAAACTATTAACAGGTCTACGTACCCAGTTATAGTAGATATTTTGTACCCAGTTCTGAAAGGCGTGTGCTTTATGGGCTTCATTTAATAGGAAAAATGAGATTCTCATTCTTTTTTTCATACTTGGTATCTTTATGAGGATATTGCTGGCTTTGTATTGCTTTCCAGCAAAATTATATTGTAGCTACACTCATTCTGAAATGGCTCAAGAGAAAAGATTTTCAGAACACCCATTCCCATCTTAACCAAAAAATAAATCAGCTTGCTAATAAATGATTGCAGTAAAGTCAGTGCAAACCAGGAAAAGCTTAAAGCTAAACTGCATGATAAGTTCTATAATAATTACTAGGGCTTGATTGTCCTTCTTGTTTTGATCATCTGGCAACTAGAGTTATAGTTAAATGAGAAAGTAGGTTGTAGATGGAAAGGTGGAGAGAATACGGTACAATGGAAAGAAACTAGTTTTGACAAGTTCACAACTATATCAAAGACCCACCTTTGGGTGCTGTAAACATAGGCATAGTTCATGTGAAATATATTATGATCACCATTTCTGGAATCTGAAGTTAAGTTTAGTTCACCCAAATTGTTAAGTCAGAAATAAACTGAATATGATGTAACATGACATGCAAATCTGATATTGTCTTTTGCAACTTTTTTATCCTTTAACAAATCAGGAATAAATTTAATTAATTAGAAATATTGCTTGCATTATGTTACTATTCAGTAAAATTATGGATATTTAATTCTGGCTGTACTCTAAACATTGTTCAGAGAAAGGGGACCAGGTGAGGCTGCAATAATAATGTCTTATGAATTCAATCATTTACTTGTATTCATCCTTTTTTATTCCAAAAGTAAAAGAGGATATCATTTATACCTATATATTAAAGTGAATTACAGCATATATACCTTTTGATACAACCTTAAAGTTTGAGTTGAGTTCCTGGTGGCTTCATGGTCACAGCCCTATATTTTCCTTGTAATTGTATGGAAGGAGTTTGCGATTATTTTCTTCCAGGAAGTTTTTTGACTTCCCAGTCTACCTAATGTACTATTAATTAGGCATTACTTGTTAAAACTTCTGAAGTTCTCTCTTCCATGCAGCTTATAAAGACAGAGCATCTCTGTCCTTGTGAACATATATTTAGCCTCTTAAACCTTTGTCAAATTTTGTGAGACTTGATGGAATTGTTCAGATTTTAGATTAGAAGAAGTAACATCTTGAACAGTGAGCTAAGACTGTACTCTTTGTTCTCCTGTAGAACAAAAGTGGTACATTTGTGCATTCATCTTGGTTTAGTGCTTCTATATAAGACACATAGTCATCTAGTATCAGAATTCCTAATAGATAAGCAGGATAAGTAGATGAGTTGGTTTACTGTGGAGAAACAAAACATAATTACTAATGAGGGACCTGGTTTTGAGAGAAAAGGAACTACATCTGGAAAGGACCAGGTTAGGGAAAAATGTCCTAGATGAAAAAACCAAATGTCATGGTTCCAACAGACAGAGACGAATAAAGCAAACTCCGAGGCTTTCAAATTCCTCAAAGAACATGTTTATTAGTTACAAAGTATCAGCACTTCAAAAGTGAAACCAAGTCTGGAGACACATAACAATTCCCCAATACAAAGTTAAGAAATCCCACCCATAAAGCTATGCAAGCAACTATGTTCCCCAATACATCTTTTTGGCGGGCTTTTTATGCAACACCCAGCCTGCAGTCTCGGGAGAATCCGATGACCTTGGTACCCACAGGATAAAAGTTTATTTTGACTAGTGAAGCACCTGGCAAACCCCCTCCCTCCATGCTATGTGTCAACTGAAAATGAATAGGGAAAATGGCTACAGCCATGCTCATTTTTAGACTTGACACCGAAAGCTTTCAACAGAAAGTCGTTTAGGATTTAGTATAGTTGCTATGATTTTGAACAGTGGCCTCAGAAAACTAGGTGCTGAAAAGGACATTGTATACACATATAGACTCAAGTTGCAAAAGAGATCAATATATATATATATGCAGGTCTTTGGTAATTCGGGTTTTCTCCCGTGTAAAATTGAAAGTGTCTTGGCAACGTTTCGACGAAGTCCCATTCGTCATCTTCAGGCTGGTGTCTTCGGCTTCGTGCTTCTAGGAGCAATGTGTGATCGCAGCTGTTTCTTCCTTTTAACTGCCAGTGGAGGTATGAACTGATTGGATGGGAGCTTGGCTGTGTTCTGATTGGGTGGAGGTGTGTTCTGATTGGTTAGGGGCTTGGCTGTGCTCTGATTGGATGGGGGGTTGGCTGTGCTCTGATTGGCGGGGTGTGTGCTCTGCTTGGGTGGGGGCCCTGTTGTGATCAGATTAGTCTGAGTTGCAGGGGGATTTGAGATGGAGAGCTGCATTGCTGTTGTTTGGCTTCGCGTTCGTGGTCGTGCCACATCTTCAAGGTGGGTGTCAGTTTGCTTCACGTATGAAATGGAGGGGTTTAAAATGGCCAATGATGCAGCTGTGGTCTGGTTTCTGGTCCGCGGTCGTGCCTCATCATCGGTGCGGGTTTGCGTCTGCTTTTTGTGTGGATGTGTGGTGGTGACATCATGTGTGGTCTTCGTGAGTGTGGGTCCAGTGTTGCTCCTTGTGCTAGGGATTCGTCTGTCAATAAGGCTGGGTTTCCAAATGGCGGGTAGGCGGGAGGTATCATCTCGTTTATTCATGCTGTGTGGGCGTTTTTCTATCTCGATGGCTTCTCTGATTATTCTGTTGTTAAAGTGTTCAGTTTTGGCAATAGTTCTGGTATTTTTAAAGTCAATTTTATGTCCTGTGGCTTTGAGGTGTTGGACCAGGGAGGAAGTTGGTTCCTCTTTTCTGACTGAGTTCTTGTGTTCTTCAATGCGTGCACTTATTCTTCTGTTGGTTTGTCCGATGTATGTGGTGGGGCAGGCGGTGCATGGGATTTCATATACTCCTTGATTTTCTAACTCAATTTTGTCTTTGGGGTTTCTTAGGATGGTAGATATTTTTCGGTTTGTGCAGAATGCTGTCTTGATGTTGTGTTTGTGGAGGATCTTGCTGATTTTGTCTGTGGTGCCTTTTATGTATGGGAGGAGGGCTTTGCCGTTTTCTTGTTCTATGTCTTGGATTTTAGTGGGGGTTTCTTTTTGGATTAAGTTGGTAATCTTATTTCTTTGGAATCCGTTGGATGTTAGTACATTAGTGAGAGTGTGTAGTTTGGTTTTTAGGTGTTGTTCGTCAGCTAAGCGTTTTGTTTTCGAGATGAGTGTCTTGGCTACGGAGTTGATCTGTGCTGGGTGGTGGTGTGAGAGTGCGTGCAGGTAGCGGTTTGTGTGTGTTTTCTTATGGTAGATGGTGTGTCCTAGGGAGCCATTGGATTTCTTGTAGACTAAGACATCCAGGAAGGGAAGTTGGTTGTTAGTTTCTGTTTCCATGGTGAACTGTATTTTGGGGTGTAGGCTGTTGAGGTGTGTGAGGAAGTTGTCTAGTTTTTCTTTCCCATGTGGCCAGATTATGAAGGTGTCATCTACGTATCTGAGCCAGAGTTTGGGTTTGTGATCAGATTTTTCTAGAGCTTGGGTTTCAAAGTGTTCCATGTAGAGGTTTGCAATGACAGGTGAGAGGGGTGATCCTATGGGTGCTCCTTCTATTTGTTTGTATTTTTGTCCATTGTAGATGAAGTATGTGTTGGATAGGCAATGGTTGGTCAGATCTAGGATGTGCTTGGGGGGGCTATATTTGTTTTGGATAGCTGTCAATGCTTCTTTGATTGGCACTTCGGTGAAGAGGGAAATGACATCAAAGCTCACGAGTAGGTCACTGGGCTGTAAGTTTTGTTTCTTTATGATCTCTATGAATTGGAATGAGTTTTTTACGTGTGAGGTGATGGATTCTGCATAGGGCTGTAGTTGTTTGGCGAGAAATTTGGCTAGGTTTTGTAGAGGTGAGCCTATGGAGCTGACTATGGGTCTAAGTGGGGTTCCATCTTTGTGTATCTTGGGGACACCATAGAGCTTAGGGTATCTGGATGATTTTTCTCTGGGAATGATTCTTTGCTGGATCTCTTCGCTGATGGGGGAGGCTTTTATTTTGGATCTAGTGGTTTTTTCCAGGTAGGTGGTGGGATCTGTGTTTAGGGGTTTGTATGTGGAGTCTTGGAGTAGGTTGGTTAATTTGGTTTGGTAGTCAGATGTGTTCATAACCACTGTGGTGTTGCCCTTGTCTGCTGGTAGGATTATTATGCTGGTGTCTTCTTTCAGGTTAAGTAGTGCTGTCTGTTCCTCTTTGTGTAAGTTGCTTTTGGGTGGCTTGCTGGTGCAGAGGATGTTGGAGATTTCGAGTCTCATTCTGTTAGCGTCGTCGGGGTTGATTTTGGTCAGGCTGGTTTCAACTCCGCATATAATGATTTCCATGGGGATGTGTTTGGGAGCGACTGCAAAGTTGAATCCTTTGGAAAGGACATTGGTTTCGGCTTTGGTGAGGATCCTATCTGAGATGTTATGCACTGTTTGTTTCATGTGTGGCTGTGAGGGAGGAGGGGTTTGTTTCTGGCGTTCTTGTAGTCTTCGGAATTTGTTGGTGTGTGTGTCTGTCTTGAGGGTGGTCTGTGTTTCGGCTCTCCAGATGGCGAGTTGTTTGGATTTGTCCCAAAGTGCGGGGTGGATCTTGTTGCTGAGTTTGAGGTGAAGTGTGAGGAGATCTTTGTTGATTCGGTCTAGGAGGAATCTTTTTGTGTGAAGTTCATTTCTTTCTTTTTTTAAAAAAAAATATATATATTTTATTAGATTTTATAGGGGTACAGGGATTACATTAAGGTGCTTAGGAACCACCATGGAGGTGGGTATATTAAACATCCAAAAAAAGAAGGACAATCACAAATATATAACTCAAATCAAATCTTTTAAACTTCCCTCTCTAATTCCCTCATTTAATCTTACTTATTCAAATTAATAAATTCTATATAAGTTTCAAACGATCCTATCAAGTATCAGTTACATTTCAATTCTAAAAATCCAAATCCTGTTTTTAAGCTTTACTAACTTACAATTACTATATTTCAATTAGCCTTAAATAGACATATTATAACACTTCGGGTGCCCTTTTCTTTTTTTTTTACATAATTATATCTGGTATATTGTTCTCGCAACAACTTTCCCATATCTTCTTCATTGATACCATTTTTTTCTCTTATCACCCATCCCTCTTATTCTCCTTTTATTTCCAAATAATTCTCTTAAAATAAAAATATCAGGTCAACAAGTAAATTTCTATCTAATTTAAATATATATTCTATCAATGCCTCTATATCTATAAAAATCTTTTTAAACCAGTAGGTAAAGTTTACTTCTCCAATACATATCATATCTAAAACAAAGTAATATTACAAAGGGTATCCTCTTAAAAATTTCACGTGTTCCATTAGTTATTAAGTCAGTCAAGAAATCAAAGCCTTTTTAACCCATTAAATAAGACTTTAAAATACATTTTTAAATCTAACTCTGGGCTTCTTTCTATGCCATAGTGGTTTCCATAGTAAGGTTCCTACATAATCAAACCACAATATTAAAAGGTCCATATTCTTTAACGCTTCAAATTGGTCAAAGTTCTCTTTCCTTTCTTCTAATAGCCTTTGGATGGTAAAAGCTATTTTATTCCATGTTATATTTGCCAATTGTTTATCCACCTTTTCTCGATTTTCAATAAGTTGTATCTGAGTGTCAGTCTCTGTTGGTATTGATGCTTCAGACATCTCTGTTGAAGTTGTTGTATAGTCATCAGACTTCTCGATAGGTTGTGTTGGAAGTTGAATAAAATTAGTTTGTTTTGTGGTTTCCACGGTTTCTCTCAGTGTAGGAAAAAGGGATTGAAAAAAGGAACTCACATCCTCTGCAGCTTCTAAAATTGTTTCCAATATAAGTTCATAATCCAGTTGTGTATTAAGTTCCATATCAATAGTAATAAGGCTTTTTAATCTTTAAAGAAGGCTCTACATAAGAATCAAGCAAGCATTCACCTTCAATTTTCAATAGGCCAGCTGCATCCGTTATCTTGTGGTTATCACCCTTTGAAAGTCATAGCCATTCCCAGCCATAAAGAAATATAATTGCAGTACCACTTTTCGACACAAGATGTCCTCAGCAAACCAAAAAAATCTTTTTTTTTTTTCCTTTCCAAATAATAGATTTTTTATTTTTCGTGTTGAAAAAGATGAAGAAAGGGCTCAAAATAATAAATGCGTAGCTGTAACAATAATAGTCAAGAATAAAATGTTTTCAGGTCCCCTCAGTATTCCAAAATTTAAATAGTCCATCAAAATTGACTGGTTTTTATTTATTTATTTTTTTTCCAAAGCTGTTTTTCCCAATTGCCCAAACGCTGCTTCCTCGCGACAGGGAAATAGTTCAAAGAAAGCTTTTGACAGGAAAGTAGTTAGGGAAAAAAAAGGGGTAGGAAAGGTCTCACCCGAATTCTCCACGGGGGTTCTTTCGCTTAGATGTTCTTCTGGCTTTCAGCTGGTGCGACGAAGTGATCGTCCATTTTGTAGGACGATCTTTTCCTCCGGCGGCCCTAAGGAGAAAGCTCGAACTGGGGAGAGCCGCCGCTCTTCCCCAGTCGAGCAGGAGCCTCCTCTAATGGTGGTCGCCTCTACGGGGCGACTTTCGACCCGATTAAGGGTCTACCGGCGGAGGGAAAGCAGCCGGTGGGAGAGAGAGATCTCTCCGTACGACTGCTGGTGTCGCGATCCGGAACCGGAAGCCCAAGTTCATTTCTGATTAGGGCCAATTCTGTTCTTTTCAGGATGCATTTGGTGGCTGCAGAGTTGGAGTGGAATTTCAATTGGAAGCATGTGGGGATTAAATTTTGATCTCGGCAGTTGCGTAAGAATGCGAGGTCACATAAACTGGAAGCTCTTTGGACTTCGAGTTTTTCATAGGTCCTGGTCAGATGGTAGATTTCCTCCCTGTAGAGGTACGATATTTGTTTTCTGAGGTTTTCACGGGTGTTTGTATGTAGGTCTTTGGTAATTCGGGTTTTCTCCCGCGTAAAATTGGAAGTGTCTTGGCGACGTTTCGACGAAGTCTCATTCGTCATCTTCAGGCTGGTGTCTCTTCGGCCTCGTGCTTCTAGGAGCAATGTGTGATCGCAGCTGTTTCTTCCTTTTAACTGCCAGTGGGGGTATGAACTGATTGGGTGGGAGCTTGGCTGTGTTCTGATTGGGTGGAGGTGTGTTCTGATTGGTTAGGGGCTTGGCTGTGCTCTGATTGGATGGGGGTGTGTTCTGTTTGGGTGGGGGCTTTGTTGTGCTCGGATTAGTCTGAGTTGCAGCGGGATTTGAGATAGAGAGCTGCATTGCTGTTGTTTGGCTTCACGTTCGTGGTTGTGCCATATCATCAAGGTGGGTGTCAGTTTGCTTCATGTATGGATCCTGTGTGGTTTTCGTGAGTGTGGGTCTAGTGTCATTCTTTGTGTTAGGGACTCGTTTGTCAATGAGGGTGGGTTTCCAAATGGCTGGCTGACATATATAAACATATATAAAATCATATATATAAAATCACTATGATGTCTACTAGCCTCTATTGCTAATCAACTTTTCATAGAAAAAGGGGGAGGGGTAGAAAGCGAAGGGAGTAAACGGAATTCCAACAGACCTTGAGAGTCTGCAAGAACACCAAGGTCACTAATGCAGGTGCTCGATGGAGAAGTGGACTGTTCCCATAACAAAAAGAAGTGTTACTATTGGACAACGTGAACACCCGGTGGGTGGGGGCAAGGGAATTTATTGTTTAACTAAGCACGTTTTCTCATGGGAAAACCAACACTAGTTTTGCTTCCAAGATGGTGTATCCAATAAGGTTTTAGGGGCTGCCACAAAGAAGAGGGAGTCAAGCTATTCTCCAAAGCGCCTGAAGGCAGGACAAGAAGCAATGGATGGAAACTAAACAAGGAGAGAAGCAACCTAGAACTAAGGAGAAACTTCCTGACAATTAACCAGTGGAACAACCTGCCTCCAGAAGCGGTGAATACTCGAACACTGGAAGTTTTTAAGAAGAAACTGGACAGCCATTTGTCCGAAATGGTATATGGTTTCCTGCCTGAGCAGGGGGTTGGACTAGATGACCTCCAAGGTCCCTTCCAATTGTATTATTATTATTATTATTATTATTATTATTATTATTATTATTATTATTATTATTATTATTATTGTTGTTGTTGTTGTTGTTGTTGTTGTTGTTGTTATCGTTGTTGTTGTTGTTATTGTTATTGTTATTGTTATTATTGTTGTTGTTGTTGTTGTTGTTGTTATTATTATTATTATTATTATTATTTACTTTGTGGGACTTAATTGCCTTGTGGGATCTTTTTGTTGGGTCGCTAGTCACTATCTATCTATCTATCTATTTATCATGTGTTTAATGTTGATTAAATGTGTTTAATGAATAAATGAATAGAACAATTCATCAACCAGTCTTGTAAGATATGAACAGAACCAGGTGACAGCTTTGTTACTGAGACAGGAAGTGGCATGTACATCAAGACTTTCTGGCACTTATTTGGGGGGTGCAGCTCAAGGACTGATGTGACAGTCCCATGTTAATTTCTTTGTTGAGCTAAATGAGTATTTAGGTTTTGTATGAGAAATGAATATGTGCTTCAGAAATCCCTTCCTCACAAAGTGCTTTTCAGAAGAGGTAGAAGGCTACTGCAATGACAGAGGAATGGCTAGGATGACCGGATCCTTGTTGGTGCTGGGATTTGACCTAATAACATTAGCTTTTCATTCTTACCATAAGAAGCTCCTCTGTTACAAAGCACTTAAAAGCAACTCTCATTCCTTTCCCTGAAATTGCCAACCTTTACATTTTACTTTATGGTCTCTGCACACAAGGGAAAATGATTAATAGTTGCTATTGATCCTTATTCCACCCCCTACTGTATCTCCCCAAAAACAAAATGAAATATAATAACATGAAGCAGAAAAGAGCCGTCTACCTTTCAAAGTAAGGAGGGGCAGTTGTTACACAAAGGTCATTGGTATGTTGTCACTCCTTTAAGAGAGAGTCTTTGCGAGCTCACTATGGCAATAGGACAGCTGGACGCAGGGAGTGTTTAAAACCCAGCATTGGGTCCTTAGGCCAAGAGTGAGGGCAGACATCAGGGATTATCAATAAAGGAAAATATTTGTAGCTCAGAATTGAAATCAGAGGTCCTTGGTACTCTCTGAGCTTGGTTGTTTCCTTACAGACATTGCCTTTATTTTATTTCCTAATTTTGTGAAACTTCCTGGGTCAAAGCGTGACAATTAATCTCAAACATCAAGTAGCTAGAATTAATTTGACATATGTGCTACAATAAACATTCCCAGGGAATGCAGAATGTGACGTGAATGGATGTTAGGGTTACCTAACTCTGTAAGGACCTGCCCCTGCTGATCCTCTCAGGAAAACACAACTCTGGATTCCATAGGGATCATCAAAAGACCTTTTACTGAGAGAAAGTGGTTGCAGTAAAGACAAGTGGAATCTAAGTCTCGCACAAAGCACAAAGCTATTCCTCCCATTCTGAAACCCAACCCCCCTGACCAGTCCACCGGCAGCCAATGTATTGCCGCAAGGTTGTTTTGAGAGCGCTGAGGTACTAGCTTGATAACGGGTCATCCTCAGGGCGCAGTGACCTTGGAGTCAGGCTGAGAGGGAGTCCATCTCGTCGCCAAAGATGATCCCCCTTCCTAATTCTCATGCAGTTACAGCAAAGCGAAAGCATACAAAGAATGCTCCCCCCCCCAGAGCCTCCTCCTCCCCCCCTCCAACAGAATTGCAGAGCACCCAAAAGGGGAGCTGACAAACACATTTGGAAATTAACACTAGAAGAACAAAGCATTTCCTTGTAAATCTATTTGCAGCTGGAGTGTAGTTCACAACAGATCTATAGGGACATATATCATAACATATCCTAGCCATGATGCAGTCCTCTAATTGATTGGTTGTATCATGCATTTCTCAGATTGTCACTAAAACCATCTAAGAATATGGAAAGCTATAACATCACATGTTATGAAGAGAAAATATTTCAGACGTGCTGATTTTCTGAAACATGGCTATTTTAATGGTTATGTTTAGCAGAAGAATATATAGTAATACCATTTGCTGCCCAGAGTCACACCACTTGAGTTAGGCAACCTTACAGTGAGGGGAAAAATTATTTGATCCCCTGCTGATTTAGTAAATTTGCCCACTGACAAAGAAATGATCAGTCTATAATTGTAACGACAGGTTTATTTTAACAGTGAGAGACAGAATAACAACAACAACAATCCAGAAAAAACACATTTCAAAAAAGATATAAATTGATTTACATTTTAATGAGTGAAATAAGTATTTGATCTTATCAATCAGCAAGATTTCTGGCTCCCAGGTATCTTTTATACAGGTAATGAGCTGAGATTAGGAGCACTCTCTTAAAAGGAGTGCTTCTAATCTAAGTTTGTTACCTGTATAAAAGACACCTGTCCACAGAAACAATCAATCAATCAGATTCCAAACTCTGCATCATGGCCAAGACCAAAGAGCTGTCCAAGGATGTCAGGGACAAGATTGTAGACCTACACAAGGCTGGAACGGTCTACAAGACTATCACCAAGGAGCTTGGTGAGAAGGTGACAACAGTTGGTGCGATTATTCGCAAATGGAAGAAACACAAAATAACTGTCAATCTCCCTCGGTCTGGGGCTCCATGCAAGATCTCACCTCATGGAGTTTCAATGTTCATGAGAACGGTGAGGAATCAGCCCAGAACTACACGGGAGGATCTTGTCAATGATCTCAAGGCAGCTGGGACAATAGTCACCAAGAAAACAATTGGTAACACACTACGCCATGAAGACCTGAAATCTTGCAGCGCTCGCAAGGTCCCCCTGCTCAAGAAAGCACATGTACAGGCCCGTCTGAAGTTTGCCAATGAACATCTGAATGATTCAGAGGAGAACTGAGTGAAAGTGTTGTGGTCAGATGAGACCAAAATTGAGCTCTTTGGCATCAACTCAACTCACCATATTTGGAGGAGGAGGAATGCTACCTATGTCCCCAGGAACACCATTCCCACAGTCAAACATGGAGGTGAAAACATTTTGCTTTGGGGGTGTTTTTCTGCTAAGCGGACTGGACAACTTCACCGCATCAAAGGGACGATGGACGGGGCCATGTACCATCAAATCTTGGGTGAGAACCTCCTTCCCTCAGACAAGGCATTGAAAATGAGTCGTGGATGGGTATTCCAGCATGGCAATGACCCAAAACACATGGCCAAGGCAACAAAGGAGTGGCTCAATAAGAAGCACATTAAGGTCCTGGAGTGACCAGACCTTAATCCAGTGGTGGGATTCAACCGGTTTGCACCACTTCGGCAGAACCGGTAGCTAATGTTTTATTGCCCAGGCCCAGAATGGACTTCCGGAAGCAGCATCCACACAGAGAACCGGTTGTTCACATATCTGAAGCCCACAACTGCCTTAATCCCATGGAAAATCTGTGGAGGGAGCTGGAGGTTCGAGCTGCCTAATGTCAACCTCAAAACCTTAATGACTTGGAGAGGATCTGCAAAGAGGAGTGGGACAAAATCCCTCCTGAGATGTGTGCAAACCTGATGGCCAACTACAAAAAACATCTGACCTCTGTGATTGCCAACAAGGGTTTTGCCACCAAGTACTAATTCATGTTTTGTGAAGGGATCAAATGCTTATTTCACTCATTAAAATGCAAATCAATTTATAACTTTGTTGAAATGCGTTTTTCTGGATTTTTTTGTTGTTATTCTGTCTCACTGTTAAAATAAACCTACCATTAAAATTATAGACTGATCATTTTTTTGTCAGTGGGCAAAATTACAATCAATGCTTTTATTGGCAAACTGTTTTACGGTATAACTAGAGAAAGACTGCCTTCTAAAGAACACTGCTTTTCCAATGCAATCATGGTTAAATCGGTGGGAAACTATTTGCTTGTTCTTGGGGGAGATGCAGAATAAGAAGAGCTGCACTTTGAAATCATTGTGGTTAAAAAAACAAATACATTAGCAAATGAATTAGCATAAAGCAACGTGGAGAAAAAAACTAGTCACAAATTATCGAAGTATGATACACTATCAATCTGTATGCTTCTTCTGAAAGAGAAACTGAATCATGTTCTTCCCCGCTGTTGTACATCACGGTCACAATCATATGTGAATCATTACTGTAATGAATAGCCAGGAGGGATGTTTCGATAAAGTGGTAGCATGCTGGAAGTAGAATATTTGAATGCTGTTTTCTGTCAAATATCTACAATTAAGTATTGAAACATAGATGAGAAATAAAAGACACACAAATACGGCTGAGATCTTATCCTTCAGCTTGTAAACAAGGAGCAGAGCTGTTTCATACTAAATTCTTAAATATTAAACCGTTTTTAGAAGTGTGATCAGGACTAAATCTGTGCCAGAATCAATTTCAGGCTCATTTCCCAGTGCCATGTTAAAAGAGGATTCTTGGAGAACATTATCAACACTTCATACTCATGAATGAAAGCAGAGGACTGCTATTGGTTTATTTTCTGCTAATGGGCTTTCCATGGGTATGTAGCTAGAGTTAGTCCTCAACTTATGACCAATCACTTAGCAATGGGTTGAATTTATTACAGATGTCCCACAAGGTACTTACAACCTGGTTCTAAAGTTTTAACAGTTCCCCCCCAGTCATGTGACTGCATTTTGGGAACTCAGCAACTGACCTGCAATTACAGATGTTTGCAGCATCCCTCAGTCACACGACAGCAATTTATGTTTTTTTCCAGAAACTACGCTTACTTCTGATTTCTTGGAAAAACATCCACGGTGTTCTGTTCGCACAAGCAGACATTTGAGACGAGGCAGTTCACAACAAAAGATGTCTTTTTATTAGTACACTCACTGAACAGAAGCAAGTGAACAATGGCAACAAGCCCTTTTATACTCCCCGTGCAAGGGGATGCTCAACCAATGATTGCAGGCTATTCTCCCGCCTCGCGCATGCGCGCGAGGCTGGAGACAGCCTGTCTGGGTCCCGGGCAGACACATGGTCTGTCCGGGTCTCTGCAACCGTTCTGGTCTCTGCAACCTTTCTGCAGACTTCCTGAGCCTTGCTGAATGACTCAGCAAGGCCCAGGACACAACACACGGCAAACAATGGGTTTGCTTAACAACCATGTCATTCACTTAACAATCACCGTGTTTGCTTTAGGACTGCCATGTTCACTTAATGACCAGCGCAGAAAGGGTCATAAAATCAGGTCTGCTCACATGATGACATGCTTGACAACATCACGACTTATGACCCTAATTGCCAGGTTCAATTACAGTCATATTTGAGGACTGCCTGTACCAGAAACAGGACTGAGATGTACCTTAAATCTGATCCACTGTGACTTTTATATTTTTGTAGCTATCAATGCTGCTTGATGTAGGGATATATTGAGGGATGTTTGAATTTGCCAGTTTTGGTTTCTTATTTTTCTGATCTTCATTCTTGTCATTTCTTTCTCACATCAATTTGAATTTCCCCCGAGAGTTATAATATAAGATAAATAAAAATCCACATTAAGTTCAAAGCATTCTCAAAGATGGGAGAAACAACACCCCATCTATAAATCCATGCCAAAATAAACTTAATCAGCCATTACTCAATCCTTCACATATACTAGCATTTTAATCATGCAACTTGGGGAATCTTGGAAATGCATTTCTATAGCACATAACTTTTGATGCAGGGACATTTTGCTTCCATTTTGTAATTTAACTAATACAAATAAATTCTGTTCTAAATTTGGTTTCCCTAACAAGAAATCCTCAAGATATGTTGTCTCCCTAATGTCCAACTATGCCAAGATATACCAGCTCCATTAAGCAGTTATAGCCATGCTGCCATCTTTACTTAGCTTGGCAATATTCTACAAGAAAATTGCCAAAGAAATGCATATATAGAACAGGAGAACATGTTCCTTATGGCATACAGGACCTAACAACATATAACTTTGAAAACTAACACAATGTTTTGAAATAGAAGTATGTTAGGATTAATCACAAAGGAAATTATACTTGTTGAGCATTTTGTATTAACTCTAGATTTTCAATTCATTGACAGGCCCATATAGAAATAATTGTCTCAATCTATTTGGGATGTTCCCAAAGCATAGAAAACCAACTTTAAATCCTTACAACCAGCTCACTAGGTTGTTGGTGAGAAGCACCCTATTCAATGTTTCCATATAAAATTCTAGTATATTCAGAATCCCCCCAAACACTTCTAAAATGTAACATCTTGTCCTTTATCATAGCTAGCAAATCTTTTTAAAATTTGGGAATACTAACAATACCCATTTCCCTATTTTATTAGAATTACATATATCATTTTATTAATCCTTATTCATTACTGGATAATCTTAACCATATTTCAGACGTTAATTAAAGAACAAAAACACCTACTACTCTTGAATAAGATGGAAACCAAAAATAGTACAAGGCACTATCTGGGTATTGAAGATGCTTAAAAAGGCATCAGAAGTAATGAAGACACTAGCAGCAGAAGCTAAGTTCTGAACTCTCCACAATTTGTGGAGGACTTACTGGCCAGGATCCTTCTAACATGCTTCTGTTAATCATGGCAAGAAGGTAAACTGTAATCAATCAGTCAAGAGGAATCTGGTAAACCTCTATCTCTAAATAGCAAGGGTCTTCAGCCTAACTTAAAAAAAAAGTTAGGCAAGTGAACAATGAAGACATCTGAAAGGAACTCTCCTGTTATGAACCAAGTGGAGAATGAAGGTGGGAGCAGGGGACAGAAGACAATGAAGAGGCAAAAAAAGCATTCTGCACCAATGCTGTCATCATTAAACATCATTTAAATTGACACAAATGTCTAAGGAACGGTGCCAAGAGAAAATAAAAATGCTGAGACATCTTGGGTTTCTGTGAATGATTTCCAGTTCAAAATGTTGCAAAGGATTTCAGTTCAAAGCAGCAAAAATACTTACATTTTTTCACAAGAATAAGACACACCAAATTCACTCTTCATTTAGGGTACACTTGGGTACAACTTGGGAAGGCATATATCTCTTTCAAAAATGATTTTAACAAGCTCCTTTCCTTTCCCTCTGAGCACAGTCACTCAAGACTCTTTTTCTATTTCTCATTGCATCTCACCAGATCGATCAAAACACAACTCCTGATTGTCTTCAAAGACTCCTGTGATGCTGAAGGCAAAAGAAAACCACCTCGGGTGTTAGCAGGGGCAGGGCAAAAGAGGTTTTGGAGGTGAAGATGAAAAGATTCCCAATAAGGCTTGAAGGATCAATTCAACCTTGAAGGGTGAAAAAGCAATTTATTTGGGTTAGGGCTGCTTCAGGACATAACAAAGCTTTTTGTTTTTTAAAAAAACACTTTTAAAGAAAAACATAAGCACTGGTGAAAGATTTAATGTTTTCCTCTGTTTCTAAAAGGATTTGTTGCAGTTATTTTTCAATCTGATACTGTAGAGAGAGATGAGTATTCCTGAGACTTATTCACACAACCCGAATTATCAGGCAGTCTCTCCCCCACCAACCTTCAAATAATGCCCATGAGCTTGAGAACTTGGTTTCCTCTTATACATTGAGAAATATTCTAAGGTTAATGAAGACAAACATTTTGAACTTCCACAGCTTATCATGCCACCTTGAACTGAACTGCACACTAGTATTCTGAACTGAGCTTAAAATCCAATGACATCTATGGGGTTCTCAACATTATTAAAGTCTTTTTGTATCTTCCCATCTTCTTCATTCATGTCACTAGATGGCATTTCCCATTCTGCTGAAAAGGACACCAGTGTAATTGATGAAGATGCTGTTCTAGCAAAAATGCAAACCATAAGATAAACTGACAGGGAAAGAAAAACATGTTGAGTTCAACTTTTTTTTCATTATCTCTTGATTTATATGCAGGGCATTGTTTCACACAGAGAATAGTCATTCTGTAGCAGCAAATGCAGTTGCACCTATACTAATTGCAAAGAGGCCTTACTCTTTCATTTTCATTTTTATTTTTTTGTTGTTGTTGTTTTGACAAAGCACATCAAAGCATGAGCCAATTTGGTCTAGTGGTGAAAGCACCAGAAACCAGAAGATTGTGAATTCTAGTCCCAGCTTACCGAAGGCATGAAAACCAGCTGGGTGACTTTGAGCCAATCACTCTGTCTCTCTGTCCAACTCAGCTCAGAGGGTTGCAGTTGGGAGGAAACAGGAGAAAGGAGTATTAGGCATGTCTGCCATCTTGTGCAATTCATAAAAATGTTAAAGGTGCGGTATAAATAAAAAAAAATTAAAAAATGGGCAACCAAACCTTGCTACCACAACTGCTAGTAAAAAAAAATACCTGAGTTATTTATCTACAATAATAAGCACATATTAATGGATTATCATTAAAAATCCAAAAAAGCAAATTTGATTTCTGAATGAATGTCAGAGAAAGAAAAAATTATTCATCAAGGCTGAACTTCTATGGGTACTTATTTGAAAAATAACCATGCTGAATAGCATGGAATCAACTTTTAAATCAGGTGTTTGCTGTGAAGATGGAAAGGGAACATTCATGCTATCTCTCATGGATGGGACCCCTTTGACCTTGCTCATCTCAAAGAATAGAATAGAATAGAATAGAATAGAATAGAATAGAATAGAATAGAATAGAATAGAATAGAATAGAATAGAATAGAATAGAATAGAATAGAGCTGGAAGGGACCTTGGAGGTCTTCTAGTCCAGCCCCCTGCTCAAGCAGGAGAACCTATACCATCTCTGTCAGGTGAATGTCTAGTCTCTTCTTAAAAATCTCCAGTGATGGAGCACCCACGATTTCTGGGGGTAAGCTGTTCCACTGGTTGATTGGCTGAGGAATTCTGGGAGTTGAAGTCCACAAGTCATAAAAGGGCCAAGTTTGAAGACCCCTGTTTTAAATAAACAAACCTAAGATTATATTGTGAGGTTATTATTGATCTAGGTATAAGATTATACATAATGGATTTTGGTTTGTTCAATAGGGTCAGAGAGAAATTTCTCCATAGTAGTTTAATAATAGGGATCTGACACTCTCTTTAATTGAAATCTAAATTGTTCATTATGGCACAAGAGAGCTGAGGCTGCCCTTTAAAAGGGGTGAAGAAGCACCCTCCCTTTGTAGAATTATGCAAGTTAAAATATTGTGTGATTGGATAGAATAGTAAAGAATTAATTGGGTATAGCACTAGAAATAGCAATAGCACTTGGACTTATATATCGCTTCATAGTGCTTGACAGCCCTCTCTAAGAGGTTATGCAATCTGGGTCCTCATTTTACCGACCTCAGAAGGATGGAAGGCTCAGTCAAACTTGCGAAATGCGATGAGTCACAGCAACCAGGTGAGCATGGCTGGGTTGGTGTGGCCAGGTCAGTGCAGAAAACTAAGTGCAACCCATTCGGCGCAGAGGACTCGGGATGGCTGGGTGGGTGTGGCCAGCTGCACACAGCCAGGTGGGTGTGGCCAGGTGGGTGCCACCAGGTGGGCATGGCCAGGTGGCCACAGAACAAGTTGCCCTGAGCAACATGTGCCAGCAAACAGGAAGTGATAAGATTTGCAAGGAAAGGAAAGGGGAGGGTGGATTTCCCCCAACCTCCACTTACAGAAACACTCCATTTTGCATTCTCCAGCCCCACTTTCTGAGGAGAGGTTTCCCTGCAAACTTTGGGGGCTGATTCACAACATGGAGCCTGTGAGGATGATGAGTGCTGGATGTGGCTTCTACATTTATTTAGAGTTATAAATCCTCACAAAGCACAAGTCCTTTTGCAGAAATCTCACTGAATCAGGAAAGCGATTCATCATTCCCCATTTGGTCAAATCCACAGAAATGGGGAAGGGGAGGATGGAAAAGGAGGAGATAAACAGAAGGAAGGAAGGGTGGGTAGTTTATAATTTTCACTGCAGTTTGACATAGTTCTTGATGTGACTCTTCCACCCCCCCAAAAAAAAAAATCCTAATAATATGATTTTGGATACCACCTTCCATCTTTAAATTCTGATTATACCAATTTGTTTTCTTTGGTTTCCTGACTATATTGGTCTATGTCTTCCTTATGGATTGTGGGGTTTTGGGGGGAGAAGAGAATCTACTTTAATTCTTTTTAAATCATATGAACCCAATTCCAGAATTATTAAAGAGGTGTCCCTCTGCTGTCTCCACATTCCATACATTTTTATATCCCCATTGTTTGCCATTTTTTTAAACTGAAGGCGTCCAAGGTTGTGCCATTTTCAATTAGGCATGTTGCTTCAGCTTCTTAATCATTTTTGCTGAACTTTTTTAAAAGTTTCAGTATACAAGCAACATTATTTATCAGGTATGGCCATTAGAGCAGTAGCGTGCATCCCAATATCAAATCTCAAACTAACAATTATGATTTTTTGGGGGGGTATCTCTTTTTTAAGTTTCCTAACATTCAGTACTGAGAATTTGGTAGAGGATTAGAGGACCTGGCCATGCCTGCCCAACGACACCAACCGGCCACACCCACGTGGCTGCGTGTGGCTGGCCACGCCCACCCAGCCACCCTGAATTAGCCGCCCAGAGTCATCTGTGCCAAGCAGGCTGCACCTAGTTCTCTGCGCTGACCTGGCCACACCAACCCAGCCACACCCATCTGGCTGCAGTCAGATGGCCGTGCCGACCCAGCCACACCCACCTGTGAGTCATCATAAACCCTCAACCTTGAGCCGGTCAGAATCGAACTCCTGGCAGTCAGCAGTGAGTTAGCCTGCAATACTGCATTCTAACCTCTGCACCACCTTAGCAGTATATGCATGTTGATAAGTTAAGGATAATGAAGTAAAGTGAGTGGCATTTTACAAACAAAGGCTTACTCAGTTGAACAAAGTTTATGGTTTTTGAAGAAAATTCACTATTTTCTCTAGACAATATATTTTCAATGGCCTTGCTTTCCAGTGCCATTCCTGTCTCTCAGAGTCATGATCAGACATTCTTGTTCCTAAATAAGAGGACAGTTCATTTTCTCTAGGAATTCAGATTTTATTGAAAGGGTGTTTTACTTGCCTTGATTTATTTAGTGCCAAAACACTATATGTGGAATTCAGAGAACACATCTGGCTTCTTCTAATGGACAGGTCTAATTTTGGCCTTGAGAGATTATAGGAGAATTTAGCTAACTATCCAGGAATTCTTGAAAATCCCAACTTAAAATGTTAGAGGCTTTCCTACAATTCATATTGACTCTGAAGACATTTTTTCAGGTGATTAGGATACTGTGAGTATCATGATGAGTATTCATGATGAAAGCAAGATTTATATTTTTAAACTCAGAAATGCAAGTATTGAGGATTCTTATGAGGTTCACTTCAAAAAAGAAGGAAGTTCAATTTAACAGTAAGGAGACATCCTAGACATTACTATATTCGGTGAGAACAATACATGTACTAACTATATCATCCAAGTCCACTGTTTCCCAGTCTTGGCAACTTCTAAGTGTCTGGATTTGAAGACTCAGAATTCTTATCAATGGTCACCCCAATGGAATTCAGGGGTTTAAAACTCACACAGTTGGAAATTTTCAAGGTCGGGACAAACTGAGATAGCCTATTACTCAACAAATGGGTTTAGAGAAGAGCAGCCTGGGGCCTGCCTGTTACTGTTCCTAGCCTTACAAGATTGCCACAATTGACCCCAGAGACACTGTTGCTGCTCCAATCACTTTGGGGAGCAAGGAGGAAGAAAAGGGGTTTGAGGGAAGGGACATCAGGGAAGCTGCAATTATCTTTGAGATGAACAAGGTCAAAGGGGTCCCATGCATAAGGGATAGCATGAATGTCCCCTTTCCATCTTCACAGCAAACACTTTTTTTATGCACCAGATTGTACAAATGATCTGCTGGAAAGGAGCCATTCTAAAGAGGTATGAAGCACACAAATACTTCATAGCAGACATCAAAATGTCTTCCTTAAATGGATGTGTCTTTCTCCTCATGGCTGATCTCATTTATCTCTCAAATTAATTACATGCAAGTAAAAAACAAAAAGCATAATACTTTTTAAATCCTTCTGTATAAGCCTATGAAGCTCGAAAGAACATATTGAGCATCTCTGAAAAACAATTTCAATTCCATCCTTCCGAGGTCGGTAAAATGGGTGCAATATGTTTACTCTGTAAACTGCTTAGAGGGGGCTGTAAAGCACTGTGAAGTGGTATGTAAGAGGTAAAAATACATATTAGAAATTGCTTAATGACATTTAATCTTAATAATCTTAGCTAAAATTTAAGGAGTGAGTTTAACCATTATAAAATGGAGTAACTTAAGCTTTTAACTGTAGGAGCTTTGGCACATGCAAGATAAGCTGTTGTGGTTTATATAAGTAGGTCAACTGAAGTTAGGCATAACCACAAGCAGAGGAAACACAAAAATAAAGATAGAGCTTAGGCTAGCAAAAGGTTATGGTTAAACAGTGCAACAGGTGTGAGGGGCTTTTTCCTGGGAGGGTACGAATAAAATTTATTTTGCTTAGGCGCTTCGGATTAGCTGATTGAGACGTGCAGGTGGGCTGTTGAATGCGACAGGGGTGGGGAGGAACCAGCTTCGTGTGAGGATATAAATATGTGCTTTTAAAAATTATGGGTGTGGCTTTTTCTCCTTCTTGAGTTAAGTCCACCAGCTTTTGCAAAAGCTTTATTTCAATAAAACTTTGTTCCTGGAATCCCAAGTGAGTTTGTTTGTCTTTGGAAATCTGAGCCACGTTCCAAACAGGTATGTAAGTCTAAGTGCTATTACTAATATGGTGTCTTTTTTCTGTGACAGATACAGGCATGCTTCGCCAGTTAATAACACTCATGTTTTTCAAGACATTCTTCCCACTCCCAGCTGTTCTTCCTGACCTGGTGCTCTACGGGTACAGTGTACTTCACCATTATCCCATTCAATGTGGCCTTTGAAGACCTAGATCTTTTTTTCCTACATCATTTATTCTGTGTAAGATGGAAAGTTTAAGAAAATAATGCAGAATATACTAAATTGGAGGTGAACACACTTTGAAAATGATCCTTTGGGAGTCCCATAAGCACAGTACTTTTCCACTGTTTGCTGCCGGACTTCTTTCCACACAGACCTGGAAAAAGATAATGCTGCAACGTGGCTTGTGCAAAAGCCTAGAAAGAAATTGTTCTGTTCTTGCAAAGCAGACATCGAGACGAGGCAGGTTCACTGTTCTGTTCGCAAGGCAGACATGAAGACGAGGCAGTTGGTACAAAAGATGTTCTTTATTGAGTACATTCACTGAACAGAAGCATAGAGAGAGATTGAACAGAACAGAAACATAAGCAGGAATCAAGCAACTAACTACAGACTGGCCACTCCTTCTTATATTCCCTTGGAAGGGAATGCTCAGCCAATCGATGCAGGCTATTCTCCCACCTCGCGCATGCGCGCAAGGCTGGAGACAGCCTGTCTGGGTCCCGGGCAGACACGTGGTCTGTCCGGGTCTCTGCAACCTCTTTGCAGACTTCCTGAGCCTTGCTGAATGACTCAGCAAAGCCCAGTCTCTCTGCAGCCTTCCTGAGCCTTGCTGAATGACTCAGCAAGGCCCAGGACATAACATTCACAACAAAGGATCTCTTTATTAAGTACATTCACAGAACAGAAGCAAGAACACAATGGCCACTGGCCTTTTATATTCCCCTTGCAAGGGGATGCACATCCAATCGTTGCAGGCCATTCTCCCACCTTGCGCATGCGCACAAGGCTGAAGACAGCCTGTCTGGGTCCCGGGCAGACACGTGGTCTGTCCGGGTCTCTGCAACCTTCCTGCAGCCTTTCTGAGCCTTGCTGAATGACTCAGCAAGGCCCAGGACATAACAGAAATGGTCTGCTTTAATGAATGGCAGAGGGATGCTGTGCTTGCACTGCACAGATTACATTTCTGGAATCCTTTCTGAAGTGTGTGCAGCAGCCCAATAAACACTGCTGGACATCTCACCTCTAAGAGGACTATAAAGTGGGGTGGAATTAAATGTTAGGAAAAGGTCTCCTTTCCTCAGGATAAGCAGCAGTTGTCTTTTATTACCTCTCATGGTTGGGATGTCTTCCCTTGGCCCTGAATGTAAACAATATCTCCTTACACTTGAAATTCAGGGTAGCTGTAGTTATTCCTGTAAACGTGATTCTGAAGGAGCAGAAATGTGCATGTCACAAACACTGTAAAGGCTTTGGGAAGGCATTATGTTTAAATTCTCTGTGAAAATTCTGAAAATTCTGTTGGTATTATGATGTCAAAGAGCTGCACTGTTGTGTCATTAAACCACCCCCCTACGATTGATGATGTCAAAAGGCTGGCCTAGGGTTGCCAGTGACTTGATCTCATGAATTTGCTAGTCAAGGAAGAGATTTTATTTTACAATATGTTAACCATTACTTCAATAGAAAAAACAAGGATGCACTTGAAATGCTCTATATCTGATAAATAGGTATACACCGAATATAGAATAGAATAGAATAGAATAGAATAGAATAGAATAGAATAGAATAGAATAGAATAGAATAGAATAGAATAGAAGTCTTCTAATCCAGCCCCCTGCTGAAACAGGAGAACCTATAGGAAATCAAAAAGGTCCCAGAAGATGACAAACCACTTTATTATTGTTGTCAGAAAACCACATAGACCATATCCAAGAAGTCCCTATGCTTCCCTCAAAAGAGACTTGAGCTACTGTACTACTGTGCATCTTCCTGATGTGCCACAGATCTGATGCAAAACCCATGAGCAGCTTTGTGTTGTTGGACAGATAGCATAACATTCATGCTATGGTTCTACTCAGGCATGCCTCCGCTCCTGAAGACGATCTTAATTTTGGGATATTTCTCTTGGACAAGCCTGAGCCAGTAACAGTAATCATTGTCTGTATAATCAGACCTTGTTTTATGAGATGGAGAAATGTGCCACTCGAGAGGACAGGGGTGAATGGGCATTGGAGAGAGAAATAAAGGTCAGTTGTTTATATTCATATATCATTTAAGAAAAAGAGTGGAGTTGCAATCCTGCATTTCTAGTTTAGAATCAAAATGATTCACTTCTTGGCAAGAACAATGAGGGCACTGCATGAATACAATAGCCCCGTTGACTCTCCTACCCTTTTTGTCTTGAACAAAATTAATAAGCCCAGCCACAGTAGTTGTATTCAAACAAAGGACTTGCGTCACATTCCAGGTGCTTGCTATGATGTTCAATTTTGTTTACCCATAAGATTCCCCACACAATGTTGACTGAATAGCAATAAGTTTTCTAATAAACAGAAAAGCCAGAAAAGGAGAAAATACTATTACATACTCATAGAAGAACAGAAATAATCCCTTTTTTTCCTCCTGGGATATTAATGGATGGTTAGAGTTAATGGAGCTTGATTTGACTTCAGACCATAAATCTCAAAGCCATCATTAATTCTCATGAAAGCATTGAGCTTTGGTCATTAATGCTTAATTACTCAGAAAAACAGACATATTGTTAATATTAATTTACATTACAAAACTAGTCAGGTCATCCTCAACACTTTCTGCTGCCAATTGTCACGAGAGAGAAAATAGGATATAATAAAATAAAAATGATCATTTACAAGAAAATGGTAAGAGAACACCTGTCTGACCTTGATGAATATAAATCACTGGGACCTGACGGATTACATCCCAGAGTTCTGAAGGAGCTGGCAGATGTTATCTCAGAACCACTGTACCATATCTTTAAAAAATCCTGGAGCACTGGAGAACTACCAGAGGATTAGAAAAGAGCTGATGTGGTTCCCATCTTCAAAAAAAGGGGAAAAATAGAGCCAGGAAACTACAGACCAATCAGCCTAACATCAATACCTGGGAAGATACTAGAAAAAATAATTTAAAAAACAGATCTGCGAACATCTAGAAACAAATAAAGTTATAACTAGTAGCCTGCATAGGTTTCTTAAAAAGAGATCATGCCAAACCAATCTTATTTCATTCTTTAACAGAGTGACTAAATTAGTAGACCAGCAAAATACTGTGGACGTAGTATACGTAGATTTCAGCAAGGCATTTGATAAAGTAGACCACAACCTACTTCTTGGTAAGTTAGAAAAATGTGGGATAGACAGCATCACTACCAGATGGATTTGTAGCTGGCTGACAAACCATACTCAATGAGTAGTCCTTAACGGTACTACATCTACATGGAGGGAAGTAAGCAGTGAGGACCACAAGGTTATATATATATATATATATATTAATTTTTATAAGATAACATTCTTTAGTATTTAGCAAACAGCATGTTGTCTGGATTCATGTGTTTAAAAAACAATCAGTAATAATTAGTTTCTATATTTTCATAATCAATATGTTAGTTAATAATATATTTCTTGAATCTTCTTTTCACCCGATAGTCTTCTTCTTACTAATACATATTTAATGCTACATAGTACATATTACGTTCCTTTCTCTCTAGCTTGTTTTTCTAGCCATTGATAAAAATTGTCCCATGTTCTACAAAAACCAAGTCGTCTGCAAATGCTTGTAGTTTATATTTTTCATCTTTTATCTCTAGTCCTTTAATTTCTATACCTTGCCTGATGTTTGTATTCAATACTTCCAGTGTTAATATAAATAGTAATGGGGATAGTGGACATCCCTGTCTTGTGTCTTTTTTAATGTTAAACTTTTCTGTAAAATCTCCATTTACAATTACTTTAGCTGTTTGTTTATGATAAATTGTTTTGATCATGTTTATAAAGTTTTCTCCAAAGTCCATTTCCTCTAGTTGCTGGAACATAAATTGCCAATTTACGTTTTCAAAAGCCTTCTGTGCATCTAGAAATATTAATGCCATCTGTTTCCCTGGGTGAGTTTCATAGTACTCCAAAATATCTAGAATCATTCTTAAAATTATTTTTATTTATCTTTTAGGTATAAAACCATTTTGGTCTGTATGTATAAATTCAATCAGAAATTTCTTTAGTCTTTCTGCTATTATTGAGGCAAAAAAATTATAATCTACATTTAATAACGATATTGGTCTATATTTTTTTATTTGCGACAAGTCAGAATCTTCTTTAGGTATTAAGGTAATGTTAGCTTCTGTCCATGTATTTGGTATTTTAGCCTCCAAAAGTATTTCATTACATAGTTCTTTCATTATTGGGTTTAATATATCTTGCAAGGATTTATAAAGCTCTGCAGGTAGTCCATCTGGGCCCGGGGTCTTGTCATTTTTTTTGCCTTTTTATGGCCTCTGTTATCTCCATCATTGATATTTTTCCAGTTAATATGTTTTGAATATTCTCTGGAATTTTTGGTAGATCTGCTTTTTTTAAGTACTGCTGTATTTTTTCTTTTGAAGTTTCCTCTGTATCATAAAGTGTCTCATAAAAAATCTTTGATGATTTTTTTTAATTGTGTCATTTTGAAACTGTAATTCACCTTTTGAGTCTTGCAACTTGTTTATCAGTTTTTTTCTCTTTTTCTTTTTTCAATTTATATGCTAACCATCTCCCCAGTTTATTGGCATTTTCAAAGAAGTTCTCTTTAGCCCTTTTAATTTGTTGAGCCATTGTTTCCGCTTCTACTAGGTTTAATTTATGTTTTATTATTTCCATTTGCTTTTTAAGTGTTTTCTTTTGTGGGTCTATTTGTAATTCTAATTCTAATTTCCTAAATTCTTTCTTCAACTTTAACTGTTGTTGTTTTCTTTCTTTGTTCTTTTTAGCAGCATAAGTTATAGCCAGCCCTCTAAAATATGCTTTAGCTGTACCCCACACATTTTGAAGTGATGTCTCTTTTCTTATTTATTTTGAAAAAAAAAAGTCCATTTCCTTTGTTGCTAGTTGTATAAATTCTTTTTCTTTCAATATAGATTTGTTCAGGCACCATCTTAGTTTTTTCTTGGCTCCTCTCCAGGTCATCTTTATTGGATTATGATCTGCCCAGATATTAGTTTCTATCTCTATTTCTTGTATCATCATGCTACGTTCAGAGGATATCTATATCATATCAATTCTAGACCATGATTTGTGTCTATTTGAATAAAATCTATATTGCAATTTTTTGGATTTTTTTTCTCTCCATATGTCTTGAATACAAATTTCTTCTGCCATTTTAGAAAAGGCTTTAGGTAATATATTTCTTCCTTTCTTCCCTATTTTAGTGCTTTTATAGTGCAAAGTTCCACCTGCTATTGCATTAAAGTCTCCCATTATACAAAAATTTTGATATTCCAATTCTAATGTTTTTTTATGTATTTTTTGATAAAATTCTTCTTGTTTATCATTTGGTGCATATATTGCTACCATCAGTATTTGTTTTTGGTCCATCATTATTTCCACCATTAATATTTTTCCCTCTTCATCCGCATAAATTTGTTTAGGTTTCATTGTTTCTTTAATATATATAAAGCTATTCCTCTTTTCTTTTGTTGTGCTAATGCAAAATGCAGTTTGCCAATTTTCGGTTGTTCTAACAATTTATAGTGTTGTCTTTTAATATGTGTTTCTTGGAGGCAAATTATATCTATTTTTAATTTTTGTAGTCGTGTAAAAACCATTTTCCCTTTTTGAGGGGGAATTCAGTCCATTTATATTCATCGAAAAGATCCCATTTTCCTTCTCCATCTTTTCCAATTATATTTAGGTCTTAATCTTCTAGTCAATCTTATCTGTCTCTGTTCTCTTGGTCTTGCCCCTTCTTCTTTATTTGTATTTTTAGTTTCTTCTTCTTCTCTTGCTTTGGCTGCTCCTTCTATTCCCATCTCTTCTTGTCTCTTTGTTTCTCTCGCTGTACCAGATTCAAAATCACCCCCATCCATGAATGCTTTATGGTTGTCATAGAATTCCATTGCTTTAAGTGGCATGTCCAGTTTATATCTTTTCGGCCCAGTACTCTTCAATATCTTCATTAATGACTTAGATGAGGGAATAGAAGGGGAACTCATCAAATTTGCAGATGACACTAAGCTGGCAGGAATAGCCAACACCCCAGAAGATAAGCTCAGCATCCAAAAAGAACTTGACAGACTTGAACAATGGGCCCTATCCAACAAAATGACTTTCAGTGTGGAAAAAAGCAAGGTTTTACACCTGGGCAGGAAAAACCAAAGTTACAAGAACAGATTAGGTGAAACCTGGCTCAAAAACAGTAACTGTGAGAGGGAGCATGGAGTCCTAGTGGATGATCACTTAAACATGAGCCAGCAGTGTGCGGCAGCAGCCAAAAAAGCTAATACAATCCTTGGTTGTATAAACAGAGGCATAGAATCAAAATCACGGGACGTATTAGTACCGCTTTATAAAGCCTTAGTAAGGCCACACCTGGAATACTCCATTCAGGTTTGGTCACCACATTACAAAAAAGAAGTTGAGACTTTGGAAAAAGTGCAAAGAAGAGCAACTAAGATGATTAAAGGCCTGGAGACTAAAACATATGAAGAATGGTTGCAGGATTTGGGAATGGCCAGTATAGAGAAAAGAAGGACTAGGTGGGACATGATTTGAGAAACTGCCACAAGGAGGAGGGGTCAATTTATTTTCCAAAGCACCAGAAGGCAAGACAAGAAACAATGGATAGAAACTAATCAAGAAGAGAAGCAACGTGGAATTAAGGAGAAACTTCCTAACAGTGAGGACAATTAACCAATGGAACAGCTTGCCTTCAGACATGGTGGGTGCTTCATCACTCGAGGTTTTTAAGAAGAGACTGTCTGAAGAAGAGACTGCCACTTGTCTGAAATGATATAGGGTCTCCTGAGCAGGGGGCTGGACTAGAAGACCTCCAAGGTTACTTCCAGCTCTAGTCTGATTCTGATTTTGAGGTCAATATCATGGGATCATCAAATATTCATATCCTAGCCTCTGCTGAGTTTTATTCCTTGCTAAATCATCTTCATTTCATAGTATGGCTTTGTATATTTAAGTTTGTCCAAACATTATAAATCATAATGCAGATTTGACCATGCATAATTGGAGATTCATAATGCTAAAGTTCCTAGTATATACAAAACTTTCTCATGGACTTGCTTTGGTGGAATCCAGGCAAGGGATCCAAGGGCCTTCATGTGGAGAAATCTAGATGGCAAGGCTGGGCCAAAACTCCTGGGAAGAATAGCCAGGACTGGGCTAAACCAGTTGCAAAATAATTTCATATTTGTTTAATAGTAATTATAATTACAACAGTAAAAAGTAGTACAAACTAAAAAAGATACAGTAGAAGAATAAAAAGAAAGCGTAGAAGGTGCAGGAAAAAAAGGAAGATATAAAGAAATTACTTCACATGACCACAGTGTGTGTGCCTGTGCATGTGCACATGCGGCTGTCAGAACTTCAGAATTGCATAAGTACCTTTTGGGGTACGTGTCATAACTTTGAATGGTCACTAAGCAAGAACTACCTGTATGCAAACTTAGTGTCCTTTCAAAGGCGCCAACCATGGTTTGACCAAGATGGCTATTCACTCGTCTCCAGAGCTATAATAGACTCACTGGAGACCACTTGCAGCTATCAGGAACACTTGTGGGTGATCTCAAGTCCTCTCCTCATCTGGAGAGGTTTCAAAGAGCTGGTCAACTCACTAGCTATTTATTCTGCTGCAGTCATGGGCTCTGCAAAGGCATCTTCGGTCCACCGTTTCTTCCTCACAAAGTCAAGCTCTTTGAATACTTGGGATTTAAGCCAGAGAATTTTGGCAAACCAGCTGCTTTTTGTTGCCTTAAATATACTAACATAATTGAATGCCCAAATTTTAGAATCATATTAGTATGAATTCTGATAGTTTACATGAAATTAAATATTTTAGTAGCTCTAAAGTGCCATACTGCAGCTATTACAGATGCCAATTCTCCAAGCTTTATTCTTTTGTTCTTAATTAAAAATAACTATTTTCATGGTAATTTCTGAAATTGCTCTGGAGGCACATACAGGTTTTGAGAAGCCAAATTGAGAAGCCCTTCAATATGTATAGAATTTAGAACCATATATATGGAATGGAAGGCACAGGTAAAGGACCTTGGTGAGGGAATAAGGCTTCATCATGTTATGCAATGGCAATCAAAGGCCATTGTGGAAGACTTTTCCCCAGATAATTTGTCTGGTGGACACCCACAGTCCAGTTCATGCTTTTTTGTCTGTTCTGATTTTTCCTTTTTTTCCCTCCCTTTAATGTATATAACCTTTCTAATCTGCTTTTTTTCCTTGTTGTACATGGGAATCCTGTTATGAAGCAGAAGTTAAATACTGAGATACTAAACAAAAATCAAATCCATACATTATCAACATACAGTATCAACATACATTATTATCATATAGTATCAACTCTTAACAATCACATATATAGATTTTTTTTTCCATGACCATTTGTCCCCAATCTGACCTTTGAGGAAGACCTGAAGGGCCAGGCTGAGGCAGATCATCCTGGAGAAAATCTGTCCAGATGGTGCTGAGTCAAGATCCACCTGATGGCACATAATCATATTATCAAGCAGGAAAGAAGAGATTAAAAGGTACTGAGGTAAGCCAGGTAGCAGTTGGGCCTTTTAGTGGAAAGAGGAAAGCAAGATAGAAGATTTTACTTTACAGCAGTTATCAAAGTTTAGGCAGAGAAGTCAGATTGTACATATCTTAAATTAGGTTCAGTAAATTCATATTTACTTATTCAATATTTTTTGCACAGTTTGTTGATCAGTCATCATCACTGATGAGAGCAATTAGGAGTGTTTTCTAATATACTGACAAAAAAAATAGAAAAGGTAGAGGTAATCTGCTTTTCCTGAATCAAAGAGCAAGGAAACACAACCAAAACCCACACTTCTAGATACCCTCGAGTAGCACTTGTCACGTAACTCAAAGAAGCTGGGGTGTGAGTCAAAGGGGACAGCTTCAACCTGTTGCAAAGTCATGGCAGAACTATAGCAAAGTCGCTTTCCCCTTTAGGTAGAATATCTGCATCCAACTGCCACTTCTCTGTGACGACAGATAAAGAGAAACATGACCTGATCCTGTTCATCAGCTAGAGAACTATTGTCAACTGATTTGTGCAGGTAAGATTTGGGGTGAGGGGAGAAAGAACATAACTGAGGTTACCTTTACTTAAACTTTGTTGACAGAATTTCTTCCCTATTTTTCATTCCTTGCTCAGGTCAAACACTAGACACTGTATTGTGGAGCTCAAACATTTTATTTAACACACAAGGCATTGAATGCAGATGGCTTCGTGCAAGGAGCACAACACCCTTTTATAGTCAGTGTGTGCTTGTGTAAGTCTAAAATTCTAACCTTCCAAATAAGATATAGCCCAATTTCTAATTGGTACACCTTCTTTCCATTACCAGAAGTGTAACCATTTCTCCTCGTTCCTTCCTTATCTATGTGCTCATCTCATTTCTGTTCTGCTTTCTAATAATTAGTTTCTAAGACCTTCTTGACACAATTTGGTAAATGTTTATTTGGAAATAAACCAAAGCGAAATCACTCAAGCTGTACATTTATATCCATATGTCCCTTATTTTGTTTGTGTTCCTCCAGATAGCAAGGGGGAAATTGATAGCTAACAACAGCTTCACAGGAAGAAAGGTCTCAGAAGACGACAATGGCAAACTAATTTAATCTTGTTGCCAACAAAAATATATGGACCATGTCCATGAAGTCAGTGTTTCACTCAAAGGAGGCTTGAGTTACTGTCACTTGGCCTTGGCCTTGATGCAAAGCACATGATGCAAAGCACATGAGCAGACAGGCTGCACCAATCAATGTACACAGGCTGTCAAAAAATCTCTGGCCTTAATCTTTTCAATAGGACCTTGGGGAAAGATTGCTGATGTCTACAGATTCCTAGTGAATTCCATAAACAATTACGAAGATTGACAATAACATCTGACCTTTTATCCAGTTCTATGCTGATTCTGAGATACGAAGGCTGCCAGTTCAAGCAATATCAGAAAAATATATTTGATTTAGCTGCAAACTTCATGTGTCTCAAGAACTCTTATTTATATCCATGGTATATTAACATTGTCCTTTTGTTATCATTGTTAAAATAATAAAGGAAACCTGCATTTTAGGCAATGTAGGAGATAGTGAAAGTATTATGTCACCATCTTTTCCTTTTGTATTGATACTGCATTTAATTACTTGTGTAGATCCATGCAAACATGCCATTTCAATGCAAATATTTTAGCACATTAGATAGAGTATCAGTTTGTGGCCTTCAAACAGGTGTATTCTTAAAGCTTTAATTATTCCTGGATTTCATTATCCATTACTGATCAATTATTGAAGAGTCGCTTAACATTAAGTGAGCATCAACTGCCATAGTAATTGGTTCCTGACTCTTTACTGTGTTTTGAAGCGAGAAATCTTCTGAAAATTAAAAGTAGAAATTTATTAAAGACAAAGATCTTGACAAACGTGAACAATGGGCCCTATCCAACAAAATGAATTTCAATGTGCATTTAGGCAGGAAAAACCAAAGGTAAAAATATATATTGGGTGAGACCTGGCTTAAAAACAGTAACTGTGAAAGGGACCTTGGAGTCCTAGTGGACGATCACTTGACTATGAGCCAGCAGTGTGCAGCTAATCTAAAGAAAAGAAGAAATAGGGGAGACATAGCAGTGTTCCAGTATCTGAGGAGCTGCCACAAGGAAGAGGGGGTCACGTTATTCACCAGAGCACCAGAGGGAAAGACAAGAAACAATGGTTGGAAACTGATCAAAGAGAGAAGCAACCTGGAATTAAGGAGAAACTTCCTGACAGTGAGGACAATCAACCAGAGGAACAGCTTACTTCTATTCTATTCTATTCTATTCTATTCTATTCTATTCTATTCTATTCTATTCTATTCTATTCTATTCTATTCTAAGGTTGTCTTTGACTTCTTATATTTAAGAATCTGAAATAAATGGCTGTTTGCTTTTCATGTAAGCATCTTTACATCTTGCCAAAATGTACAACAAAGCACATTTGGTATACAACAGCATGTTGACATGAATATGTACACTACAAATGCACAAGATTTCCAAAACAAATCACAAGATACAATTCTCATTGCAGCTCTCTGAACATTATAACATAAAAATTATTATAGCTCATGTCTTTATTCAAAGTACATTTTTCCTTTTAATACTCTTCATTCTTTTCCTCCATTCCCTTTGCACAAAATTTCATGTCAGGCTCACTTAATACAATAAAGTTATAGGGTTGTCCTATTTCACATGAGTTGGGTTTTCTATGGCTGGTTGACCAAATATCAGCTGTTCAGGATAAACAGAGTTGTATTCCCTTCAATTTTTTAAACTTGTGTTTTCTAGATTGCAAGTCTGAGGGTAATACCTGTAACCTCTAATTTAGATTTAGAGAAATGGCAAAGCCTGTGGGAAAGAAATTATAAATTGACAATGTCAACCTCTTATAAAGAAAATCTATACAAAATGTTTTATAGACGGCACTTGCCACCAGCAACATTAGCAAAAATGTTTAAAAATATGTCAGATAAATGTTGGAAATGTAATCATAAACCAGGTACTTATTATCATGTGTGGTGGACATGTGTTAAAGCAAAGAGATATTGGATGAAAATACATACTTGGCTAGAAAAGATGTTGGGTGAAACATGTAGATTTTAAACCTGAACTTTTTTTATTAGGTATAATGCCAGAAAAAAAATACTAGACTGTGCGGAAATGTACAGACTTACTCTGAGTTTGAAAGAAAAAGAAGAAACAGAATATTTTCAAACTTGGGACTTATTTTATCAATGGTTGGAGAAACAAACTAGGGATTAGGAATCTAATTTGTATTAGTGAATGGTAAACTCAGACAACACGTTCGTTGAATAAGCACTATTGAATTTTGTGTGTGTGTATTCATAATTTTCCGCTACTTTCATTTTCAGAAGGACACTCAGCTAACATTTTTGAAGCCCAAAGCAGTCCAACTGAAACCTTTTATTAGGTTCTATTGTGATTCTTGTCTTGCCTGTATTCTTCTGAGTGTTAATGTGGGTTTGGGCATGACAATCTCATGGTCCTAATCCTTCTGTTAAGCAATATTTGTTTGAAGTCCCATGTATTTAAGCTCAGGAGAAGGTACATAGTAGATAGCAAAATATAAGGATGCAATTATATACTTATATGGGAATATGTCCCATTGAACTTAGTAGGATTTACTGCTGAATAACACATCATAGTTCTAAGTATTATCCCAGAATTTTGATACTATCTATAAAAAAGTGACTCTGTAGTTGAAAATTAAGACATATGCTAACAAGCAAACAAATCAATTAGATTTGCCAAATCCCTCAAATCCGCTTTATGGATTGGAACTTCACAGAATCCAGTATTTGACCTTGATGTTACTTCGCATGAATTGAGAATTCATTTAAAGCACATGACATATTCCTGTAGTGTTTTCTTTCTTAATCTAATCCCTTATAAGATTCCAAGAAGATTCCAAGAAACTACAAGATTCCTTGGCAGCTGAAAAATCTCCTGAATATGAAGCTTGCTGAAATTCTTAATTCAACCTAATAAAAAGGTGGTCCTAATCCTTTTTATTTTCTGAAGGATCAAATGGTTAAAGGTGTGCACTATTTACAAAGCAATCTAGGTGCGAGTTATATCCATCTGGCAAGAAGACCCAAAACAGTATGCATTTTGAAGCTTCACTCACTCCATCAGACCAGAAGTACCTGAAACTTTGAAGTAAGTATTAATCATTTTTGTGGAAAGAAAAGTAATGAAAGACTGATACAATGGAATGAAAAATTCTCACTATTATAAACCAGACTGACAAGTCCTGGGTTACACTTTCTGACAGAGGCAAGTCTTATTGAAACAGAAGACTCACTACTTGTCAGTCAGAGAAAACCTGTTTTTTTTTTAAATCTGCAACAAGTTTCTCCCAGAAAAAAAACACATCCCTGTCAAATCCCTTGACAACTTTCTCTGAATTCCATTCAACATTCATTTCCTCAGAATGTTCATAGAGTTCCATTGAGTTTGAACTTAAAAGTATAAGATAATACGAATGGTACGGGTACAGTAAGCATGCAGTTTTGAAAACTAATAACAAATGAATCTGTAAATCAATTTTTATTTCTCCATTTATACTTTGGTGGAACCCTGCTGCCTTTCTGTCCTTTCATATACATATACAATGACATCCGTGCAGTACCTATTTATGTTGACTTATTAAAATTGAGTATAAACATGTACATTAATAAAGTTTCAAAGAAATCTAGCACTGATTTCCTCTACAAACATAAAGGCAGCAATCCTAAATGAAATTTACTAAAACCCATATTTTTCTCATCTAAAAATAGCCTATCCCCCATTGTTTGTACTTAATATAAATTCCTTTCTATATACTGTGAGTACATTTTTTTTCCAGCTCTGTGTCTTCTTTATGTAAAAAAAGAAAGAGGTACCTAAAGATCAGGGTGTCTGCAGATTGGGTCAAAAAAGTCAGGATTGAAGCTCTGCCTGTTTTGGCGTGCCAAGTGTGTGATGCTCACAATAAATATTGCATCATTGTGGTCACCCCCATCTTGACTTTGGGGTTCTATGTCCCTTGGAACAAGGGAGTCAAGAAAGCTGCCTTCAGATGCTTCTTTCCTTTGGGGCAGGTGAATCTAAGTCACCCCACGCAATGCCTTTCCCAAAAGATCAAGGAAGTGGTGGGGTTTTTTCCAGACAAATGTTTTTATTGATTTTTTAATACAATTCAAAAGTACTTATTCAACAAACGTGTTGTCTGAGTACATCATTCACTAAAACAAATTGAATTCCTAATCCCTTATTCTTTTCTCCAGCCATTTATAAAATAAGTCCCAAGTTTGAAAATATTCTGTTTCTGTCCAAAGTCCATTATTTTTAGCTGTTGAGTCATAAATTGCCAGGAAACATTATCAAATGCCTTTGGGGCATCTAGAAATACAATAATAATAATAATAATAATAATAATAATAATAATAATAATAATAATAATAATAATAATAATAATAATAATAATAATAATAATAATAATAATAATAATAATAATAATAATAATAATAATAATAATAATAATAATAATAGTTTGGAAGGGACCTTGGAGGTCATCTAGTCCAACCCCCTGTTCAGGCAGGAAACCCTATACCATTTCAGACAAATGGCTGTCCAGTCTCTTCTTAAAAACTTCCAGTGTTGGAGCATTCACAGCTTCTGGAGGCAGGTTGTTCCACCGGTTAATTGTTCTAACTGTCAGGAAGTTTCTCCTTAGTTCTAGGTTGCTTCTCTCCTTCTCTACTAATACCAGTTGTTTCCCTGGATGCATTTCATAATATTCCAATATGTCCATTATAACTCTTAAATTATTTTTTATTTGTCTCTTTGGTAGAAATCCATTTTGATCTGGATGTATAAATTCAATTAGAAATCTTTTCAGTCTCTCCGCTATTATTGAAGTAAAGATTTTATAGTCCACATTTAGGAATGATATCGGTCTGTAATTATTTATCTGTGTCAGGTCTGAGTCCGCTTTTGGTATCAAAGTAATATTTGCTTCTGTCTGTGTGTTTGGGAGTTTAGCCCCCAATAAAAGTTCATTACACACATCTTTCAACGGTAAACTTAATGTATCTTGTATTTTTTGTATTCCTTAATTTCGTTCCCCCATTTAAAATTTTTCGCCACTTTTGACTCTTCTTCCCAAGTCTTCCTGGGGTCTTTGCTTTGGAAATTTATCCAATCAGGGGATGTTTATTTCTAAGTCCACCGGAAAGAGAAATAAGAAATAGTCTCACCTAGATCTCAGCACGTTGTTGACAATCAGCTGTTCACTTTTTTCCCGGTTGTCTATGACTTGGGCTGCCTGTGCATTTACAGGAAGCCTTTCTTCCATCCATTTGAAGAGGTTCCTTGATTCATTTGACTGACTGCCATCGGCTCCAAGTTCCCAAGGCTTCCCTTCCTCTTTGTCACCTCTCAAGGACAACTTTCCGACCCTTTGGAGTCTCCAGACGCAGCGAAATTGGGCTAGGAAACGAGAGCCCCAATTTCTTTCGCCCATCTCGTCATGACAGCAAACCGGAAGTCCAGATATTTCTTCTTATACAGTTTTATTATGATGATGATTTATTGTTTCATGCTGCATACCACCCAGACTGTGTTGAAGTTGAGTGGCTTATAAATTTAATAAATAAGTACATTTTGCCTATTAATCAGTGTTCTGAAAACAGCTAAAAAAGGACATTCCAGTGAACAATGGAGAACAATTTCAGACTGATGGAGTAAGTATATATCTTAGCTTTTCCCAATATCAAAAGATTGGGAAAAGATTTAAAATACCTGTTGTCACTACAGAGACATGTCCAGATTGTTTTCTTGGCAACAATATGAAAATGGTTTACCATTAGCTTTTTCTGCTATTTTTTTTTTTTACTTGAACCAAGGTTAGTCAACAAACCTGATTTCCTGAGAGTCTGGGACTAAAAACTAAACTATATCCAACCTGTTTAGCTTTCTCAAAACAACCAGGTTTAGCTCTGTATTGCCACTTGTTCTGCTGCAGAAAACCAGAGGGGAAATTATGGAGTGTAAACTAGAACTACCAAATGGAACAATCATTACGAAGGGCAAGGAGTTAATTACAGGCCCCATACTGTGCAATGGACCAGATTTTGTTTATGACATACTTTACAAGAAAGAAGATATACAGAATATATGGGAAGCATCCTCATGACATTTTATCACAGTTATTTTTCATGTTTCTCCTCTGTCAGAGTCTTTTTCATAATCCATTTTAGAAAACAATTATTGTATCTTTTTCTTCTGTTAAAGTAGATTTATACTTCCAAATGCATCTGAAATAGGTCTAATATATGGAGGATTTCCTTCCTTTCTGCTCAGATAATTATTGACCTTTAATCAATAGCATTTTTCATCTGCCTATTTCAATTTTGTAAAAAGCTGCTGGCTGAGACGAGATTAACTGCAAGCATCATAAACTTTGATGCAAAAGCATACCTTTACTTACAGATTTATTTACAGGCGTTGAAATTGGAAACAGTCTTGAGAAATGAAATAAAGAAAGCAAAATAAGCTTATAAATCAAGATGAAGGTATAGAAGCAAGTGATTACTCAAGACCCACCAAATAAAAAAAATGGAATGGTTACTCCAATGATTGAAAAAGACAAAAAGATTACATTTCAGTAGCTCTGCTTTAATGCACTATAGAGCATCCATGTTTGGGTTTTTTTCCCAGATCTACAAAACACATTGTTACCCATCCATTTATATCCTACATTTTTCAGAAATGCTTATGCTCCTAGACTAGACATTTTAAATATATTATTCCTCATTGTTATACATGACAATATAATATAACAATTCAATAGTCATAATTCATTTTAAATGTCTCCTTTGAGTCAGGTTCAATCTCTGATGATTCTAGGAACAAGTACATGTAATTTAGCTGGAAATAATACAGAAGTAGCTTATTATGGAGTTTTTCCAGGAAGGGTTTTGGAATTCCTTCAGCTGCTTTATTCCTCAGTGGTCTCCCATCCTAATATTAACCAAGCCCAGCCTTATTTAACTTCCAAGCCCACATAAAGTTAGCCAAGTGCTGCCATCCACTGAGACATCAGATGTTTAATTAAGCATTAAAAATACAGCATCCACATTAGATTATTCATTTTTTTCACATTAGCAGATTAAAACTCTTCCAGGCAGATGCCTTTATTAAATGGCAAACTTATTAAAGATAGCACAGGTAATCTTCATTCCCCCGAAGAAGCCCCAAGTTGATAACTTTAATACTTCCTGTAAGTTTGTATAAGTAGACTGAGAATCCCAGTAATACTTCCTTCTGTAGGAGAGTTGCTGGGAGCAATACACACCGTATCTATTTCACCCTTCACAGTCTCTTATCCCTTCACAGTTTCTTTTAATAGCAGCTCCAGGATAAATCACCAGGGGTTGGACAGGGCACGTGGTAGAAACAGACAACATTCACAGCACTCCTTAATAAGAATAGGTGGTGAATTCTCCTTTACTAGTTATCTTCAAACAGAAGCCATCAGTCAAAAATATTCTAGAGGGTCCTGCACTGAGAAGGGGGCCATACTACTCCATAGCCCCATTCTTGATACACAATTGCAATAGACAATCTGGATTGTACCATGCTACACTGGGTCATCATAAATGTGAATGTTGCCTCTGCATGTCAAAATTCAAGTTATCATGCTCTAGCTTTTTGTATGGCTTGGAGAGCTGTTGGTTTTCTTTTTGTTTGCAGGAATAAATATTGCAAACTATAATTTTCCCCTCCCACCACCATGTAAGTCTTAAGTGTTACAATTCAGAATCCTGCCCTCAAACCATATACTTGTATACATCAACAAACAACATCTAGAAAAGTGAGGCAAACATTGATGTGTTGTCGAAGGACTGACCGCCAAGGCAACTACAGCCACTGTAGGTGCTTTGGGGTCAGCATTCTCAGCATTGTTGTGAGAGATTAGGGAGAGGAAGCAGAAACAAGCCAAAATTTGACTATAGTAGTAGCATTGTATTCACCTAGTGAATAACAGAATAACAGAATTGGAAGGGACCTTGGAGATCCTAGTTCAGACATGTCAAACACAAGGCCCGTGGGCCACATGCGACCCGAAATATGATTCCATCCGGCCCGGGGACCTGCTCTGGAAAGAGCGAAGGACCGGCCCACCGCACCTTGGACCGGCCCAGGCCGACCGGGTGCTGATCTACAACCTGGTTGCATCCATCAAAGCCAGAACGCGCTCAGCATTAAATCCACTGGGCAGGCCCGCCCCGCCCCCTGGGTGCGCGTGCAAGTGGAGTCCGGCATCCCTGCTGGCTGTCTTGTCCTGCAGGCTGACTTCACCAGGATGCCGGCGCTAGCTGTCTCCTGTGCGCACACCTGGGCGGCGGGGCAGAGGTGGCGGGGCAGCTCCTTGCTGGTTCCAGTGGATCTTAGGCTGAGCGCGTTCTGATTTTGATGGATGCAACCAGGTTGTAGATCAGCGCCAACCCCCCCCCCCAGCACCTCCAGCCTCGAAGCCACGAGGCATCCCTTTCAACAGGACCACCCCCGCCCGCCCACATGGTATAGGAATGGCTGGCAGCAGCCTATTAGTGCTGGCAATCTCTCCCCCTCCCATCACCCCTTCCTGAGCGCCGGGGAGGGAAAGAGATGAGAAGGCGAAGGAACAAGGGAGGGTGGGAAGGAAGGAGGGAGAGAGGGAGGGAGGGAGGGAAAAGGAGGGAGGATGGAAGGAACAGGGAGGAAGGAATGGAGGGTGGGAGGGAGGGAGGGAAGAAAGGAAGGAACAGGGAGGAAGGGAGGAAGGAAGGAACAGACAGAGGAAGGAATGGAGGGTGGGAGGGAGGAAGGAAGGAACAGAGGAAGGGTGGGAGAGACCATGTCCCAGCGCTCGCCCCAGTCCCATCCTCCACCAGAGACCCTCAGATCTACCCCAGTCCTGTCCAGGCACTCCTGAAGCAAGTGATGTTGAGCTGGCCACGCCCACCCCATAGGCCATGCCCACCCCAGCCACACCCACCCAGTAGGCAACACCCATCCCGGCTACACCCACCCGGTCCCCCAAAGGCAACCATAATGCTGATGTGGCCCTCAATGAAATTGAGTTTGACACCCCTGTTCTAGTTCAACTCTGCTCATGCAGGAGACCCTACACCATTCCAGACAAGTGGCTGTCCAGTCTCTTCTTAAAAGCCTCCAGTGATGGAGCGCCCACAGCTTCTGAAAGCAAGCTGTTGACTGACTGATTGTTCTCACTGTCGGGAAATTTCTCCTTAGTTCTAGGTTGAATCTCTCCTTGATTAGTTTCCATCCATTGCTTCTTGTCCTGCCTCTGGTGCTTTGGAAAATAGGTTGACCCCCTCTTTGTGGCAGCTGCTCAAATATTGGAACACTACTATCATGTCACCCCTGGTCCTTCTTGTCACTAGACTAGCAATACTCAATTCCTGTGACAGTTGTTTGTATGTTTTAGCCCAGGGGTTTTCAAACTCAACCCTTTTATGACTCATAGACTTCAACTCCTAGAATTCCTCAGCCAGCATGCCTGGCTGAGGAATTCTGGGAGTTGAAGTCCATGAGTCATAAAAGGGCCGAATTTAAAGACCCCCGTTTTAGCCTCCAGGCTCCTAATCATCTTTATTGCTCTTCTCTGCACTCTTTCCAAAGTTTCACTTAGCATTTTCTTGCCTATTTTAATTTGTATTCCTAATCTGTCTTTTACAGATGAATTTACAGGACTTTTTGGTAGGTTGGGCTATATTTTCTTTTTATGTGAAGACAGATGCAAAGAATGAATGAAGTAGTTCTGCTTTCTCTCTACTTACTTTCTTACCATTTTCTCCCATTAGAGGATGAATTGTTTCCTTGATTTTATTTTTTATACACTGAAAGACGCTTTTTAAAATTATTTTGACATTTGTTGCAAGTCTTACTTCATTAAATAGCAGCCTTAGCTTCCCTGACTTCATCTTTCCATGTTCGGGCTATTTGTGGGTATTCTACCTTACTTAGAACATAGAATATAAAATAATGGAGTTGGAAGGGACCTTGGAGGTCTTCTAGTCCAACCCCCTGCTCGAGCAGGAGACCTATAACTTTTCAGACAAACGGTTGCACAGTCTCTTTTTGAAAGCCTCCAGTGATTAAAACAACCACAACTTCTGAAGGTAAGTTACTCCTTAATTCCAGGTTGCTTCTCTCCTTGGTTAGTTTCCATCTATTGTTTCTTGTCTTGCCTTTTGGAAAATAGTTTGACCCCCTCATCTTTGTAGGAGCCCCTCAAATATTGGAACACTGCTATCATATCCTCCCTAGTCCTTCTTTATTCTAGACTAGCCAAACCCAAATCCTGCAACCATTCTTCATATATTTTAGTCTCCAGGCCTTTAATCAATTTTAGTTGCTCTTCTTTGCACTTTTTCCAAAGTCTCAACATCTTTTTTATATTCCGATGACCAGAACTGGATGCAGTATTCCAAGTGTGGTTTTACAAAGGTTTTATAAAGCAGTACTAAAACTTCATATGATCTTGATTCTATTTATTTTCATCTATGGGATCCTTCCCAAGCTCTCTTTGTTTGTTAAAATCACTATTCTATTCTATTCTATTCTATTCTATTCTTCTATTCTATTTTGTTCTGTTCTGTTCTGTTCTGTTCTGTTCTGTTCTGTTCTATTCTATTCTATTCTATTCTATTCTATTCTATTCTATTCTATTCTATTAATATTTAGTACTCTGAACTTTGTTCATTTAGCTTCTCACTGATGCAAACTTTCAAGCAGCCAATGTTTTAAAAGCTTCCTGAATATAAAAGATGAAGATTCTGCCTGGTGGAAGCCATAGGAAGGGAGCTCTTATGGAGAATATTCATCTCCAAGCCTGCTTTCATCACATCTCAGAAGGTTTACAGGCCCTCAGCAAGCTAGAGGCACACCTTGGAAGGTAGATTATATCCAAAGCAAGCAGAGATCTTTAGGCCTCAGGCCTTGTAGGTCTTTAAAGATGAATACCAGTATGTTGAACTGCAATCCAAAACAAACTGGCAATCAATGCAGATCTCACAAATTGGCATTGCAGGGCAATACTGGGTTCTCTTGGATGCTGTATTTTGTATTTATTACAGCTTTTGGATGGTATTCAATGGCAGTCCAATGCAGGGTGCATGCAACAGTCCATTCATGATTATAGCTAGCACCGGCTGTTCATGAATATTTAATTTACTAAATTTATATCCATCTGACTCCCAGTGTCTCTGGAAGTCAGAATATTGCAATTAGAACATCAATCAGAAGTGGGTAAAGCTCTCTTGTTCAGAACTTTCACCTGCTGTTCAAGCAGGATCAATAAGCATCCCCACATTATGAACATGACAGCTCTTCAAGGATGCCCAGATTAAAAAAGAAGGCATGGCAAGGATTCCAGAAATGTTCTTTATGTAAACTCACAGTATCTTGAAAGCCTGTTGTGGTTTCTCTCTGCCATGTTTTATGCTGAACAAAATCAAGGTGGGCTTATTTTGAGGTTTTGTTCACATTTTCTTGTTTCTCAGAATTTAATCATAATTTCTGAAAGTCTCCCTTAACAGTTTTCTTGTTCCTTCCCCATATTCAAGGCCATGAGAAAACACAGCTTCATCCTTGTCCAGTTGGTTTCTGAATCCACAATCACTCTGTTTTGCTAGGCACTCAACTTTCTCCTTATCTGGATTCTTACAGCCTTCAGTCATCAAGACAAGACTTCTATCACATCTGCTGGATGGCTTAGAACAGGGGTCTTCAAACTTGGCCCTTTTATGGCTTCCGGTTCCGGATCGCGGCACGCGCAGTCGCACAGAGAGAGCCGTCTCTCCTACCGGCTGCTTTCCCTCCGCCGGTAGACCCTTAACCGGGTCGAAAGTCGCCCCGTAGAGGCGACCACCGCTTGAGGAGGCCCGTGCTTGACTGGGGAAGGGTGGCAGCTCTCCTTAGTTCGAGCTATCTCCTTAGGGCCGTCGGAGGAAAGATCGGCCAGCAAAATGGACGATCACTTCGCCGCACCAGCTGAAAGCCAGAAGAACAACTAAGCGTAAAGAACCCCCGTGGAGAATCCGGGTGAGACCTTTCCTACCCCTTTTTTCCCAATTACTCTCCTGTCAAAAGCTTTTGTGCTTGAATTACTTCCCTGCTGTGAGGGAGCAGCGTTTGGGCATTCAGGAAAAACAGCTTTGAAAAAAATAAAAATAAACCAGTTAATTTTTATGGATTATTTAAATTTTGGAATACTGAGGGGACCTGAAAACATTTTATTCTTGATTATTATTGTTATAACTACGCATCTATTACTTTGGAGAGGCCTTTCTTCATCTTTTTCAACACGAAAAATAAAAAATCTATTAACTTGGAAAGAAAAAAAGATTTTATGGTCTGCTGAGGACATCTTGTGACGAAAAGTGGTACTGCAACTGTATATTTTTTTTATGGCTGGGGATGGCTTTGACCTTCAAAAGATGATAAGCATAAGATAACTGAAACAGCTGTGTGGTGATCTGGTCTATTGAAAATTGGAGGTGAACATTTGTTTGATTTCTACGAAATAGAGCCTTCTCTAAAAGATTAAAAAATCTTTTTACTACTGATATGGAACCTAACACACAGCTGGACTATGAGCTCATATTGGAAAAAATTCTGGAAGCCACAGAGGATATGAACTCTTACTTTCAAACTTTGACAGATCAAATTATAGACCGAAAAACAGCGCAGAAGAAGCAGATTGGCGCTAAAGAGATTAGTGAACAATATGTACAACCTAAAAAGGAACCACGTCAACAACTCAACTATGAAACTACACTGAGAGAAACTGTGGAAACCAAAGAACAAATTAACTTTATACAACTCCAAACGCAATCTATGGAGAAGCTTGACGATCAAAGAATAACTTTAACGGAGATGTCTGAAGCATTAACATCAACAGAGACTGACACTCAGATACAAGTTATTGAAAATTGTGATAAGGTGGATAAACAACTGGCAAATATAACATGGAATAAAACGGCTTTTACCATCCAAAGGCTACTAGAAGAAAGGAAAGAGAACTTTGACCAATTTGAAGCGTTAAAGAATATGGACCTTTTAATATTGTGGTTTGATGATGCAGGAATTTTATTATGGAAACCGATATGGCACAGAAAGAAACCTAGAGTTAGATTTAAAAATGTATTTTAAAGTTTTATTTAATGGGTTTAAAAAGGCTTTGATTTTTTGACTGAGTTAATAACTAATGGAGCACGTGAAATTTCTAAGAGGATACCCTTTGTAACAATACTTTGTTTTAGATATGATAATTACTGGAGAGGTAAACTTTATTTACTGGTTTAAAAAGATTTTCATAGATATAGATGAATTGATAGAATATATACTTAAATTAGATAGAAATCTATTTGTTGGTTTGATATTTTTACTCTAAATAAGATAATTATTTTGAAATAGAAGGAGAATAAGAGGGATGGGTGACAAGAGAAGAAATGGTATTAAAGAAGAAAATATAAGAATATTACTGCGGGAATAATATACCAGATATAATTACTATGTAAAAAAAAAAAAAGGACACCCGAAGTGTTAATAATATGTCTATCTAAGGCTAATTGGAATATGGTAATTGTAAGTTAGTAAAGCTTAAAAACAGGACCTGGATCTTTAGAATTGAAATGTGAGTGATATTTGATAGGATTGTTTGAAGCTTATGTAGAAATGTATTAATTTGAATATGCAAGACTAAATGAGGGAATTAGAGAGGGAATTTTAAATGAATTGATTTGGGCTATATATTTGTGATTGTTTTTCTTTTTTTTTGGATGTTCAATATACCCACCTCCACGGTGGTTCCTAAGCACTCTGATGTAACCCTTTTACCCCTATAAAAATCTAATAAAATATATTTAAAAAAAAAAACTTGGCCCTTTTATGACATGTGGACTTCAACTCTCAGAATTCCTCAGCCAGGCACACTGGCTAAGGAAATCTGGGAGTTGAAGTCCACAAGTCATAAAAGGGCCAAGTTTGAAGACCCCTGGTTTAGAAGGTATATCCAAGTCTCAAACCACTTGATGACCATTTTCTGCGCCGCATGAGAAAAGCACATCTTCCTTCCCCTGTCCTGACCACTTTCTACAGGGGGACAATCGAGAGCATCCTGTCATACAGCATCACAGTCTGGTTTGGAGGCATCACTGCTTCAGACAGGAAGGCGGTGCAGAGAGTGGTGAGAATGGCTGAAAAGATCATTGGCAGTTCCCTCCCTACCATCCAGGACATAGCACAGAAGCATTGCTTGAGCAGGGTCCGTAAGATTATCTGGGACACTACACATCCTCTTCACGGCCTGTTTTCCTTGTTACCTTCTGGGAGGAGGCTTCGTGGTATCCGTAGCAGAACATCCAGATTCAGCCATAGTTTCATTCCATACAGCATTAACCTTGCGAACTCTCAAACTTCCTCTTTGCGTTATATATTCAAGATGGACAGTATTTAATATTTATTTGCTATGTATATGTAGAGATGTGGGTCTATATATATGTTGTACATAGTATGTTTAGGTGTGTGTCATGTATGTGTTTCACTTTGAAAGCGGGCAACTAAATTTCATTTTTGATGTGTGCCATTGTGCCCACAATATAAAAATGACAATAAAGGTTATCTTATCTTATAAAGGTTATCTTACCTCCCCCAATAGCTTCATGTAGAAATACTGTCATCAAGAAAATATTGTGACTTAGTATGGCCATCAGACCACCAGAAATGTTTACCTCTAACTTAGTTGGTCAGGAAACTTAAAAAAAAAAAGCCTTTCCCTTTGATGTCATTCTTATTAGAATATAATAAGGTATTGGAGGTTGACGATTCTTGAACATTTGGGACTTCTATGTCAATTTTACATAGAACCACATCCCTAATTTCAACAGGGAATAAACTTGACTACCTCAAATAGCTCTTTTTTTAAAATTGTGAAGATCTTCCATCCAATGCCACTTGGCTTATTTAAAAAGTAGTTCACTTCCTTGGTTTTAAACAGTTACACTGAATATTGTCCATTTAAATCTTGGTTTTTTAAAAGACTTTGATTGAGAGAATCAACTTATGGAAAGACTCATTTATTATTTTCAACTTTGGAATTTGAAATTAATTCTTGGTTTCCACAATGGTTCACCTCATGATGGAAGAAAGAATACCAGAAATTGATTTGAAAAGTATGAAAAGATATTGTTTTGCTCCATAATCTGGATGTAGTCACAGGGTTTTTATTTATTCTAAAGAGTTTAAGTCAAACAGAGTTTACATTTCATCTTAGAAGAAAGGAAATATGTTCAGCAGGTGACAAAACACCAGTTGTATCTTAGCAGAAAAGCTGGGGAGAGAGACTTTTATTAATGCAATAAATAAACCTGGTAAAAATCAATCACAGAAACAACACTACAGCAAAGAGAGTGAGGTCTCAATCCCTAATCTTTTCTCTATATTTTTGTATTCCATCATGGGACTTTATTTACTCTCCACATTTTAGCCTGATTGCTTAAATGCTGATAAAATAGCAACTGGGAATTTTTGAGTGAAAACCTTTATAGCTCTCTTAAATAATAATATAGCTGAGATCAAGGCTGGCTGGAAAGATAGCTTTTATACAGGTAGTTCTTGAATTACGACCACAATTGAGCCCAAAATTTATGTTGCTAAGTGAAACATTTGTTAAGTGAGTTTTCATCCATTTTACAACTTTTCTTGCCACGGTTGTTAAGTGAATCTGGCATCCCCGTTGACTTTGCTTGTCGGAAGGTCACAAAAGCAGATCACGTGACCCTAGGACACTGCAACCATCGTAAGTACATGCCAGGTGCCAAGCATCTGGATTTTGATCATGTGACCCTGGGGAATGCTGCAATGGGCGTAAGTGTGAAAAACGGTCACAAGTCACTTTTTTCAGTGCTATTGTAACTTTGAACGATCACTAGGTGAACTGTTGTAAGTCAAGGACTACCTATATAGCAATTAATTTTATTACTTCTTAGGCGTCTTTGGGGGACTTGACCTCTCCCAAATATTCCTTATTATCAAATTTCCATAAATACTTTATTTAAAAGACTGAGTAACCATCAGCTAGTGATCCCAGCAACTAAGCCTATGTGATTCAGAAGGATCTTGACAGACTTGAGCATTGGTCCTATCCAACAAGATGCAATTCAGTGGTGTGAAAAGCAAGGTCCCGTACTTAGGCTCACACAAGCATACAACGCAAGGGATGAAGTCTTTATTGAGGCTTCGTCAACCTCAAATAGGATTCCCCAGGATTCACCTGGAACAGGAACAAGCATAAACCCAATAAGTCCAATTCTCATGTTTGGGAACACAGAACAAGTTCACAAAATTCTCCACCAAGCTCAAAATCAAAACAAATTCATAGTCCGAGCCCAATTCACCAAAGCCAAAATCCAGATCCAAGGTTCCAGAAGCAAAGTCCCAAGTTCAAGAAGCAGAGTCCAAATCCAGCAGCAGAATCCAGGTTTAAATCCATGCAAAGAATCACAATGGCTGAACAAATGCACAGCATCACTTTACTCCATGTGCTGGGCTAAATAGCAGCTGGTTTGTGCAGCTCATCAGAAGGGGCAAGGCCATCTCTTAAGTATGAGCCAGCAGTGTGCTACAGCTTCCAAAAAAACCAATGCAGTGCCTAAGCTGCATCAACAGAGGAACAGCACTAAGATCATGAGAAGTGGTAGTAATGCTTTATACTGTGTAGTTACTAAGTAGAAAAATCACATAACTATGGCTGTGCCCTGCTTCCCCGAGGTGATGCCCTCAGAAGCCAGCCTGGGACTTGTGAGTTCTTGCTGCAACCTGTGCAACAAGAAGCTCCCCGTAAGAAGCAACCGGAGGAAGATTTCTTCACACACACATCTTTGCCTTCTTTTCTCCCTAAACAATTGCCACCTGGCTCTTTCAGCAACTGCAAAAAGGGTTGAAAGGGAAGAAAGCACCTCCTCAGCTGTCCGTTCTTCCCCAGATCGATTTCAGAAGCTGCCGCTGCCACCATTGCCATTTCCTTCTGCCTCTTGGGAACAAGTTGCGAGGATGAGGCAGAGGAGAGGGTGCCAGGGAAGGTGGCCTTTGGGATGGTTTCAGAGCCTAGCATCGGCGAGGTTGCTAAGGGGTGGGCTTGGCCAGCCATCCCCTCACCCAGTGAGTCTCCCAGGGTAGACACTTGGGACGCGGCAGCAGTGCCGGCAGAATGATTGATTAATTGATGACAGAAAAGAGAGAGAGAGAGGACAATGTACATTTTTGTCAGTAGTACCATGTTTCCCTGAAAATAAGACCTATCCCAAAAATATGCCCCAGTTTGATTTTTACATGTGCACCCAATATAAGCCCTACCCCCAAAATAAGCCCTAGTTTTGAGGCTAGGCACATGCTAGGGCAGGGGTGAGGGGGTGTGGAGCTGCCCCACACACCCCGTACCCACTTACTTTAGGACTGCTGCACCCAGGTCTCCCATGCCCCGACACCTGTTGTACCATTGCCTGAGTTTTTCTGCAGCTGCTTGCGGCCACATGCCACATCGTGCATTGCACCACTGCCGCCAGTCGCAGCAGGAGGCCACAAGGCTTGTTACACCAATTGCACCACTGCCACCGCTCATGGCAGAACACCATGTGGCTCATCATTCTGATCACACCCTTGCCGCCGCTCACAGCAGGAGGCTGCGCAGTGCATCACACCAATCGCGCCAGTGCTGCAAGGCTTGTCACACTGATCATGCCCGCTTCTGATCAGCGCAATCGGTGTGATGAGCTATGCAGTGTCCTGCTGTAAGTGGCAGCAACGGAGCAATCAGCATAACGAGCCATGCAGTGTTTTGCTGTGAGCAGCGGCAGCAGCACAATGTGCCCCATGGAGTGCAGCCGCAAGCAGCTGCAGAAGAACTCAGGCAGTGGTGCGACAGGTGTTGGGATGTGGGAAGCCTGCTGCAGCACTCCTAATGTAAGCAGGTAAGACATCCCCCCCAAAAAAATATAAGACCTGGGAAACACAGTATACATATATATATCTTTGCCTGCCTTTTACCTCATTTTGCCAGTCAACTATTCTCAAATTTTGCTGAGGGTTAATAAATAAATTTATTAATGCATTTTTTTGGCATTAAGCAGTGTGCATGCTTGCTCTGATTTGGATATAGGATACAGAATAATAGAGTTGGAAGGAATAGACTGGGAGTATGCTGCATGCAAATGAGATTGGAAATCCTCAATAATTTCCAACATGCAATAAGTCTTTTCACCAATTCCCATTTTCTTCAAAGTCCTATTCCTCAATTGATAGTAGGTGTGCTTAATTGCTACATATGTCAATGTCTCTATAACAAAACATTCATTAGCATTCCAAAAACTGCCAGACTCTATTATCTCAATAAAACATCAAACAAAATATGAATTGCCTGCTGTGTAATAAAGGTATAATTAGTTGGCTTCTAGGCCACCCTCTTGCCTTTCATTGATATCCTGTGTGAGAGATGGATGAACCCAGAAGAATTTAGGGGGTGGATTCAGAAGGAATTTAGTCCTAATAAAGAGCTTCAACTTTAGCCAAACAGATTCCATTATAAAGATGCAAAATTAGCTGAAACAACACAGAATAGATGATTAAAGAGTTGCTATACTCACACTTGTGCAAGGGCACAATTTGGGTGTGGTGTAATTGGATATGGTGCTTGAAAACAGCTGTGATAACAACAAAAAAACCTATATGCTAGGTTTTTATGAAAATGGCATTTTTATATGCATGTATAAATGTAATCTATATATGTTTACAGTCCAAGGCAATAAATGACCAGCACATAATACAATACCTAACAAAATACTTTAAAATTGCAAGAAAATCCTAAAGCAAACAGCAGCTAATGATTACTAGTACGGGAGAGGAACCAGAAGGTTTCTAATAACTATTGATAAGAATTTTGCAACCTTCTTAGAGGTTTTGGAAAAGTAGTCACCCAGGAGAACAGTAACAGCCTCCTGGACCCAATGGCAATTAGAGTTATTAATAATTGAGACTATTGTCGTTGTTAGTTGCGAAGTCGTGTCTGACCCATCGCGACCCCATGGACAACGTTCCTCCAGGCCTTCCTGTCCTCTACCATCTTCTGGAGTCCATTTAAGCTCACGCCTACTGCTTCAGTGACTGCATCCAGCCACCTCATTCTCTGTCGTCCCCTTCTTCTATTGCCCTCAATCTTTCCCAGCATTAGGCTCTTCTCCAGTGAGTCCTTCCTTCTCATTAGGTGGCCAAAGTACTTGAGTTTCGACTTCAGGATCTGGCCTTCTAAAGAGCAGTCAGGGTTGATCTCCTCTAGGACTGACCGGTTTGATCGACTTGCAGTCCAGGGGACTCGCAGGAGTCTTCTCCAGCACCATAATTCAAAGGCCTCAATTCTTTGGCGCTCAGCCTTTCTTATGGTCCAACTTTCACAGCCATACATTGCAACTAGAAAAACCATGGCCTTGACTATACGTACTTTTGTTGGCAATTAACAGCTGGTCATCAACACCCCAATTAACAACTGAAAGCCACACACAATCAGGCACCACATAAATACTATGCATAGACCAGCCCAGTGCATACATTCAGGAGCGAGAGAGAAGTTCCCTGGTAGGATGGGCACCAGCACGAGTCCAAAAGCTTGGAAGACTAAACCTCTGGTCCCAGAGACTGACTCGGATTGGATCCTGCAACATTATTTAGGACATGTATATTTGCCTTCATTTGTGAGAGTATTAAACTTGATTGCCATTGGACAATAAAATGGTTAGAGAACAACTATCTGATCTTGATGAATATAAATCACCAGGATCTGATGGAATACATCCCAGAGTTCTGAAGGAGCTGTCAGATATTATCTCAGAAACATTGTACCATATCTTTCAAAAACCCTGGAGCAATGGGGGACTGATGCAAAGATTGAGAAGCAGTTCTGCTTTCTCTCTGTAGACTGTCACTTCTTTGCTATCTTCTTTCCCTTTAGTGGACCGACTGTTTCCTTAACTTTTTTGTTATTTATAGGTAAAAAAAAACTATTTTTTATTATCTTTGACTTTTGTTGTAAGTCTTTGTTCATTCTGAGCCTTTGCTTTCATGACTTCATCTTTGCAGATTTGGGCTATCTGTTGATACTCTGCCTTAGTTATGTGTCCCTCTTTCCATTTTTTTACTTGTCCTTTTTGTCTTTCAGTTTATCAGAGAGATCTTTGTACAACCATGCTGGTTTCTTCTTGGATTTCCTTTTTTTCTTTTTCAGTGGTATTGTGTTGGACTGGGTTTTTATGATCATATTTTTCAGTGTTTCCCACGCTTCTTGAGTTGTTTTCCCCTTTAGGATTTTTATCCATAAAATTTTGCTTAGGCTCTCTCCAAGTTTGTTAAAATCAGCTCTTTTAAAATTTTAAGATATTGGCTGGATTATGTTCTATTGCTTGTGTTTGTATTATATTGAATTCCAGTATGACGTGGTCACTCTCACCTAAAGTTCCAGCAACTTCAACTCCCTCTATCACTTCTTCTCTATTAGTAAGAATTAGGTGCAGTATAGTTTTTCCTCTAGTTCCCTCCTCTACTTTTTGGATGACAAAGTTGTCAGCTAAGTTGGTTAGGAATCTGTTTGATTTCCCATTTACTGCAGAGTTTGTCTCCCAGTTGATATCAGGATAGTTAAAGTCTCCCATTACTACTGTGGTATGTTTCCTTCATACATTTGTTAGTTGTTTAGCAAAAAGTTCATCTATTTCTTCTGCTTGGTCGTGTGGCCTGGAGTATACACCTATAGCAATGTCACTGTTTTTTCCTTTTATATTGACCCATAGAGATTCTAGGAGATTTTCATCCTTGGTTTTGTCGATTTCTGTAGGAATGCAGTGATCTTTTATATATAATGCAACTCCACCTCCTCTTTTGTTAGGTCTGTTTCTTTTGAATAGTTTGTATCCTACCATCAGTACATTCCAGTCATGAGTTTCACCTCACCAAGTTTCAGTAATGGCAACTATATCATATTTACCTTCATGTACAAATCCATCTGGTGGTGATGCTGTATATCCCACATTTTTCTATCTTACCAAGAAGTATGTTGCGGTCAACTTTGTCAAATGCCTTACTGAAGTCCAAGTATACTATGTTCACAGCATTTCTCTGGTGACTTTGTCAAAGAATGCAATAAGATTTGTCTGGCATGATCTGTTTTTGACAAACCCATGTTGACTTGTAGTAGTAACTTTGATTGCATTTAAGTGTTTGCATATCCATTGCTTGATTATTTTTTCCAGGATCTTCCCAGGGAATGATGATAGGCAGATTAGTCTGTAGTTTCCTGGATCCATTTGTTTCATTTTTTTGAAGTTGGGAACCACATCAGGTTTTTTCCAATCCTCTGTTAATTCCCAGGTGCTCCAGGATCTTCTGCCAGCTCCTTCAGAGCTCTGGGATATAATCCATTTGGTCCTGGTGATTTGAACTCATCTAGAGTGGGTAGGTGTCTTATCATTTTTTTGCCTATTTTGACTTGTATTCCTACCTGTCTTTTATAGTACTTACTGCTTTTGATAGGTTGGACTGGTTTTTTTTTCTTTTGTGTAAAGACAGATGCAAAGAATGGATTCAGCAGTTCTGCTTTCTCCCTACTGCCTCTCACATTCTTGCCAGCTTGCTAGCTTCTACTATTAGTGGTCCAATTGTTTCCTGACTTCATCTTTGCAGATTCAAGCTATATGCTGGTGTTCTGCCTTAATTACGTGCTCCTCTTCCCACTTTTTATACTTGTCATTTTTGTCTTTAGGTTTATCAGAGTTCTTTATGCAGCCATGGTGGTTGAATTCCAATAACAAATGGTCACTCTCCCCCAAGGTTCCTGTAACTTTAACACCTTCTATAATTTCATCACTGTTGGAGAAAATTAAGTCCAGTATAGGGGGCTCTCTAGTTCTCTTCTCTACCTATTGGGAGACAAAATTGACTGCTAGGTTCATCAGGAACCTGCTTGATCTTCTACTAGATGCAGAGTTTATCTCCCAGTTGATGTCAGGGTAGTTAAAGTCCCCCATTACTGTTGTAGTGTGCTTCCTGCACACCTATGGCAATATCATTCTTTTTTCCTTTTATATTGACTGAAATGCATTCAAGAAGGTTTTCATCGTTGTTTTGTTGCATTTCTATAGAGGTTATTATTTCTTATCTAGAGTGCGACTTCGCCTCCTCTTTTATTATGTCTGTTTCTTTTGAACAATTTGAATCTTTTTAGCTGTAAGTTCCAGTCATGTGCTTCATACCGCCAACTGTCGGTAAGGGCAACAGTGTTATATCTGCCCTCATGTACTAAGATTTCAAGTTTACCCTGTTTATTCCTCATACTTTTGAGTGCAAATATGTAGGCATCTGGGTCCTTTTTTGAGAGATCTGTGTTATAGCTTCCTACGTCTCCTGTTTTGTGTCTGAGTTCCCCTTGTTTCTTTCCATTTGGTTAGTTGCCCTGAAATTTGTGCTTGGAATTAGCTTCTAAAAATGTGTCTCCCCCCACCTTCAGTTTTAGTTTAAAGCCCTTCTGATAAGGTGAGCCTGTTCATTTCTTCCCAGTTCTTGTGAGGTGAAGCCTGCCAGAAGCCCCTCGTGTAGGTATTGTAGACCATAGTCTAAGAATCCAAAGTTCTCTTGTCAACACCATCTGTTAAGTCAGTGGTTTACTTCAAAAGCTCTGTTCCCTCACTGGATGCCTGCCTTTCATTGGGAATACAGAAGAAAAAACCCACCTGTGCTGCTATCTCTTTGGCTTTCATGCTACTCCAACACTTGATATTGTTTTGAGGCTCTTTCTCATGCCATTCATCCCCACATGAAAGAGGAGGAAAGGATAATAATTTGTGAACTTAATGATTTTAGTAAGTTCCTCAGTCACCTTTCTATTTAATTGGGTTCTCTTTATCTAGTTTTAGGACTTCTTTGTAAAACAAATCATGTTTTAGGTCATATTTGTTGAGAAATATTGAAAATTCAAAAAGGTTTGCAGACTTTTAAGCACCACTATATATAGCCAGTACAATCAGACTTCTAATAGTCATTATTCAAAACCATTTGACAGCAAAACACTTTGTTGCCTGAGATAAATGTGTTATGTTTGTGTGCATGGGTTGAGCACAGCTACATGAAAAAGCTATTATGCACAAAAAACATATCTATTTCTAAACCATGGAGGTGGGCGGATAATGCACAAAGCTAGAGTTATTTTTCTGTATTAAATGCAAATTGTGCTAGCAATAATGGCTGGGAATGCTTTGGTGGCTCAACCTGTTGTGTATTACTGTTCAGTTCAATTACTTGTTTCATGCATCTTCATTGTACAATCTATTTCACAATAAGATCTTGGTTTCAGTGAAACTAGAATGGATAATTAATGGTCTGTCCCTAGTTCTGAGGAAGTCAATTTCACACTAAAAGGATTCAATTCTTTTTACTCAGCCTTACAAAAGCATTTGTTGTCACCTCAGATCAAAATAATGCCTGGATATTTAGGTCAAAAGGGAAAAAATACTCTGTTTCAGTTCTCCAAAAAGTCTAAATGAAGATAATGATACATTGGAAGAGACTGCTGCTAATTGGACATATGCAGGTACTTGAAAAATTAATGGTGGGATGCAAATATCAACATGCAATTTTATTTTAAATCATTATTTGGACATGTAAATTGGTGGCCATATACTAGACCTCCACCGTTTCTTTCAAACAACAGCAAAATCTAAATGCAATTTTAAAAGGGGGAAGGGTTCTGTCCTGTCCCAGTACACACACACACACACACACACAGGCACACACAGCATGAGCAGTGTTAAGCATGTTTATTTTACACAACCAACCCTATAGTCATTCCCCAGGTCCCAACTCTGTCTGTGCAGTCCTTAGAGTCAGTTTTAAGCAACGTCTCCAGAAAACGCTAACCTGATGTAACAAAAGCAACGGGAGCAAGACAAGCCATAGTCTCTTCTGTGACTCAAGCATGAGGGCATGCCAGCAAGGTGAACTAAGAACTCCAGGCAGGATGACAGCAACTGCCAATAGCAAGGCCCAAAGCAACCATGACTCTACAGACTCCAGGCACCAGGAAGGCAACTTGGCTTTAAGGCCTGACAAAGGCAACTTGATTTCAATGAGTGCAAGGCATGACGATGGCAACGTGGTCTTAATAAGTTCAAGGCAATGAGTCATGAGCATTCATGGATAGACAGATTATGAATGGTCGACTCCTACAACCACTATGTTCCAAGCACTAACGTTAATAGGTGCCAACTGATGTACCTCATTAGGAGGGGCAAAGCTGCCTCTTCATGAATAGCTTCACCAATCTTTGTTATGTCTCCCTCAACTCAGCTCTGTGCGACCTGGGATTGGGCAGCTTCAGTAGCTCGTACTCATCTGCACTGACCGGCTATAGCTGAGCCTCTTCTCCAGCAGCTGGCTATTCACCCTGCTGCTCTCTCTTTCAGATTCCCCTGAGTTCCCAGCACGGCTTTGCCTCAGCCATCCAATTCTGTCACAGAGCCTTCCATGTCTCCCAGGTGCTCTCCATAGTCTATCTCAGATGTTCCCGGAACCAGTTATTCCTTGTCATCCAAGCCAGCACCCGAGGAAGCCATCACAGGTTCTATGGAAATAAACAATTTAATGATTTTTTTCTCTCTGCTATATGGCTAACAACTCTTCAACACCATCATGACCATTATGATTATATACTAAATTTATCAATATTATGTCCTGGTTGCCATCTCTCATTAATATAGCAGGAACCTGCAGACCATAGTTTCAAATACAAGTAGTCCTTATATTACAACTGGTCACATATAAAATATTTAATTTTATTATTCTAGCTTTTTTTTTCAAGTACCAGAGTCACTGGAAGCTGGGAGGGTTGTTTTAATGTATACATATAAATAAGTAAAACTACACCAAGCTCCACAAAGTGGCTCCATACTTCTGTGAATATGGATGGCTACAAATTTGAACCAATTTACCAAATTACCAAAAATTGAAGCAGCTGAAAAGTTCTTTTTTTTCACGCATCCCCATTAAAGCCAGTGGATAAATTAAACTGAATCTGGAAGGGTAATCAGATTGATTTGTTCTAGAATTATGAGGTCAAATCAAAACACAGAAGGGCAGCCTTGCCATGCAATGCAAAGGATATTTCAGCAGCCAATTTAGGAAAGGAAATTGGGATGTATCTTAAATACAGATCAGATTATTTTGAATAAGGAAATTGCTGTCAGCAGACCCATAATGGAGAGATAAACCTCAACCTATCATGGAGATAGCAACATGTTCATATTATCAATTTAACCCATAAATATTGAAATAAATGAAACATTTGGTGATGAGAGATATAAAATGTCAATCAGAAGATTTGGAGTCTAGTTAATTCATTAAAATCCAGCAGGCACCCCAATTGTATGCTTGTACTGAAGAAGGCAGCCAGGCATCTATGGTACATATTACCGGTGCTTTTTTTGTAAGAAAAAAAGGTGCCGGAACTCACATCTTGTTAATCTTTTATTTAAAAAATTATATATTCAGTTCTTAGCACGACTGGTGGTTGAAAAGTAATTAATTATTATTATTTTCATTTTTAAATTTGGGGTCACACTTTTACACTAAAAATTAAAAAAAGATTTTCAATTCACCAAAGATTTTTTAAAATAAAGAAATTATTTACCTTTTGCATGTAGTCAATCACTGTACACACATCAGTTGTGTAACGAAACATAACAGTTGCCGCCCACAGTAAGTTCTCAGCGCCCAACCACATGATCAATCACAAGCCGAGCAGTGCCACAAGCCGAGCAGCGCCATCACAACCAGCGCAGCCAAGGACATGGCAGCTGGGCAGCAGGGACAAGACTCCACCTTTGCGCCCCATCGCACACCAATGATGCTGCAGGATGCGGGCGGAGGGCATGGCCACCATGGCGCTGCTGGGCTGCCTGGGTAAACTGCTGCAGCGGGCTGTGGAGGTGGTGGGTGGCCCTATGGGTGAGCGGGGTGGGGGGCGGAGCGGGGGCAGGGGGCGGAATGAGGCAGGGGGCGGGGGCACTCTGTCTCTAAAAGGTTCGCCATCACTGTCCCATAGTGTATATCCTATACAGTAATCTTAAATCCTATGATTAAAATAAAAAAGGATTTTCACCTGCCAAGATTCAAAGGCCGAGCAGACTTCTCTGGCATTACACATGAGGGAACATATGCATCTATTGTTCATAGACAGTTATACAGCTGTTGCATTCATACGTCTGTGAATTTTAACATTCTGGCTAGGGGGTACTCAAACAGCAAAGCACAAAACAGGACGTTGAATCAACCAATCAACATGCAGGATATGCATCTCTGCACAGTGCACTGTTGGAATTTAGGAGGTGTTTTTTGACAGCCCATCTGTGGCCATTCGCAACGTATGCTTACCCATTAACCCCTTTGCAGCATAGGTATGTGGCGATGGCAGCAGGCAGTTACAGACAATTGTAAATCAGCCTTCAGCCTCACATAGCGTTTGAGGTTATAGAGGAAGTACAATACCTTTGATATATTCACATTAGCAGCTTACCTATCTACTTCAAAGGCTAGTGTATTCATAAACATATCAAAAGTCACAAACTCTAAACTACCTTACTTGCAAAACAGGTATAAATATAATACCTTAAGGAAATGGGTTGTAGCATGCAATCAACTTGATTGTTTGTTTGATCATGTGGCATCAAGTCTTCCCTCTTCCCTCTTGTTGAAATTGTCTTTTCTAAAGAGAGATATTGCCAAATTGTGGACCCCATAAAAAGCTATCTATAGTATATCTATCCAACACAGCATTGTTGGCATTGATGAATAGCAATTCTCCTACTCTCAGACAAATGGTGGTGCCCAGAATTGAATCTACACACAAAACACGTGCTATCTCCCATGGAAGATAGCTCCATCCTGAACTTGCCTGATATGGAAGTAGAAGCCAGAATGATTTTCAGTAACCAATCCTCTCTGTTTCCTGTAACAAAGCAATACCATTTAATGTTAAAAAGGTACCCTACTTTATTATGTTTTTATTAGCTCGTTTTTCATTAAAAACAATCTGTAAGGACCTTCCCCAGCTGGTCCCTCAGAAAAGTAAAACTCTTGACTCCATTGAGGTTAATCAAAAGAACTCTTACTGAGATATAGTGGTTGCAAAGAAGTTAGGTGGAATCTGAAAGTTGTGCACAAAGCACAAAGCAATTCTTTTGTTTTCCCCAAACCTAACCCCCTTAACCAGTCCACCAACAGCCAATGTGATGCCGTATGTGATGCCAATGTGATGTTATGAGAACGCTGAGGTGCTGGATAAATAATAGTTCACTCTCAGGGCACGACGGCCTTGGAACCAGTCTGGAACCGGCTGGAAAGGAGTCTGCCTCATCTCCGGAGACAATTCTCCTCCCTAATTCCCAAGTGGTTACAACAAAAGTAAAAACATGCAATGAATGCCAGAAACTTTCTTTTCTCTTCCCCATCCCTTCAACTGAATGGCAGGACACCAGCATGGTGGACCTGACAAAATCCTAATGAAGATTATTTTGATATCAATATACTTTTACTATGCATCAGTATTATTTTCTTCCTTGGGCATATGCCTTTATTGCATTTGATACCATTATACCTAGGAGAGAAAATGGAGTTGAATGTTATTTAACATGCTGTGGTTTAGGTACATTATCATGGCAACGTGACAGAGGGCTAAAGATCTGGACACTACCACACAATGAAGTAGCTCCATTGACAGTATCAAATCAACTAGGGCTCATTCAGTAGGCAAGAGACTGATATCATGCACCCCAACCATAGGGCTTCCCAGAGGTGTACATAGGGTATGGTTAAAAAAAAAACATACATGCTGCTTGTACCCCATGGAAGGTGCACAAAGGATAGAGATATCACTTCACTGAGGAAGCTAATAATTGCTTCATAAATTAACTTGATAATTAACATGGTGTATTGAGTATTTAGTTTTTGGGGAGGGAGAGTTAGTTTGTTGCTGATTAATTTAATTTAATTTAATTTAATTTAATTTAATTTAATTTAATTTAATTTAATTTAATTTAATTTAATTTAATTTAATTTAATTTAATTTAATTTAATTTAATTTAATTTAATTTAATTTAATTGGCATAGTTAAAGATGTTGGGCTTGTTGGCTAGAAAGTCGACAGCCCAGGTTTGAGACCCAAGCACCGCGTGATGGGGTGAGCTCCTGTTACCTGCCCCAGCTCCTGCCACCTAGCAGCTCAAAAGCATGCAAATGTGAGTAGATATATAGATATCACTTCGGTGGAAAAGGTAACAGTGTTCCGTGCTCCTCGGCATATAGTCATGCTGGCCACATGACCATGGAAAAAGTCTTTGGACAACACTGGCTCCCTCAGCTAAGAAATGGAGATGAGCACCACCCCCTAGAGTCAGACATGACTGGACAGGGGAAAAACCCCGTAACTTTATAATAAGCAATTACATATTACATGCACTTTATTCCTAGTTCCAAAAATGGTCAGGAAATTAAACTAAACTAAATTAAATTGAAAATAATAAATTTTTTAATTATTTTTAATTTAATTTAGTTTAGTTTAATTTCCTGACCATTTTTGGAACTAGGAATAAAGTGCATGTAATATGTAATTGCTTATTATAAAGTTACGGGTTTTTTTCCCTACAATAAGATTGAAGAGAGTCAGTTTGGTACCAGCCTAGAAACCAGGAGACTGAGTTCTAGTCCTGCCTTAAGCATGAAAGCCGACTCCCATCCCACCAACACATACACACAACTTCACTTCAGTCTTTTTCATATTTAATATGAAACACAGCTAAACTGTAGAGAGAGAAATGCTACATTTTGGAGATTGATGTTCGTGGATAACTTCTTATCTCTGCTCTTCAGGCAGAAATTAGGTGTCCAGTTCAATCCCACTACTCTACTGATCCTCCGCGCTATCAGCCCCCTCTACCACAAAGATCCTCCAGGAGAAGGGCAGTGTGGACAACCGTGGGATCTGGCAGGGTGAGAGCTGTGAACCATAAACGCAAAGCTTTCGCTGTGTCCCTGCACAACAGATACAGTGCCCTTGCTGACCTTAATAGGGAAATTAAGGAGGCAGGTAAAAGTAATTGTGATGATAACTCAAATAAGCAGGGGATCGTGGTCCGAGATGAAGAACTTGTTTTTGACAGGGAGAAGTGTGAATCAGGTATTACACATCAGTCATGCAAGAACAGAAAGGCATCCAAAAAGAGAAGCCACCTTCTGGTAGGTGATTCAATTATAAGGGATGTAAATTTAGGAAAGGACACAGAGGTTTCAAAAGAGGTCAGGTGTCTTCCAGGTGCTACTGCCAATAGGGACAAGAAGCGTATTTCTAAAATAATCAAAAATGCCAGCAAGGACTGTGATGTGGAGGCTATTGTACATCTTGGCACTAACGATCTGTCCCAAAAAGATGTACTCTCTGTGCAGAATGATTTCCAGAGCTTGGGGCAGGAACTTAGCAGAATAGGCTGTAGGCTTACTTTTTCAGAGGTTTTACCAGTGTATAAGGAGCAAAATGGAAAAGGCCAGCGTATAGCAGAATTCAATATGTGGCTAAAGGAGTGGTGTAAAGGGGAAGGCTTTGGATATATTAGTCACGATGTCTGTAGCTGGTCTAATGAAAAAATGTACAAAAGAGATGGTTTGCATCCATCAAAGAAAGGGACTGAGTTACTCGGCTATAAATTCACAGATTTTCTGGAGGAATATTTAAACTAAACAGCGGGGACAGTGAGTTAATTGATACAGAACATCCCTGTCCCCGGCAATCTAACAATTATAGGGTTATCAGTGCATGTAACATAGATGTGTGTGTGGACAAGAATATCAACCTTGCTGTCAAGCAAAATCAAGCTTCTAATAGCAAGTGCCACACAAAGTGCACTAACCAAATAGGTGGTAAGACAATAGGGGAACTCAGGCACCACACAGGTTACGTAGAAAGTAAACACAGGGTCAGTCATAAAGGACTCAAATGTCTATATACCAATGCACAGAGTATGAACAGCAAACAGGGTGAATTAGAAATTCAGGCTAATGAGGGCAGATATGATATTGTTGCCATTACAGAAACATGGTGGGATGAAACCCACAAATGGAACACAAGGCTAGAGGGATTTAAATTATTTAAAAGAAACAGACCAAATAAAAGAGGAGGTGGAGTTGCTCTATATGTAAGAAATAACTACATCTCTACAGAACTAGAGCACAACAATGATGAAAACTGTCTTGAATGCATTTGGGTCAATATAAAAGGGGGGGGAAATGACATTGCCATAGGTGTATACTACAGGCCACCCAACCAAACAGAGTTAATAGATGAACTTTTTGCTAGTCAGCTAACTAAGGTATGTAGGAAGCACATCACAATAGTAATGGGGGACTTTAACTACCCTGACATCAACTGGGAGACAAACTCTGCACCAAGTGGAAGATCAAACAGATTCCTTGCAAACCTAGCAGACAACTTTGTCTCCCAAAAAGTAGAGAAGGGAACTAGGGGATTAGCCATTTTGGATCTAATTCTCACTAACAGGGACAAAATGATAGAAGATGTTGAAGCCACAGGAACCTTGGGAGGAAGTGATCATGCAATATTGGAATTCAACATTATGGAAGCACAAGCAATAGAACACAGTCAAACTAGAGTCTTGGACTTTAAGAGAGCTAATTTCAATAAACTTAGAGAGGGTTTGGGAAGGATTCCATGGATGAGAATCCTCAAGGGGAAAACAACTCAAGAAGCTTGGGAAATTTTGAAAAGTGAGATAATAAAAGCCCAGTCTAGCACAATACCAACAAAGAGGAAAAATTACAGCTCTCAAAAGAAACCAGCATGGCTGCATAAAGAACTCTCTGATAAATTGAAAGATAAAAGGGACAAATATAGAAAGTGGAAAGAGGGGCACATAACTAAGACAGAATATCAGCAAATAGCCCGAGCCTGCAAAGATGAAGTGAGGAAAGCTAAGGCTCATAATGAACTAAGGCTTGCGACCAAAGTCAAAAATAACAAAAAAAGCTTCTTTCAACATGTAAAAAACAAGAAAAAAGTGAAGGAAATGATTGGTCCACTAGTGGGTGAAAGTGGCAAAAAGGTGACAAGCAACAGGGAGAAAGCAGAACTATTTAACTCATTTTTTGCATCTGTCTTTACACAAAGGGAAAAAACAGACCAACCTACCAAAAATAGTGCCATAAAAAACAGAATAGAAATGCAAGTTAAGATAGGCAAGAAAACGGTAAGTGAGCACCTGTCCAGCCTAGACGAGTTCAAATCACCAGGACCAGATGGATACACCCCAGGGTTCTCAAGGAACTGGCAGATGTGATCTCAGAACATTGAACTATATTTTTCAAAGATCCTGGAGCACTGGGGAATACCGGAGGACTGGAAAAGAGCTGAGTAGTTCCCATCTTCAAAAAAGGGGAAAAAAATGGACCCAGGAAATTACAGACCTATCAGCCTGACCTCAATACCTGGGAAGATTCTGGAAAAGATAATCAAACAACGAATCAGCGAACACCTAGAGGCAAACAAAATCACTACTAAAAGCCAACATGGGTTTGTCAAAAACAGATCATGCCAGACAAATCTTATTGCATTCTTTGACCAAGTGACAAAATTAGTGGATCAGAGGAATGCTGTGGATATAATTTACTTGGACTTCAGTAAGGCATTTGATAAAGTAGATCACAACCTACTACTTGATAAGATAGAAAAATGTGGGTTAGACAGCATCACCACCAGATGGATTCGTAGCTGGCTGACCGGCCGTACTCAGCGTGTGTCCTCAATGGAACCGCATCTACATGGAGGGAAGTGTGCAGTGGGGTGCCCCAGGGCTCTGTACTGGGGCCAGTGCTCTTCAACATCTTCATCAACGATTTGGACGAGGGGATAGATGGGGAACTCATCAAATTTGCGGATGACACCAAGCTGGCAGGAATAGCCAACACTCCAGAAGACAGGCTTAAGATACAGGAGGACCTGGACAGACTTGAACATTGGGCGCTATCTAACAAAATGAAATTCAATGGTGAAAAAAGTAAGGTTCTACATTTAGGCAAGAAAAACCAAATGTACAGGTATAGTATAGGGGTACCTTGCTCAATAGTAGTAACTGTGAGAGGGATCTCGGAGTCCTAGTGGACAATCACTTAAATATGAGCCAGCAGTGTGCTGCAGCTGCCAAAAAAGCCAACACAGTGCTGGCTGCATTAACAGAGGGATAGAATCAAGATCACGTGAAGTATTAATACCACTTTACAATGCCTTGGTAAGGCCACACTTGGAATACTGCATCCAGTTTTGGTCACCACGATGTAAAAAAGATGTTGAGACTCTAGAAAGAGTGCAGAGAAGGGCAACAAAGATGATTAGGGGACTGGAGGCTAAAGCATATCAAGGAACGTTTGCTGGAATTGGGTATGTCTAGTTTAATGAAAAGAAGGACTAGGGGACATGATAGCAGTATTCCAATATCTCAGGGGCTGCCACAAAGAAGAGGGAGTCAAGCTATTCTCCAAGGCGCCTGAGGGCAGGACAAGAAGTAATGGATGGAAACTAGTCAAGGAAAGAAGCAACCTGGAACTGAGGAGAAACTTCCTGACAGTTAGAACAATTAACCAGTGGAACAACCTGCCTCCAGAAGCGGTGAATGCTCCAACACTGGAAGTTTTTAAGAAGAGACTGGACAGCCATTTGTCTGAAATGGTATAGGGTTTCCTGCCTGAGCAGGGGGTTGGACTCGATGACCTCCAAGGTCCCTTCCAACTTTATTATTATTAAATTATTATACTGTATGTATCTGAAAATGTCAAGGTACAAGATAAATGTCACATTTTTCATGTTACAGTCTCAAATTATATATCCTACCTCCACCTGAGAATTCAGAAGCTGTGCTGAAGTTGCATGCACACAGCAGTATAGGTAACAAAGATCCTATCAGCTAAATTTCTTTCCCATGATTGAATGGTATCTTACTACCTGCTCCAGGGCTTCTAGACTGCACATCTTAAAAGTGTTTTAGCCAGTCCTACTTACATGCAATATTAGATTTGGACCATAGCAAGCTTCTGTTTTTTATTTATTAACAAAGTCCTCATAGTCCATGTATCGAAAAAGGCATAACTGGATCAGTAGGCTTCTCACTGTAGTTTAGACCAACCTTTCCTGCATTTCTTCCAGGTGTGATGCAGCCATCACAGTCTGTAAATTACAGGTTACAATGACTGTGAGTCAGGCCATCATCACACTGTAATGAATAGATGGAAGGATCAGTTATTCTCAAAATGTCCCTCTTGTCAGTAGAGACCAGAAACCTCCAGGCCTCTGGACTTGAAATAATCCACCCTGTTTTCTAAAGACTAAAGTAATATCAAAGAACCTTGAAGCCTAGATGTCGAGACTCTAGAAAGAATACAGAGAAGAGCAACAAAGATGATTAGGGGACTGGAGGCTAAAGCATATGAGGTTCGGCTGCTGGAATTGGGTATGTCTAGTTTAATGAAGAGAAGGACGAGGGGGGACATGATAGCAGTATTCCAATATCTCAGGGGCTGCCACAAAGAAGAGGGAGTGAAGCTATTCTCCAAAGCACCTGAAGGCAGGACAAGAAGCAATGGATGGAAACTAATCAAGGAGAGAAGCAACCTAGAACTAAGGAGAAACTTCCTGACAGTTAGAACAATTAACCAGTGGAACAACCTGCCTCCGGAAGCGGTGAATGCTCCAACACTGGAAGTTTTTAAGAAGAGACTGGACAGCCATTTGTCCGAAATGGTATAAGGTTTCCTGCCTGAGCAGGGGGTTGGACTAGATGACCTCCAAGGTCCCTTCCAACTTTATTATTATTATTATTATTATTATTATTATTATTATTATTATTATTATTATTATTATTAGATAAATATAGGAGAACCTCCTCCGGGATCTTTGGTAGAGGGTGGGGTAGGAGTAAACTACAAACGGGAGTGAAAAATATGAAGCCAGTATGGGGTTCATTTTAAATCGCCTTCTTAACCATTAAATCTTTGGGAGCCTGCTTATGAAAAAGCCATCTCTCTAATGAATGATTAATTGGCTGCAAAAAGAAAGACATTACAAGAAACAACCCAGGTGCCAGTTTCTTGTGAAGTAGTTCAGGTGTGAAGGTATTAAACAGACATAGCCTTAGCATGTCCCAATCTACAGTCTCTTTAACAGGAAGTAGCAGATAAACTAATTCTATCTGAAAGGTTGAAACCCCAAGCACCAAAGTCTACATAGATGACCTAAAACAGCGGCCCCCAACCTTTTGGGCACCAGGGACCGGTTCTGTGGCGAGAGGTTTTTCCGTGGACTGGAGAGGGCGTGATTTTGTGTGCTGCCTACATCCCACGGATGGGGCTTCACTTGTTTGTATAGCCCGGTTTCTGGCATGTTGTGGCCCGGTGACGGTCTGCAGGCCGGTAGTTGGGGATCCCTGCCCTAAAAGACATAATTAGACAGTAGCATTTGGACATTTAAATTAGAAGAATGTTTTGCATCCTTCCTACTCTGAAATGGAATAGTTAAGTGATAATTTATTGGAAACATACTGTATTGGCCAGCAATTTGTGTTTACAACCCAGGCTGAAAAATCATGTTTGGCATCCATAAGCCATTCCTTACAGCTGAAATTTAGAATCAGAACATATGAAAATATCAGACTGAAATTAAACTCATCACACAGTTTCTACCTCTCTTTATTTACCATACTTATAATATTTCTAACTAGGACAATAACATCACTAACTAAAAAGGGAATGTCAGGTGTGCCCAGATTTAAATCATCAAGCTTCTAAATGACAAGGTTACCCTTTCAGATGACTGCAGTCATTTCTTCTGATTAAAAAAATTCAGGCTTGTGCTAAACACAATCAAATCTGAAACAGGTTGTCTTTTCTGGCTGATGTTGGTATGTTTGTTCCAGATATTTATATCTCACTTGAATGTGTGATTGACATCTTAAGAATGTCTGTGTAATTAAAGGAAAGGGCAAAAAAGTCAATATTCTTTTTTCTTATTCAAGATATATTATAAAAATAATTCAAATGCTGTGGAGTCCTCGATGCAAGGGAATGAAGCCAACCTATAAAAGGTATTGTCTACATTATCAAATCTGGACAGTCCTTTATTATCAGCTTTTTTTGCTTAATTGAAATGTGTTTTTTTTTATTACAAAAGGTTTCCAGTTTTCACATCTTTGAAAATGTATACTGTTATTACTTCCTTAGAAGATTTTTTAACAAAGAAGTTAGTGGGGGGAAAAATTCTTCTAACCAACTTTCTATTCCTTTTAATTGCACCAGGTGCCATGTATATATGATGTGTACTTACATACATGTCTACACACATACACACACAGTCCTATTTCTTCAATAAACTCGTGCAACTTTTTATCTTTAGTATCAAAGTTTCCTTGTATCTATCTAACTGTAGGGGTGGGGAAATCACAAAAATCCACTAGTTATCTCTTGAAATTAAATTCTATTTTTGTCTGTCAATTTCAGTGAATAAACCACACGGTTTCAGTATCTCAGCTCAGTTTTCTTTACTAAAAGTAAAGCATGAATGAAGCAAATGTTCCCGCTTGCCTATTTTTGCTTTTACTTGTGACAAGTAATTGGTCATCCTATTTGGATCTTCCTTCTTCATTCTCCCACATCAGGAATGAGAATCCTATGGCCTTCCAGATGTTGGGTACAAATCCCAACGTCACTTATTATCATCATCTAGATTTATCACATATTTTTAGGAGGCTCCTTACATGGAGAATCCTTCTGTTATATCCTACAAAAATAATCCTTTGAGGAGGCTGGGTGATCAAAGCCACCCAGTGACTCTCTGTGACTGAGGGTAAATTAAAATCTGTCTCTGAAGTCCCAGTCCTTCACTACTAATCTGTACCCTAGTTCTCATGAAACCCATCTCTGAGTCAAGGCTTTCTTCATTCTATAGCATTAAAATATGTCCCTCTTACAGGGCACATGAGAAGCAGTGATGGTTCCATTTGTTGTGTTGACCCTAATTGCTTAGCAGCAAAATGGGGCATGCAGTTCTCCTTTCACTTATACCCAATATAATGGACACAAAACAATGGTTCCAACGCGCACACACACATCATCTTGCTTCTTGTGTCACAAGTTCAAAGAAATGCAGATGTGCCAAAATCATTTGAGGGATATATTGTTTCTAGCTACAACCTGCCAAATACCTTTGTCAAAGACACAACTGCAACATAAAAATACAGTAATAGCGTTCTCCATCACAAGGGATTCTTCTTCCAGTCATCACTTGTGAAGACAGAGATATCTCATTAACTCAAGCTGGGCAAATTTAAGATGGATGGACAGTACATTACATTCCAAATTCCAGCAGTGAAACAAAGAATTGTTTGTTTATATGCCAGAATATTTAATTCTGATAAATCTTCCTTTAACAAACAGAAACGTCTGAATTCAATCTGAGTGATACAACAAATAACAATGTTATTGTGAGGTCTTTGGTGTTCTCTGAGCTTCGTCGTTTTCTTGCAGCTGTTTCATTACCAAACTAGATAACATCATCAGTGCTGGTAGTGCTAGTTTGATAATGAAATGTCTACAAGAAAATAAACAAGCTCAAAGAGCCCCAAAGAGACACAGTTCAACCTTGAACTACAAAATATTCTCTTGCATTGTTAATAATGTTATTGTTTATTATTCAGCTCCAAAAACAAAGCACTGCATAAAAGGTTTAATAAAGGACTACAATTATATCGGCAGAATATAGAAGAAAACAAAAAAGTAGAATTTTCTGAGGAATTTCAGTTCCAAGGCCAGATAACCCATGTCCATTTATAATGCTACAAAATTAACTAACAGTCCCACCGCTACAACACAGCCAGATCTGTCCCGTAGATATAGCAGTAGCAGGCAGGGTGTTTACAACTGATGGACATAACACTATCAAACTCAGGAAAGTTTGCCCATTGATTCCTCACAAGGAACCCCCAATATAATTCTTTAGAATACTGCTTGGAAACTTTTGGCATTCATTGGCTATCTGAAAAAGAAGTTTACAGTACTAAGAAAATATACCAAAGTCCTTATTGGATTATATTATTCCATGCAATTCTCGTTCATTTCATTTTTACTTTGCAACAAGAAAAGAATAGGCTCTTCACATCGTCAAGTCAGCAATGAAAAAATATCTCTATGATTTGCCGTCTCAGCCTTGCTCTTCCTAAAATCTATTACAGAAAGCTAAAAAAAAAACAGAACTAAAGAAAAAAGCATATTTCGTTTATAGCATGTTTGTGTCATCCCCAATACCAGCAGCTGAATTAACAATGCTTTCTCATAGTTCCCAAGGGACCTTTGAGCTGTCAGATTTAAGCAAGTCTTAAAACCCTTTTTGCAAAATGAGGTTTATTTAAAGGCCATCACCTGGTGACAAATGCTGGTGGAACAGAAATATAGTTTAAAAGCTGAATGCCTTGCCTCCTTCCCATTTATTAATGCTCATATTTTCTTACAATTCAAAAGCACATCAGTGGCCCATGCTTAATGCTTCCCATTATTAGACCAAAACAACACCTCCTCCTATTTTTCTTGATCCCATCACCTGACAAAAAGAAAATCAAATGAACTGCCAATGTATATTTGAAATAACCTTTCTTAGCTTCACAGACAGTGAATAAATGGTATTGACCCCAAAAACCTAAAAAAAAAAAAAAAAATTGCAAAGCCTCGGGTACACATGATATCCAGTTACATGATGGGAGAATTAAATTTTTAAAGAAAGGGAATTAAAATCTTGAAATGTAAGGGAAATTACCTCAGCCTGTTACAGCCATATTACATCAAGCAAATAAATATGTAAACTTTGCTTAGGAGCTTACCAACAATTAGGCCTTGCTTTGTCTTTGTCCAAAGAAAGAGATGGAACACAGAACTAGGTAAATATTAAATCTGACATTTGGGATCTCTTAACAATTAACCATGAAGTCAAATATTTGAGTTTTGAAATCTCAATTTGACATTAGAATGTGAAATTCTACTGCTTGGGGTATACCACGGGTCGGCAACCCGCGGCTCCGGAGCCGCATGCGGCTCTTTGAGGCATTACCTGCGGCTCCGGAGCCTCCTCCGCCATTTTGGGGAGTGCATGCGCGCATGCGCGGGCGGGTGCGCGGGATGCGCATGCGTGAACGGGCGAGCGTGCGCATGCGTGGGGTGCGCATGCGTGAACGGGCGCGCGTGCATGCACGGCCGGGCGCGCGCATGCGCGAACGGCCAGGCGCGCATGTGCGGGTGCGCGGGCACGCGTGCATGCGCGAACAGGGCCGCGCGCATGCGCGGGTGCGTGCGCATGCGTGAAACGGGCGCGGCTCCCAGGGTTTTTTTTTTTTAGGCCAAACGGGTCCGTGCGGCTCGTTCGATGTTTCGGGTGGCCGACCCATGGGGTATACTAACCCTCCATTTAAAGGCATATTTTCACAGAATAACAATAGAGCTGGAAGGGACCTTGGAGGTCTTGTAGTCCAACCCACTGTTCAAGCAAGGAGACCCTATACCAGGGGTAGGCAACCTTGGCTCTTTTATGACTCGTGGACTTCAACTCCCAGAATTCCTGAGCCAGCCAGGCTGAGGGGAAAGGGAGAGATTTCCAAGCTGAGCCATGCTGGCTCAGGAATTCTGGGAGTTGAAGTCCACGAGTCATAAAAGAGCCAAGGTTGCCTACCCCTGCCCTATACCATTTCAGGCAATTGGTTGTCCAGTCTCTTTTTGAAAGCCTCCAGTGATGGAGCACCCATAACTTCTGAAGGCAAGCTGTTCCACTGGTTGATTGCTCTAATTGTCAGGAATTTTTTCTTTCTCCTAGACAGGTGGCAGTCTGACTTTAAAAAAAAAGACGAAAAAGCAAAACTAAAGAAATGGATATCTTCTCTTTCCTGCTATAGACAGAATTAGAGATAAGCAAGGAAGAAAGATTACCCAGGTATGAATCTTCCTTCCTGAAGAGGTATGATATGCAGCAATTGAAGCCAAGTAGAAATAAGTTAAGGAACTTAACAGAGAAAGTTTAATATAGTTGCAGGTTCATTAATAATGGGCCTTCTGCTTCTGTTTTTCTGTCTTGCTTGTTGTTTTTTTCCATATGTCTCAGTCACAGAAACAAAATCACTTGATTATTCTGTCACAATATTATTTATTGATTAATAAACTGATATAACTGTCCATTTCAGTAGATGCGACTCTGGGCAGTGTATAGCCAGTAGTTAAAACAATGCCACAACCATTAAAACGCTTTAAAAATGAATAAAAGCAGACATTTAAATGTATCAGAAATATATAGGTCTTGAATAATACTTGCATGAGACATATACAATAGAAACTGTTTATTACAGTTTTTTGGGTGTTCTTTTTCATTTTTTTCTTACAGCATTTTTATGTCTTTTTTTAGCTTTGACAAACTATTACTATTATTTCAGTGTATTGTTCCTTTTTTGTTTTTAATTTAAAAAGCAACAAAAATAAATTTAATGTGTAAATTAAAACAAGATAAACAATAAAGACACGGTTGCAGAACGCCCATCTCAACATAATGCAACCATCTCACAGGCTGCCCTTGGGACTGCTGGAGGAACCACGTTTTCAGAGCTTTCCAAAAGGCTAACAGGGATGGGGCTAACCTCACCTTGAGACAAGGGTCTGATGTTCCAGAAGGTGGGACCCACAGCAGAAGATAAGATAAAGATAAATAACCTTTATTGTCATTTTTATATTGTGGGCACAATGGCACACATCAAAAATGAAATTTAGTTGCCCGCTCTCAAAGTGAAACATATACATGACACACACCTAAACATACTATGTACAACATATATATAGACCCACATCCCTACAAATACATAGCAAATAAATATTAAATACTGTCCATCTTGAATATATAACGCAAGGAGGAAGTTTCAGAGTTCGCAAGGTTAATGCTGTATGGAATGAAACTATGGCTGAATCTGGATGTTCTGCTACGGATACCACGAAGCCTCCTCCCAAAAGATAACCAAGGAAAACAGGTCGTGGAAGAGGATGTGTCGTGTCCAGAAAATCTTGCGGGCCCTGCTCAAGCAACGCTTCTGTGCTTATGTCCTGGAGTGGTAGGGAGGGAACTGCAATGATCTTTCGGCCCATCATCAACACTCTCGGCAACCGCTCTCCGTCTGAAGCAGTGATGGTCCAAAACAGACGTGATGCTGTATGACAGGATGCTCTCGATGCTCCCCCTGTAGAAAGTGGTCAGGACAGGGGAAGGAAGATAGTGCTTTTCTCATGCGCACAGAAAATTGGCAGGCGCTGCTGGCACGCTTCACCAGGTTCTCACTGTTTAGCGACAAGTTCAGCCTACCTTCGTTAGCTGCACACCCAGGGAATTTGATGACTGGTTACACATCTCACATGTGAAAAGGCAAATATCTGCACTTGTCAGATAAAGCCCTTTAAGCAATGGGAGCCACACACCTTAAATTCGGTGGGTTTCTTACTTGAGCCAATGGTGTTTGAGTATAAGGTCCACAGTATATTTGCTTGGCAATTTATACAGAGTGAAAAACATGTATTAATTAAAATTAATATGACCGGATATTAGGAAATAGTCTAATAGAAGTCTCTGCAAATATCTGCAATTTGAAATCCTTAAGAAATGCAGCATTTGAGAATTAACAAACCAACTATTAAAGGAATTTAAAAACAATGAATAAATGTTAATATTTTAGTTATATGATCTGAATGTGGAATATACAATGGAATTATAATAGAGAAACTGGTGGCTCCAAGATGTAAAGAAATATGAAATTATGCTTGTGATTTAAAAATAATCATCAGAAAAAAATATGTTCTGTTTTATTGGGGGAAAGGAAAAAACCCCAATAATGTTTTAAAAAGAGTTGGGACATACATTCTTTTATGCTGCACTGAAATCAAAATGAAGATTCTTTAACTTATGTGAATTTGCCTTGCCATCTACAGCAGGATATCCAAGCTTGAACTTTAGACTTGCTGGATGGGAATTCTGGGAATTGAAGTCTTAAGGTTGAGAAGGTTGGCTACCCTGATCTACAGCTTGTTTTGATTGTCAAAACACTAGATATAGTGTGCCTTGCATACAGTTCTGAGTTATAATACCGGTATATTCTACTCTTAACTGGTTAGTCAGTAATATGTCTGCTGTAAGTGGCAGTTACTATATGTACTGTGTTAAGGGCTAGAATCCTATAGTCTCTTTTTCGTCATAAATTCCCATGTTTAAAATATATGTACAAATATACTAGTTCTCCCACATAAAAGTGTTTGTGCTTCTGCTCAGACCCAGAGGAAGTGTCAGGATCCATGATTGCTCACTGACCCCATTATGACATACCAGGCCACCGACCACTCGATGAACCCAATTACCAGATAACTTTTAGTATCTTTTTGATCAAGTAGTTACCAAACTGCCTTCTGAAGGCCTAACTTGAACAACCATTACAGAGGCTGCCAAAATTCCTGTAATACCTATGGCTTCTAAAAGGCTGGGTGAGCATCCTGATCTCATTATGAATTGCTTTAGAGGTTTTTGTTTTGTTTTGCATTCTGTGAGCTTAAATTATTAAGTTAGCTTATTGGTGTTAGTGATTTTAATATGTATTTTGTCTTGTTGGTCTGAGACTCATAAATAAGAATATCTCATAAACATACAACTGTACTGTAAGATATTTTTTAGGCAGAGAACTTGTGCTCTACCCATTTGCAAGAATGCTCCCTTGAGCTAATATAAATCTTAACCAAGGAAAGACTTGGAAACTGTAATTTTAGATCGGAAGTCAATCATGCAATGAAATATCAGTTCCCAGATATTTTTCACCCAGCACAGTAATTTATTATAGAGCAAATTACTGTGGGAAGCAAATATAAACACATGGACAATCGTGATAGTGGCAAAGTAAACTCTCTGTGCCCTTACTACATACTCGCTTAAAATATTGTTCTGAGAAGTTATCTAGAGGGAACCACGCAGCCCCACAACCTCCCCTCAAAGAAAACATGCAGACACCTAGCAAGAAACAACTTCAAATATCCTAAAAAAATCATTTCCCAAAAATATCCTAAAACCAACATCAACAAACACACCGAGACAAACAGAAAAGCACTCAGACTGCCCACACAAACACACACCGCAAAAAAGGGAGTGTTGGTAATAGGAGACTCTATCTCAAAGGAACAGAAGCATCCATCTGCAGACCAGACATACCAATCCCAGGAGGTATGCTGTCTCCCCGGAGCAAAAATAAAAGGATGTGGCTGAGGAATCTAAACCAAAATAATTAGGCCACAGATTACTACCCTCCTCTTCACATTGTAATGAATGACACAACAAACAACCTGAGGACAATAGTGAGAGATTACAAACACGAGTAAGTAAGAAAGTTACGAAGCTAGGAGCACAAGTAGTGTCCTCACAGGACTCACAACTAAAGGCCACATTGAGGGAAAAACCTGACAGGAGTAGCCAATACTCCAGAAGGACAAGCTCAGGACAAAAAGATCTTGACAAACTTGGAAACAATGGAGCCCTATCCAACCAAAAATGAGTTCTCCATGTGAAGACAAGCAACGTCTTAACATATAGGCAGGAACAAAACTAAATGTACTAATACAGATTGGGCACGGGACTGGCTTAAAAACAGCAAAACTGTAGACAAGGGACCCTGGAGTCATAGTGGATGATCAAATTGATTAGAGCAAAACAGTGTCCGCAGCACCAAAAAAGCTAATACAAAATCCTGGTTGTGAAACGAAGCATAGAATCAAGATCATGCGAAGTATTATTACGCTTTTATAAAACCCTAGTAAGACCACACATGGAATACTGCAGCCAATTTGGTCACCATATCACAAAAAAGATGTGAGAGTTTGGAAAAAATTCAGAGAAAAGAACTAAGATGATTCAAAAGACCTGGAGACTAAAACATAAGAAGAACGGATACGAGACTTGGTTTAGCTAGTCTAAAGAATAAGAAGAAATAGGCGGAGAACATGATAGCAGTGTCTCCAGTATCTGGGCTGTCCACAAAGGCAGAGCGGGGCCAGTTGTTTCACCAAAAGAACCAGAGGGAAGGACGCGAACAATGGTTGGAAAATGTCAGAGAAGCAACCAGAATAAAGGAGAAACGTCCTGACAGTGAGGATAATCAACCCGTGGAACAGCTCACCACTCAGAAACTTGTGGGGCGCTCCACACTGGAGATTTTTAAGAAGAGACTAGACATCACCTGTCTGAGACGGTATAGGTTCTCCTGGTGAGCAGGGGACGGACTGGAAGACCTCCAAGAAAGTTCCCTTCCAGGCTAATTCCTATTCGATTATTTGCCTTTGCTATCTTTGATTTTCTTTCTTTATATTTCCTCCATCACTGGTCTTCATCTCCTAGACTTTATCTTCCATTTCTGGATTTTTGGTTCATTCTTGGTAATATTTGTTTTAAGTTTTCTAACTATGCAATTATATTGAAGACCTGCTATTTATCTTATCCAAGTTGTTTTTGTCTCATCATGAGTTCTTTTTGTATCTTCTGGTGAAGCAATTGATATACTGCAATTCAACTGCAGTGTGTTTGCATTTCCTTGGGAAATTATTAGCTTTTTTGTGAAGCATTGTTTCAATAGATCTTTAATATACCAGCTAGAAGAGCCCCAGATGAGTGTGTAAAGCTTTTTTTTATTTGCAGTTTTAGCAAGGTTGGGGGCACTCATTTTTGTATTTTATTCCCACCTCAGTTAGTCTGTCATCAATCTGCGATTGTTTCCCGGACAGGCTATCCTACTCCAACACAAAGAAACAAATATTATATCAAATACATTCACTAAGCAGTTTAAAATTAAACATAATATTAGATAATCTATTATAGCTCCTTGTATGTACCTTTCTAGTGCCTGTGAATTCTGAGATAGGTCCCGAGAAATAAAAGTTTTTGTATTCCAAACTCTGTCTGTCAGTACCAAATTGGAGAAGGATTGCAAGTCTAGTAAGCCTTGTAGCCAAAATCCAAAAAGTTATAGTTCAACCGAGATTAATAATCCAAGTTGGCTGGAAGCCTCATAAACAATCAGTAAAATCACCACAAGTCAAGGTAGGCAGAAAACCATATGTTCTTTCTATCTCTGGGTGTTTCTTAAAACCCGAAATCAATGGTGTTTGTAATCCAAGAATGGTATACTCAGTACAACAAAGCCACAAAGAGCTTTATTATGAAAGACATTTTCTTTACTAAATTCACCATACTCCATTGATTATTAAATCAGTCAGATCTCTAATGCCTTTTAACCCATTAAGTAAAATTTTAAATCATGTTTTTAAATCTACTCTGGCTTTCTTCTGTGCCAAAAACTGGTTTCCATAATAAAGCTTCGTATAGCGTCGAATCTCAGTATTTGCATAGGAGCATTTATCAACACTTCTGTCTGGTCAAAGTTTTCTTCCTCTTCTTCCAGTATCATCTGGATGATGTACTCATTTATTCCATGTTGTAGGTACTAAGTTGATTGTCCACGTTTTTTGGAGTTTTCAGTAAAACATGTCTGAATGTCAATTCTGTTGTTTTTGATACTGCAGATATCTTAGTTAAAGTCATTCTTTGATCTTCAAAGTTTCTCCATAATTGAGCATTAGGTGTATATCTTCTTCTGTGTTAATCAGTTCCTTTGTTGTTTTTGACTCTGTGCGTAAATTCTCTTTAAGTTGTGTCTCTTGTTGCATAGAGACCTCTTTGGAGTAATCTGTGCCTCCTCTATTGTTCCTTGGACTATAGAATGATCCATTGGATTTGAAATTCAATTGTGGTTCTGAAATTTCATCTTTAATCTTTCTCCAGATTTCATCGTATTCTGTAGCTTTCCAGAATATTTTTCCAATAAGCTGATAGTCAAGCTGTGGGTAAGATTCCCTCCATTTCAGTGGTGAATACTTGTAACTTTATGGGGGACTATATTTACTAAAGACAACCGATATCCACCTCCACACACTAGCTAACAACACTTCACCACCCAGCTGTTCAGGTCCTTTATCTTTTTCCCTTTCAACTTGAAGGTCAAATCCATCTTCAAGCACCGAAATGAAAACGTTGCAGTAACAATTTTTGCCACAAGATGGTCCCCAGTAGACTGTAAGATCTTTTTTTCAAATTAATAAGTTTTTTTCTCGTTAGGACAATAGAAGGCAAATATCTCCAACATAATAAGTAAAAATAATAAGAATGTTCTATAATAGCATTTTGTTTCAGGACCCCTAGTATCCCAAAATCAAATAGTCAATATAATTAGCTATTTGTTCTTGTAGGGCTTTTTTCCCAAGTAAGCAGACGCCGCTCTCTCAAAGCAGGGAAAGTAATTCAAAAGCTTTTTACACGGATAAGTAGTTTGGGCAAAAGGAGGGAAGGAAAGGTCTCACCGGATCCTCCATGGTGGTTCTTAATGGTTAGCTGTTCTTCTGGCTTTCGGCTGGTGCAAGCTAAGTGAACGGCCATTTTACTGCCGATCTTTTCTCCGCGTCGGCCTAAGGAGCTGGCTCTTTTTTTTTTTTTTTTTTTCTTTGGACCGCGGAAGGAGCTTGCGCCTTCCGGGTCTGACGAGAGGCCTCCCTCAATGGTGGTCGCCCGTCGGCGCCTTAACCCTATCGTAGGTCTATCTACTGGCGGAAGGGAACCGGCCAGTGAACGAGAGCAGTATCTTGTGCAACCGCTCTGCTCCGCGATCCAGAACGGAAGCCGTTATATTTCTCTTTTTAAATGGATCAACTGTTTCCTTGTCTTGTATATTTATATGTTGAAAGAACCTTTAATTTATTCATCTTGACTTTTGTTGCAAATGTTTGTGATGTCTTTGCTTTCCTGACTTCATCTTTGCAGATTCAAGCTATCTGCTGATATTCTGCCTTAGTTTTTGTGTCCCTGCTTTTCCATTTGTTGTTATTATCACTTTTTGTATCTTCAGTATTACTCAGAAGAATCTTTTGTGCAAACCATGCTGGTTTATTCTTGGATTCTTTTCTTTTCTTTTTCAGTGTATTTGCGGACTGGGCTTTATATGATCATATTTTTCAGGGAGTGTCTCATGCATTCTTGGACCAGTTGTATTCCCTTTGCGAGTTTCATATCACATGAATTCTTTTTTAAAGTCAAATCAGCTCTTTTAAAGTTAAGACAGTGGCGGATTATGTTACTATTGCTTATGTTTGATTATATGGAATTCCAGTGTGATTGGTCACTCTGCCCAAAGTTCCAGCAATTTCAACTCCCTCTATCACTTCTTTTTATATTAGTAAGATTAGGTGCCAATATAGCTTTCTCTAGTTCCCGCCTGATCTATTTTTTGAATGTTCAAAGATCTTTCCCAATGCTCAGAGTTTGTCTCCCAGCTTGATTCAGGGTAGTTAAATGAGTATCCCATCAGGGTTCTAGGACCTTTAGGGCTCCAAACATTGGGCCACACCCACGCTCCTCTCGCTGCCCTCATCCTGGCCATTCTTCCTGGCTGAGAGGCCCATGGCCCTTCAGCCCAGCCCATTCCACCCAGGCACTGTTGTTATTGGTGTTTCGCTCCCCAGACAAAAAGCCACCAGCCATTGGGTGGCAGGCGGCAACACTGGCCTGACCAAGGGGGATGGGGGGAAATGCAAGATGTAAAGGTTATGGGAGAGAGCAATATCTTGGGGGACAAGCATAGGGCTCTGGCAGTATAGGGGGGAAGGGATAGGCAGGTAAGTATGGTGAGGTGGGGCAAATGTGGCAAGGGGGGGCAAATGGTGATGGCACGCAGTGAGGGCAGCACCCAAACTACCCATTCAGCATCTTCTGGTGCGCACCTTCTGGCATTGCATCATGGTGGGGGGTATAGCAGGCAAACAGTAATGGCATACATCTTCTGGCATTGCAGGGAGGTGTGTCAGGTGAATGGCAATGGCACATGTCTTCTGGCATTGTGGGGAGTGTGGCAGGAGAATGGTGATGGCACATGGCTTCTGGTGTTGCAGGGGGTGGGGGCATGGCAGGCAAATGGTGATGGCATGCAGCTTCTGCTGGTGTGGGGGTGTGGAGAGGCACTGCAGGCAAGCGGAGGTGGTGTGTGGCTTCTGGTGTGTGTACACAAATCCGCCTCCCATTTGCTTCCTCTCCTAAACAGGTCATCCCTCTTCCTCCTCTGTAGCTGAGTCCAAGCCACCGGCCTTCAGAGATGGCGATTCACACTTCATTCTCCAAAACCTTCTGAATAAGCAGCAGAAGGGCAGGTGGGCAAGTGGGGTGAGGGAGAGATGCAGATAATTAAACAACATTAGAAAGAGGGCAGAGCGAAAGAAGGAGACACAAGGCCTACAATAGATTAGCAATGGGAGAGGAGGGGGAGCAAACTTGGTGGAGAAGTCAAAAATCATTTAGATGTGTTCCACCGAGTGGAGCCCCCGCATTGTAGGACTCCAATAGGGGACCAGGAACCAGACAGGCACTAGGAGGAAGAGGGACTAAAACCAAATTGGGGAAGCGGGGGAAGGAGTCTGGGAGAGGTGAGCAGAGAGCCACACAGAGTCCCTTCAGGCCGGAGTTCAGGCACAGAGGCAACGACAGGGGGATGGGTCCAAATGGGAAGCCCCTACCCACCACTGCCTGCCTGTTGCCCACTCGGCCCAGAGCCTTTGACAGCTTAGAAAAAAACACCTGCAGAGCAGTGGCTTCCCTTTTTGTCCACCCTCCCCTACATTGCCTCTGTACCTGAACTCCAGCCTGATATCGAATAGGCAATTCACCTGCCATGCCCCCCCACCCTGCACCTGATCCTGCTAGCCTGACACTGAACGGGTAGTTCGCCTGCCACACACACCCGCAACCCCGCAATGCCAGAAGCCATGCACCACCACCATTCATCTGCCATGCCCCCATGCCCCCATACAATGCCAGAAGCCGTGCGCCATTGCCGTTCACCTGCCACACACACACATGCCCCCCGCAATGCCAGAAGCCATGCGCCACCACGGTTCACCTGTTGCACTCCCCCATGCCCCCCCACAATGCCAGAAGCCATGCACCACGTCCATTTGCCTGCTGTGCCCCCCCCCACAGCCCCTGAGATGGCCCATCAGCAATTGCATGCTGGCCCCGCAGCACCATTGCTTCTGCCTGCCACCCAATTTGCTGGGGGCTATTTGTTCTGTGCACCCAAAGACATCAAACGATGTCTGGGCAAATGAGCAGGGACAAAGGGCCAGGGGTAGAGGGCCAGGGGCCCATTGGCAATGGAGAATGGCCAGGGGAGAGCCAGCAGAGGAGGAAAGCTGGTTGCAAATGGGCTGAGGCCAGTGGCAGGGGGTGAAGGAGGCGTGGCCAAGGGTCTATGCCTAAATGTCCCATACCGTCCCATTATTACTGTGCTATGTTTCCTACATAACATTTGTTAACTGATTAGCAAAAAGTTCGTCTATTTCTTCTGCTTGGTTGGGTGACCTGTAGCATTGCCTATAGAAATGTCATTCTTTTTTCCTTTTATAAGGCTCCAATTTGGTGGTGGCAAGCTGGCAGCAGTGAGCCAGCTGCACTGAGCTGGCCGCACCAAATTCTCCATTCTGTTTCTTCTTATATGTGAGACTGAGTATTTTTTAGGACTTTATGCCTATATTAGTATATTTATCTTCTTTTAATCATCTTTCCCCTGACTGTAGGACATAGCTGACTAGGAAAGGCTGTTTTAGCACTAGGGCTGCAGGGGTGTTTAGCACTAAAACTAATCCCTGTGATTTTACTGATTAAAAGAGATTAAATGCTTGCCTTTGAATAAAGTCGACGTATATGAAAGTTTATGCAAATTATTTCTGTGTAAAAAATACAATTTAGAGCTATTCAGAGCTTTCATCTGACATGAGTTCAGTACTTCAAATTAATAAATGCACAGGAGACAGAATTCTCTTTTAGTACAACTGTCATTATGAATGAGGTATGACGGGGAAATGGAATATATAAAACTCTGGTGCATTTTTCTTCCTATTCTGCTAAAAAAAATTGTAATATCCTACTAAACTAACAGTTGAAAGAAATTCTCCCCACAATGGAACAAGGAATGAAACCTCACTCACATTTAAGACTGAGGAGTAAGACAATTTTCTAGGGAGAATGACGTTCAGATTTTGAGGAGTGAAGATGGTGTGAAAGATCATTGTTCAGTTTCGTAGCATTTATGTTTTGATCTGCCATAGCTTCCATTTGTCTTCCACGCTATTTAATATCAACGCAAACTGCTGAATAAGGTCATTCAGATGTTTAGATTCCACGCCATTAATCAATTAACATGCCACTCACAGGTATTTATCAAATTAGAAGAGTCAGAATTGTTTAATTAATATGTGGCTATCAACACAACCTGGATGATGGCCAATAAATTGAAGTTCAATTAAGACACCTTGGAAGGGATATAACCAGTGGTGGGATTCAGCCAGTTCGCACCACTTTGGCAGAACCGGTAGCTAATTTTTTGTTGCCCAGGCCCAGAATGGACTTCCGGAAGCGGCATCCACACAGAGAACCAGTTGTTCACATATTTGAATCCCACCACTGGATATAGCATTAGGACATACCATTAATCCATCCAGATGATGACATTCAACTACTTCAACTACTGGAATTCAACTGGCAACTGCCAAAAATAATAAATAAAACAATTTCTTTCGGAATGTAAGGGACAAGAAGAAAATCAAGGAAACTGTAAGTCAGCTAATGGGAGCAGATGGCAAAAAGGTGACAGGCAGCAGGGAGAAAGCAGAACTGCTTAGTTCCTTTTTTGCATCTGTTTTTACGTAAAAGGAAGAAAAAGCCTAACCTATCAAAAGCAGCACTCAGGGAGACAAAGCTGGTACACAAATCAAAATAGACAAGGAAATAGTAAGAGAACACCTATCCATCCTGAAAAGTACAAATCACCTGGAACAGACAGTTTACATCCCCAGGGTTCTGAAGGAGCTGACAGATGACTTAAAATACTAAAGGAGGAGGAGAGAGAATAGAAATGTAATTATCTGTTGAAAATAAGCTTGGGAGTCATGTGTTTTCTTTTTCTTTTCTGCTTTTCCCCCTTTTTCATTTTGCTTTGTCACTATTGTGTAAAAAATTTCAGTAATTTTTTTTTTAAAAAATCCTAGTAAAAACTCTCATTCTGAACTGTAGAACATCTATTTATAACCTTAAAAACAAGATTTTTTTCATACGTTGACTGTGTATTGCTGTGTATTCATTGTTAGTTGTTCTATATGTTCATGCTGTATTAATATGTGTGTACTTCCACACACCACAATCACAAGGACATGCACACACATGTATGTGCATGTTGTATAATACATATTACATTATTGTAAGTATTTAGATCAGGGGTCTTCAAACTTGGCTCTTTTATGACTTGTGGACTTCAACTCCCAGAATTCCTCAGCCAGGCATGCTAGCTGAGGAATTCTGGGAGTTGAAGTCCACAAGTCATAAAAGGGCCAGGTTTGAAGACCCCTGATTTAGATAAACAGTAGTGCCTATCTACACCTCCATACCTCTCTGGAAAAATGTTCATTGACCTCAGGGTAAACCAAATGTTAAGCAGACTGTTTTGTTTTAAAGAGTGCTTTCCTACAGAAATGTCTACCATCTTATTTAGCATTAAGATTTAATGCTTGATAAAATTGCTAAATAAATGCTCTTTTACCAACAGGAGCTCAACCTATAGTAGACATGATGGTTCTGTCACTGCAACCCCAGTCGTATGCTGACCATTTGCCAGGTCAGGTAATTAAAACATTGCTTAGACAGGTATCCTGTGCCCTTTTGCTTCAGCCCATACTGTTACAGTCATGGAGTATCAACACTCATTTAATTTTTATTTCCTGGGGTGCAGTAAATTAGAATTCAGAGAGGGTGGACTTCCAGTTTTGCATGGTAGCGACCGGTCATGGGCTTGCAGATTCTCCACACCCCCGCAGCTAATTTCGCCCTGCCTGGGGACCCTAAATGGGTCTAAGTCACCCCAGAGAGGCGACGAAGAAAGAAGGGTGCTCCAGCAATTCTGGAATGGCGGCGGCCATTCCGTTCTACTTGGGGAAAGCCTTCTAACCCGACAGGAGAAAGGCTGGCCGTATTGCATCGACCAGCCCAAGCTACTAGCAACTGAAGTCCAAAAGCTCTAACCAACACAACTGTGAACAGCGTGCTTGAAACTGGGTGAGGAATTTGATCTTCTCTTTTCTATTTTACATTTAATTTCCTGAAAAAGATCCCCAAGAAGCAAAATACCTCCGAAAGGGAAGGAGGGGGATTTCCGCCCCACCCTTATACTAACGGAAGCAGCAAATTAATCTTTTTATGGAGGATCAAAATATAAAACCTGAAACTTAAAATTCAAATCTGGATAAATCTAAAATTGTTTGAATGGTTAAGACTCTCATTTTAAAGATAATTGTTCATTTTGAAAATTGAAAAACAAATAACTGCTGACACCTAGTGGTGGATGAAGACTATGACAGCTATGACTTTAATATAAGCAAAATCTTGGGGAAAGCTAATCTGTGTCTGTGACCTTCAAAGCTTTAACAACAAAGAACAGCTGTGACAAAAAAAGACAATAATCTGGGTTGTAGACAAAGAGAGAATTATAAATTTCAGGAAAAAAATCTTTTTTGAAGTATTTGGATTACAAATATCTATCTAATCTATCTTCTGGTTTGCCATCGCGGCTGCCACGGACGATGTAGGGTGAGCTCCATCTTCTGCGTTTGGTTTCGTTCTGCTGGGGGAGCCTGGAAAGGGTTGAAAGTCGCCCTGTAGGGGCAATGAGCAAGGAGGAGACCCCTGCTTGATCATGGGAGGGCGGCAGCCCTTTCGCTCGATCCGGGGCATCCCTTCAAACCGGCGGAGGAAAGAACAGCCATAGTAATATGGCTCATCACTAAGCTGCAGACAGCCAAAGTCAAACTCACCACCAAGCACTTTGAAAGCAACGCGGATGGAACTGGGTGAGATCCGACCTTCTCTTTATCCTAAGTATTTTCTTTTCCTGTAAAGGCTGCCCAAAGTATCTTTCCCCCTGTGAGGAGAAAGGGAAGGGAATTTCTATCCCACCCTCTAAGAATAGCGGCGACTGACTACCCAGGGGAATTAAAGCACTAAAAGAACAACTTTAATCTAATTGGATTTATATGTTCCTGAAACGTGGGGACCAAAAGTTTTCTTCTTATTATTGGAGAGTTTTGTTTTTATCTACAAAAAAGAAATAAAATTGGGGAAAGGATTATAAAACTTTTGAACTTAAAAAACTTTAAATGGCATCGGTGACATCTTGTGGCAAAGTTTGGTGTTACAACTTGTTATTTCCTAAAAGAGACTTGGCTCAAAGCCCAGACTTTAGATAAGACTCTTTTGACCTTGGTACCACCTGTGAGAAACTCAGCTGTAAAGAGAACGTCTGGGCGGCATAACTGGCCTACTTGAACTATGAATGTAAAACTTTATTGACTTTTAGAGTTATATGTGGGGAATTGCCTTCCTATTTCTTTATTTGAGGAACATTGGTTACTATATGAGATGATGAAATACCTTGAACTATAAAATCTTGCTTAACAAACGATTTCTACTATAAAGACTATCTATAAACACGTGAAAGAGAGATCCCATACCTAGTTATAAAATTATTTTTAACGGCTGATTTTAAAGTCCTCAACTTAACACATTATTAAAAGAATATGGATGAAGACCAGGAAAAGATCCTTTCCATGTTGAAAGCAATACATGAAACCATTATTTCAGCTTGTGATAAAATAAGACCTAACATAAAAGAACAAGATGCCAGCTTAGATACACAAACCCAAACTTTGACTACAACCAAAGAACTAAAAACGCAGAAGATAACAGAAGAAGTGGAACAATCAAATATTAAGACAGAGGACTCAATTGACCAACAAATACAGTTAATGGAAAATCCAGAAAAGGGAGTGACAACACTGAAAATGGAAAAGACTTTCTATATAAATCAGAAGAAATTTGAGAAAGAAGAACAGATTGAATGGAAGATAAACATATCAGGGCAATCATGGGGAATTGGAATAATAGGGAGACAATTTAATGAATACAAATGGGCTAGCCCTTCCCAAAAAATGGCAACTAAATGGTCTCTCTTATTTCAAATAACATATATAATAATAGAGGGAGATCTATTTGATGATCTAAAAGCACTGATATGGAAGGCTGGTTGGCAAAGCAAGAAAGCCAGAATAAGGCTGAAGAAAATTGGGATTTTGATTTATTAGAGGGGATTTCATATTATTAATTAGAGGGTTAAAGGGAAAAGTTGAGATAAGGGGAATTTTGGTCATTAAATTTAAAATATTTGGAAATTAGTCAAAAATAAGGATTTTATCTGTTTAATATTTAAAAATTAGACCCAAAAGAAAAAAAAATAATTATTATGAATATATTTGATTTATTGATTAACCCAGGCAATATATATAATGATTTTGATTTATTAAAGAGGATATTGTATTATTAAGTAGATGATTTAATATGGTGGAAATAGATAATTTTTAGAAAATAGAACAAGACTATATTCAAATAGATGAAATGTGTATTTTGAATATTAGATTCTGTTATGAATTGAGATAAGGGAAATTTTGGTTACCTAAAGCCTGAAAATTATAAATATTAAATGTTAAATTGGAATATTGATGGGAAACTAAAAATTGGGAAAAAATTAATAACAGGACATGGATTGTTTATGAAGATTAAATGTAAAAGTAAATTAAGATATGTATAAGCTAAAAATTATTGATAAATGTAATAATGATGTTTTTACTGAGTTGATATAATAAGAACTATATTAGCTTAAATACGAGACAGTAGATATTAAGGGGAAAAGAGAGGAAATATTTGATGTTGTAATTTGAGATTTGTACTAAAGATTTTTATATGTTATTGAACTATTGATTAACCCAGCCACCACATTGCTTTTTAAATACTTGAATGTAAAATTAATACAATGTTATTAAAAAAATTGGGAGGAGTTCTAGAGCCAAACAATAAGAATTTAAGGGGCAAATAGTACACTGAAAATTATTCTAAATCTGCGTTTATAGAATCAGAGGGTTGAGAAGGGACCTTGGAGGTTTCTAGTCCAACCTTCTGCCCAGGATAGAAGACCTTATATCATTCTGGACAAATGATTGTCTATAGATGACTAGATGTATTAAATGGAATGTTTAAAGATTAAACATATTTTTAATTATGGTTAAAAAGAATAAGAAATTTAGGAAATAAATACATATTAGCTTAGGAGGGTTATATATTTTAAGTAGTATGTTATTTTTTATGCTTCTTTACTCTTTCTTTTCTTTCTTTTTTTCTACTGTTTTATCTATTCCTTAAGAAATGTAAAAGTGTGAGATGGTTCATATGGAAAAATAGAGTTAAATTCTTAAATGTAATTAATTTCTGAGAAAATCTTAACCAGTAAGAATATCTAGAATTTGGTGGGAGAAACAAATTAAAATAAGGACTGTAACAGGATCTATGACCGTGGTGGTGAACCTATGGCATGTGTGCCACAGGTGGCACGCAGAGCCCTCTCTGTGGGCATGCGCGCCGTCGCTCCAGTTCTAGGCCTCCGCCACCGTGTGCAAAAAAAAAAGGTTCAATCAATCAATTTCAACTACTCGCGGGGAAAAAAAGATCTCGCAAAGTTGGAATTGTTTGATTGAACTTTATTTTCAGTCCCACACAGCGGCGGAGGAAGTGACGCATTGGAGCTGAAAAAAAGGTGCCGTGGGGGGATGGGGGAGCGGTGGGAGTAGGGCGCTCCATGCGAGGGGTGGGGCAGGGCCTGTTGCTTCCCTCTCCCTGCCAGACACAGGGTAAGGTTACCACCCCCACCCCCACCCAGATGCCCTTGCCTCCCCCAAGCATTTTTTTACTAACATGCCTTTCAGCTGCATTCTGTTTCTCCGTTTGCTTTTCAGCCTTCGCCATGTGATTGTGGGACAAAAAAAAAGTTCCATGAGACTTTCTAACTTCTCGCGTGGGTCTGATCCCCTTTCACCTCAAAGCTTCCTGGGGTTTGCAAATTTTTTACTGGTAATTTATTCCCTCTTTTGTGCAAATCACCCTACCTATCATGAACTTATTAAAGATAAAAGGGGAGGGAAAACCCAAACCTAGCCAACCCTTGAAGTGGACTATGAAATGTTAGGCAGCCTTCAAAAAACTGAAGTGACTGCAGCAAACTCAGACACCCCCTTTGTCATCCAAGCAGATGCTAGTGACATGGCCATAGGGACAGTGTTGCTACAGGAGAACCTCCAAGGAATCCTTCAACCCTGTGCCTATACCTCCAAAAAACTAACTGACACAGAACAGAGGTTGGCAGTGTGGGAGAAGGAGGCTTATGCAGTTTGATGGGCACTGCTCACCTGGTGACATTTCCTAGAGGGGTCTAAACACCCATTTGAAGTATGGACAGATCATAAGAACTTGGAAGCCTTAAAAACCCCACGGAAATTGTCCCCTAAACAAGCCTGTTGGGCACAATACTTTAACCACTTTAACTTCACCCTGTGCTACATCCCAGGGGAAAAAACGTTTTAGCAGATGCCCTGTCTCAGCTACCATAGTACAACAGTGCCAGGCCAAAATCATCTGACCAGTCATTCCATCAAACCAATTGGTAGCAGCAGTAATAACAAGAGGCCAGGGAAAAAGCCAAACCGGGCATCTCCTGTGAAATACTAGACAAACTAAGAACTGCCTAAAAAAACAATGAATGGTTAATAGCTCACAAAGAGGAGTGCACTCTGAGAGATGGACTGGCCTGGATCAGGGCAAAGTTATACATTCCTGCCTCCTTGCATGCTACTGTTTTGCAGACCTGCCACAACTCAAAAGCTGCAGGGCATTTTGGCTTTGTAAAAACCCTGCAGCAATTTTGGTGACCATCCCTCAAAAAAGACATTGAGAGTTATGTGGCCAGCTGCCCGGTGTGTGCTTCAGCTAAAAGGTGACCAGGGAAACCCATGAGGTTACTACAACTGGTGGCAAACCCCATGCACCTTGGAAAGAAATTTCTATGGGCTTTATAGTAAAATTACCTGAGAATGCAGGGAACCCCGTAATTTGGGAGTACAATTCACTTCGCAGTTTTGGCACGAATTTTTGAAATTGATGGGCACCACCCAGGTCTTAAGCTCCTCCCATCACCCCCAAATGAATGGGGGTGCAAGAGAGCTAATTCAGTGCTGGAACAATACCTCAGATGCTATGTTAATTATAAACAAGACAATTGGACCAATCTCTTGCTGTTTGTGGAGGTGGCATATAATAACTTAGTACATAGCAGCACTGGATTTACTCCCTTTAAGGTAGTCTCAGATCAGGACTTTGTAGCGATCCCCAAGCTACCTCTGGAGAAACCCCAAACTCCCTGATTAATGGAGTAGATACAACAGCTACATGCTACATGGCTGGTGGCCTGCAGAGCATTAGAAGAGCACAAAAGTGGCAAGCTGGTAAAAACATGCCAAGCCAAAGAGTTTAAAGTGGGTGACAGAGTATACCTTTTTGGCTAAATATATACAGTCCACCCAGCAATCCAAAAAATTGGGTCCTAAATACATAGGCCCATTCTCTATTAACAAAATTATAAATCCGGTCATGGTTCAATTAGAACTGCCAAAAAACCTGAAAAAATTCACCCCGTTTTCTACTGTGCTTACTAAAACCAGAAGTCACCTTTCCCTTTCACACACCTCCTCCTTTGCCACCCGTTCTCATTTTTATATAGAGAGAGCAACACTTTGAAGTAAAAGAAATCCTAGACTCTCAAAAGCCCAAGGGGAAAGTGCAGTATCTAATAGCGTGGGAAGATTTCCTTGCATCCCAATCCAAGTGGGTTGATGGACATCACATTTGAGCAGCCAAACTTTTGCGTTCTTTCTGTGAAAAAAATCCTGACAAACCCCCCAAATGCCTCATCCATTTAAATTTTCCCTTCTTTCTTTTCCAGGGCTAACGCCTCTGAAAAGGGGGTCTGAATGTCGGATGCCTATCTTCACTTTCTTTGGCGCTCGCTAGCAACTGCCATAACCAAGGGGGAGGGGGCATTTGGGAGAGGAAGAGTGCTGGAGGTGTGAAAGAAGGCTGTGGGAATTTGGGGGAGTATGGACACTAACAGGAACTAGAGGTGTCAAACTGAGCCATCTTCCTGCCTTCAAGGTGCCTGAGGCACCAGGTTCCCAAAACATCGGAAAAGAACCTGATTGGATTACTCTCATGGGGGGGAGGAGTTGGACATTGGGGATTGCTTTCAATATATACTTTTTACGCAGGTTTCTTTCAGAGCTTGCCTAGTTCACACTGCACTCAGCTAGACAACTATGGGAAATGTCTTCAGACAATGCTGGCTCCCTCAGCCAAAAAATGGTGATGAGCACTATACCTTACAGTTGGACATGACTAGACAGGGAACCTTTAGATATATTCTACAGAATTTAAAACTTAACCAACTAATAAGTATTAGTGCAATGCTTAGGATTCAAAGGCAGAAAGGTGCATTATTTCCTGGTATCCTGCTGTCTAACAACATGAGCTTTTCCTAATTATTGCTTTTTTTTAGAATAATTATTCTAAATAATTCAACATTAGATGAGCTTCAAAGCATTATATTGCTTCCGCCGAGATTTTTACAGACAAAGATCTCTCCAATCAGGGCTGGTATGGATGCCAACATTTGGTGTGGAATCAATTATGGGGTGTATATTACTCTGTCCTCAGGATCTCTTCTGTCTCCAATACTTTTCAAGAAGTACATTAAATTACTGGATTACTTTGTTAGCAGGTTTAGGGATGGGTGCTACTAGCATGCTGCTGACATCCAGATCTATTTCTCTGTGACAACTTTGGAAATGACAGCCCACGGTCATAAAAGAATAGAAAATGAACCGAAACAAACTTGAGTAGTTCATATTCCATGATAGATTTTGAATATAATCATGGTCTTCCAGAAAAAGGGCTTTTTAAAAAAGTCTTTAAAACCCAGATTTTAGGGCAAGCTTTGAACTGTTAATTCTAAATATTGATTCCTATTTCTACCTATGTTACTTTTTGTCTTAATTGCTATTTCAGCTGTCTTTAATGTCTTGGTTTCCTTTGTTTTCCCGTAACAACTGAGTGACTTTAGTAGCCAGCCGTATGTAAATAAAGAAATATTTGTAAGTATTCTCTAGTGGGAACTGTTAACTGAGATTCATCCAAGTGCTGAACAATTCAGCTTCATGGTAACAACAAGCAGTTTTAAAACCCTCTGTTGAGCCATTTTGTGATCTAGCCTATCCAGTTATTTTTAAACCTATCTGAAAAATGGCAAGCAAAATGCAGCTAGGTGCCAAGAAGTATTTAATTCAAAGCAATATATTGAAGTACATTTCTACAGCTTTTTAATTGGAAAACACACTTCTAGTTATGTTTATTGCACATTTGAAGGTGAACTTACCTGAATAAAATATGAAGTATATTGCTTTTGAGTTCAGTGTGCCTGAAAATAATGCCAGTCATGATAATTGCCCAAATCCACACACACACAAAAAAAAAACAGCAATCATCTGTATCTGTTTCAGGAGTTATTAAGAATAAGGTTGTTTTCCTTATTATTTTCATTACTAAACTACAGATGCAGTACAAAAAGACAAATTTAAAAGCTGATATCAGCACTCCAGTACAGGTGATCCTTGACTTACAACCATTTGTTTAATGACCGTTCATAGTTACAATGGCATTGAAAAAAGGGACTTATGACCATTTTTCACATTTACAACCATTGCAGTATTCTCATGTGATCAAAATTTGGGTGCTTGGCAACTGACTCATATTTATGACAGTTGCAGGGTCCAAGGGTCATGTGATCAGCTTTTGCAATCTGACAAGTGTGAGATACACAATAAATGCACATGTTGTAATTTTGCATTTCTGATTAAAGAATAGGCATGTAGAGACACTTAGCTAAGGTACTTTTAGGAAAGGAGATATAGTAAGCTGGAGGAACAGAGAGGGACTATGTACACTGACTCAGAGCACACTTTTAGAATAGTGCACACTATTGTAGAACAGCATATAGTTTATGAATGACAGAGTATTCAATTCATATAAGGTTTATTCTTTATTCAAACTACCTAAAGCTAGTATTTTAAATATAACTATGAAACAAAGAACAGCCATGTTTCACCGAAGCATGAATTCTGTAGCTTCTGGATGAAAAGCAGGCATTTTTATAAACAAGGGAAAACGTAAATCATTTGTAATTGTTGCAATTATCCATACATGCCATTTAAGTAAGACAGGCTTATCTTATAGATAAGCTACATCCTGAATTAGCAGGATGTCACAGATCATGCCATAGACAAGGAAGGAGAGGTAAGACAGGAACAAAAGGGGCTTTTGATCTAATAATTGGAGGGTCTGGTTGCTAGGCGGATGTAAAGCATGTGGCCAGACTGGACCTATCAACTGGGTCTGGAAAAGAAGGATGTGGCGTATTCTACGGCAGAGGTCACCAACCTTGGTCGGTTGGCGGACTGGAGAAAAAGGGAGGGGGAATCATCTTACACACATGCGTGCGCGTGCGTGCGTGCACACGGGGCTGCGAGCACATGCATACTGCAAACGGGGTGGGGCTAGTGCCCACGTGATACTCATTAGCCCTGCCCCATTCTTGCATGGTGCAGCACCTTGTTTCTGTGCCCCGTGGTGCGGTGGCAGCCCATTTTTGTGCCCCGTGGCACGGCAGCACCCATTTTTGTGCCCCACAGCGTGGTGGTGACCCATTTCCACACTCTGCAGTGCAGCGGCAGCTGATTTTGCACCCCGCGGTGCAGTGGCACCCCATTTCCACGTCCCATGGTGCGGCAGTATCTGTTTTTGCACCTTGCAGTGCAGCCGCGGCCCACAGGTTGGGGACCCCTATTCTACGGGACAGGGTATAAAGATTTATGCTGAAACGATTCAAGGTAGCCCTTTACTTGCAGGTAAAAGGATCCACCAGCCTTTGCAAATGCTTCAATAAAACTTGTTTTGTTTTCCAACACCCTTGGAGTTGAATTTGTGTTCCTCACACAAGCAAAATAAATGGGGAAGTCAGATTCACTTAACAACCTTATTACTAACTTAACAACTGCAATGATTCACTTAACAACTGTGATAAGAAAGGTCGTAAATGGGGAGCACTCACTTAACAACTATTTCACTTAGCAACAGACATTTTGGATTCAGTTATGGTCATAAGTTGAGGACTACCTGTACTGCAAATCATTTTATTTTAAATCATATCCTACTGAATTTTAGTATTTCATCACTGCAGCTGCAATTCTCAGTTTCTGGGCCTCCCGCACAAAAGTGCCTATAACCTCTGTCCACTAATTTCAGAGAACTTTGCCTAATTTGCTAGTTTGTTTATAGGCCATCTCATCCTAGGGATTCAGAAACCATTGGAAGGTTTGCTATACGAACCTCAATCTGTCTACTCAGTGCAAGTCCAATGGAGTCTCGTGGGGCTTTCATCCAGGCAAGACAGGCTTGGTTTGCTTTCTCTGCCTTTCTTTTGGAGTAAGATTTTTTTTTAATCATTTGGAGTGAAATAATTCTGAGCTCCCTTTCCTGGAGTCACAAGAGACAATCCTCCTTAGAGCAGAAAATACACTAGCTCAGGGGTCTTCAAACTTGGCCCTTTTATGACTTGTGGACTTCAACTCCCAGAATCCCTCAGCCAGCATGGCAGCGTGGCTGGAAAATATTGAAATGCTTCAGTAATGCAGCAGAGTGAAGGCCTGTCATGACATTTCCTCATGGTTAATGCAAAGGATGCTGCCTTTTCTTTGGAGGCTGAAACAAACACCTGTCTTGGTTCTTACAGTTATCAGGTGTTGCCTAGACTGGTGTGATGAAAACATTGGGTTTTCTCTTTCTGCCACCACTTATGTTCAGAGATGGGGGAGTGTGTGTGTGTGTGTGTGCGCGTGCGCATGCATGCATGCATGTGTGTGCCGGGGCCTTCTTGTTGACCTGGATTAGTCCCTGTAGTTCTCTTGGCAAATTTTTTGGGAAGCAGTTTGCCATTGCCCCATTCCTAGGACAGAGAGAGAGTGACTGGCTCAAAGTCATCCAGCCAGCTTCAATCCTGAGGAAAAATGATTTCTTAATCTAAAACATATTTGTTTTAACAGAGCATACGTCTGCATATGAGTTTATCTGACAGCAAATCCCTGCCTAGACCAGGGGTCTTCAAACTCGGCCCTTTCATGTCTCATGGACTTCAACTCCCAGTATTCCTCAGCCAGCGTGCCTGGCTGAGGAATTCTGGGAGTTGAAGTCCATGAGTTATAAAAGGGCCAGGTTTGAAGACCCCTGCCCTAGACTTACCCCTAAATAGGGATATAGTGGATTGAGCTTCGAGAATGTAAACTACCCAGGCATATTTACAAAGAATGGTGACAAACTAATTTTTTTTCCAATAGGATTTACTTTCTAATAAATAATAGGATTCATCATTCTAGGAGAAATTCTAGAGATATGCTTATTTCTGAGAAGATACCAAATTCATATTATTTTTTTAGAAACTAAAATGTTCAATATGATGTGGCTTAAAAAGTTACCTTTGACCATATGTTGTATTTACCCTAAGATACTGTTTATGAAATGGGGAAGTTTTTTAAAAAAAAAATGAGTCAGAAATATAACATTGACTAGAATTCAAACATACTAAGGAAGACAAGCATATCAGGAAATACTGGCAACATTATTTGGGTCCTATTAAGAGAGGGTAATGTTTTAAAAATAAAGCTAAAATGTGCAGCAATTCATAATTTTGTAATACGTGCAAATGCACAAAGAAGAGTTTAGGACAGTGTTTATTAACCTTAGCAACTTTATGATGGGTGGACTTCATGCTGGCTGCAGAATTCTGGGAACTGAAGTCCACTCAGTTTAGCAACTGAAGTTGCTAAAGTTGAGAAACACTGATTCAGGAGTTGTTTTTCTCATGCCTTAACAGATGCTAACATTTGGTCAAGCTTAGAAGCTGAGCACAGCTGGATCTGGTTAGTACTGAGGGGCAACACCTCCCATCCTCAGGCTGCAGGCAAGATTGAGACTGGAAAAATATCCTGGAAGGAAGTAAGGCAAATCATTTCTGTAACATTGCTGAGAAGTTTCGTAGATGTGTAGCCTAACATCTTTAGCAGTTGAATTCCACTTGTGCACACCTTTATTTTTTCCTGTAGGCTATCTTCTACTGCCATCTGCAGGGTGATAGAAACATTGCAACAAAACACCATTCTGCTGCAGCCACACCCACAATAGTGTACAGTATATTGCATATTTTTTTCCCCTCTGGGTGAGGAGAGGTGACTGTCGTCCGAGAATAACAAAACCCACCAGGTCAGGATGTGGAAGCATGTGGCTATCCCATCCCAAAGCAAATACATGATCAACCAGCCATCTTTGCAAAATAAATAATGCATTTCAACAGATAATTTTTTTCAGGACACACAAAAAGCATTGTCCCTCATAATTCTTCCTGAATTTCTGTGGAATTCAGCTTGCCAGCTGTGGCTACCTGGAGGCCACTTTGCAACAGGTGATGTGAGAAGTTTCAGATATTTATATATTCCTTGTCTTCACAGGGATCACAAACACTCGATTCTGTGTAGGAATATTTTTATGTCAAAGTAGAGGCAGGCCTTTGATCATGCAATCACAGTCATCTCTGTGACTTTTTCAAACCATCCCCTGTTTAGATTTTGGGTCAGGTTAGACTTTCACATCTCTCCTCCCTCCCATAATAACTGTAAGCGCTCTCCAGGAAATGCTTGGTATTTGTCTTAATTGCTGTATTTATATCCCATAACACTGTAAATTATTCCTCCTTGTAATTTTCCTGTTCTGCTTTGTGTAAAGTGGCTTCAAAAAGTAGCATTCTTCTGATGAAGACTTTTCCTTCAAGTCTTCATCACTTCCCCCTTAAGTTGTAAAAATAGGAGCATATTTAAGTGAGATGAAAATTATTTTAAAATATCAATGACCTTCAAATAAATGGCTCTGCTTTATAGATTTTTATAAACAGTGAAATGCCAACTCTCTTTCAGAAGGAAAAAAGGAAGGTTGCAAGAATTCAATCAGGAAAATAGCAAAGGACAACAGACCACAATCCTCTCTTGGTGTCACCAATTATTATTTTACCTTTTATTTATTTTTATTTTTAGCAGAGGCATCCAGGGATGGTCACCCAAGCCAGAAAGATGTGAAACTTTCATTGCACAGTCATAACTGTCATCTTGAATTTTTAACACCTCTTCCCTTTGTGGATGCCCCTGAATATAATAACAAATCTCTGAATTTAAACTTTTGCAAAAACTAGATCACTATAGCATAGCTTAACGTTTTTCAAAAAATTCAGCAAGAGAATACACAACAGCATGTGTCTATTTCCAGACAATATATCTCATATTTTACGTTTTCTATCAAGAGATCCAATTTTGCAAGTAGATGGGGATTTTTAGATATTTCCTGCCATCTAGAGCAGCATTCAGATAGTGCACATAGGATAATTTATTTAGATGGGCAGATTTCTCCTAAAGACACCCATATCTGAGGCTTCAATCCAGTGTTTCTCAACCTTGGCATCTTTAAGAATCATGCTGGCTTGGGAACTCTGGGAATTGAAGTCCACATTTAAGTTGTAAAGGTTAAGAAAAACTGGTTAGGTCATTAAAATTCTAATCAGATATGGGTGTGTCAAAGTCTAAATACCAATGAAGCTTAAAACTGGGTATCACAAGAATCAAAGGAATAAGATCTATGGAAGTTATATTGAAAATCAATTGACAGATTTAGAATAAAGCCTTTGTTATTCACTTTTGGTTAGGGAAATCAGCCATGCCTATTGTTCTCTGGATTACATCCCAGAATTCTAAAGCAGCGGGCAGATGTGATCTCGGAACCATTGAACCATATCTTTCAAAGATCCTGGAAAACTGGGGAACCATCAGAGGACTGGAAAAGAGCTGATGTGATTTCCATCTTCAAAAAAAAGGGGGGGGAAACAGATCCAGGAAACTACAGACAAATCAGCCTGACATCAATACCTGGGATGATCCTGGAAAAGATAATCAAAATCTCCGAACATCTAGAAGCAAGCAAAATTATAATCAGAAGCCAACATGGGTTTTTCAAAAACATATCATGCCAAACAAATCTTATTTCATTGTTTGACAAAGTGACTAAATTAGTGGTCCAGTGAAATGCAGTGGACATAGTATACTTGGTTTTCAGTAAGGCATCTGATAAAGTAGACCAGACATGTCAAACACAAGGCCCGTGGGCCGGATGCAGCCTGCGAAGTGGTTTCATGTGGCCCGCGAAGCCATCCTGGAAACAGTGAGGGAACGGCCCCCGCTGCTTTGGCCCTGGCCCAGGCCAGCCGGGAGCCAATGTACAATTTTGTGGTGGCCATCTATACTGAAAAGTATTCAGTCTTAGCTCCACAAGGCCATCTGGAAACAGCGAGGAACCAGCCCCTGCCACGTCGGCCCCGCCCCCTGGGTGCATGCTGCGGAGGTGTCACCCTTTGTGAGGAATGAAGAAATGCACCATTGCCTGGAAGTGGCCAGCAAATGGCCCTCGCCTACTTCATATATCCGGTTTGATGGGCTCCGGGTGAGGGGTTTTGGCAGGCAGCGGGGCGCTCTCCTCACAGCTCTGAGAGGCTGAGCCGGGTGGTGCAAATCCAAAAAGAAGCACGATGCCACCCAGCCCCCAGCCAGCCCGGTTTCAGCAGGTAGCAGGGTGCTCTCCTCACAGCGCTGAGAGGCTGAGCTGGGCAGCGTAAATCCAAAAAGAAGCGCGAAGCCACCCAGCTCCCAGCCTGCCCGGTTTCGGCAGGCAGCGGGACGCTCTCCTCACAGCACAAATCTGATGAGAAGTGCAATGCTGCCTAGCTCCCAGCCTGCCCAGTTTCAGCAGGCAGCAAGGTGCAAAGCTGGTGAGCTTTGCACCACCCAGCTCAACCTCTCGGCACTGTGAGGAGAGCGCCCCGCTGCCTGCCGAAACCGGGCAGGCTGGGGGCTGGGCGGCATCGCGCTTCTTTTTGGATTTGCACCACCCAGGTCAACCTCTCGGCACTGTGAGGAGAGCGCCCCACTGCCTGCCGAGACTGGGCAGGCTGGGGGCAGGGTGGCATCATGCTTCTTTTCAGATTCGCGCCGCCTGGCTCAGCCTCTCGACGCTGTGAGGAGAGCAATGCTGATGCGGCCCTCAATGAAATTGAGTTTGACACCCCTGGGTTAAATTATTTGAAATGTGTGCTGAAGTCCATCTGTAGCTATGCACTTTTTTCCCTTCAAGAAATGTTTGGCTTACAATATTGTCTATGGGTGCTGATTGTGCCGTGTCTACTTACATTCCATATTTTATAAGCAGAGAAATTCCAGGATGTGAAAAGAGGGACAAAATGTCAGTAAAAGCTGGGCTTATTGTGAAAGAATTTTGGATGCACACCTTTTCTTGATAAGGTGAAGAATTGGCATAAAACCAGCCTTAAACTACACACAAAAACAACAAATAAAGTGATTTCCTCACCTGGAGAAGATGTTGTGGGATTCCATACCATACAAGACATATACAAAAAGAGGAGAAGATCAAAGAACATGAGGTAAACACCGAAGAAGATGGAGAGATTAGAACAACACACCCATTTCCCACTTGCAGTGCCTAAAATCATTCCAGCTCTTTTGGCAGATGCTCACAGAGCAAAGCTGTCTTGGATCTCGTACTATCACTAATTCAAATTCAAACCAACACTACAGGATAGAGAGGTCTGTGTTTGGCCTTCATAAGGAATGAAAAGTATTCATTTCTAATGGAATGAAACAAAAGGGGGTTGTGGACCATAATGATTACAAATCAAACTGCCTTACAAGAAGATGAATTATTATTGTTCTATATTGCACGGGAAGTGTATCTGCAATGCTGACAGTATTTGAATGTGTGCACAACTCATTTTCCAGGAAAACTACAAAGCCAGATTCCCATCAGAGGACCTTTTGAGACTAAACAGCCTCCCTGAGAAAAAGACTGGCAACTGATCAGACTAAAGCTGGGTCTCCAATGGGCTATTGATGGGCCTTTCTTGTTGAATGCTTGCGCAGACCCATCTCCCTCCTTGTCCAATTGTAGATTCATAGAATTGGACAAGACCTTAAGAGATTTGTCTTGTCTTTATTTAATCAGTATTTTTAAAATAGTTGGCAGTCAGATATACCATAGCACAAGAAGCCAGCCTTCCAAGCACAAAGGAAAAAATTATATCTATCAAATTTAGGTAAATAGCATAGAATGCCTTTGAATTGCGTATGAATTGCCCTCGAGATACTATCCAGAAATGAAGATGGGTAAATCTCTCCTTCCTGTACCACACGAAGACCAGAAATCCTTCCAAAATTACTTAGGAGCTGCTTAGAGTTTAGAAGTGGAAGAAAAAACATAGTTTAGTGAGCTGAGAAGTTTGGGCTAAGAGAACAACCAAGCAGATTAGGGTAGAAAGAGAGATAACTGGGGAGGCAAAAAGGGAAACAAAGTTTTATGTATTTTGTGCAGCATGGTAGGAAGAGTTGTGTTAGTCTACAGCAGGGGTGTCAAACTGCTGGCCCGCGGGCCGGATGCGTCATGCCTGGCTGAGGAATTCTGGGAGTTGAAGTCCACAAGTCATAAAAGGGCCACGTTTGAAGACCCCTGCTCTATGGGGTGTGAAAGGAATGCCTCGGGGCCATCGGCCTTATCTAGCGCAGGAGGAGGATCCGGAGAAGACCTAACAACTTGAGAGAGGCCTTATCAACTCATTTCCCACAGCTCGATGGCACCTGTGGATTGGCCTGTTTGAACTGACCAGATGGACAGTTGGGGTGGGGTTATTACTTCGCGGGTTTAACCTATTGATTCGGGCGGGAAGCCCTCAGATCCTGCCTAGCTTTCCTGCTTTCTGTATCTGCATCTGTAGCCAATAAAAGTTCCTTTTGAAATGATGCCAGTTTCAAGAGTTCTGCTTTCTTAGTAGAGGAGCAGAGGCAGGTCCTTACACGTATACTTTTATTTTTCTTTACCTTTCAGAATGGCAAGCGGATGAAGTGTTTGAACAAATTATGAACAGGCCTGGTCTCTGCCATCAGCCTACTAAAGACTTAGAAGGGACCCATTCTCCTAAATAACTCATAATCTAGTGGAGCTTTCACAAAATTACACTTGTAATTAGCTTCCCTGTGCTTTCTGTGTAGCTATACATCAATGTTCATGCCTTCCAGAATCATCTATTCAATATTCCTATTTGCAAGTTCTATAAAATTGATTACGTCTAGGGTACCTGACCTGATGTAAGCCCATGATTGTAAACAAAGGTAATTCAGCCACTTGAAAAGCCATTTCAATGACAAATACTTCATGATGTACAATCTATAAGCTGCTGGAAGGTAATTGCTTATAGTTCTTCATTTGTAAACTCAGCATTATTTAATTACATTTAATTAGATTCTTTGTAACTGAAATTATAGTTAAATGTTATCCTATTAAGCTGAGTAAGAACACCTGCAAATGTGTAATTGATCTTCCAATACCCAACTTAATTTTAACTAACAACCTTCAAGCATCACAGATGTGTTCTTTCCTTCTTGATGACGGTTAGTATGTTTTATAATTTACTTATAAATATATGAATTACATTCCAATGTAATTGGAATCCAGCTCTTCACAATATGGTGCCCTTTGTATGTTGTAAGTACATCTGCCATTATTCCAAACACTGTAATAGGCCAAGGTAATAACCAAAATGTTATGGTAACAAGATTTTTATTTTTAAAGATGTCTGAAATTGGTTCTGTGAATAAAACAAACATGAGTGAATTTATTATCAGGCCCCCTCACCACAAAAACAAAATATCAAAAACAAATTCAACATTTTTAATCAGCTTTTTTCATAAATATGATAAGAGTGCAAAAACTATGAAAGCAGTAGCTTACTGCAAATAGATCTTTTTGCTCTTTAATTTCCAATCTGATCAACAGGAATTAGCATCATTAAACTGCCATTGATATTTCGGTATAATGTTCCATCAGAAAGCTACATTTATTTTTGTATCCCCCTGCCTTCCCCCCAGGAAGAACTAGAAAATCTTTAGTTATCCAGTTTTGGGAAAGATCATTTATCTGTATGCAGATCTTGATGGAAACCGGTACCACATTGAGTCTTCAGCTTCTTTATTCGTACAACCCAATATAAAACACATTCCACATCTCCCAGTAAAAATGATTTGTTAGCATGTAAATTCTTTTGGCACTTGCATTCGTTGTTTGTTGCTTGTGGTCTTGGGATAACAATACATGATGCAGGCTTTAAAGCAGGGGTCTTCAAACTTGGCCTTTTTGACTTGTGGACTTCAACTCCCAGAATTCCTCAGCCAGGAAGGAAGCCTAGGACCTTCAACCCCCATGCCAGAGAGAGACTGGGCCAATCCCCGATACAGCTGTGACACAGCTGACCTCTGCTCTCTTTGCTGCTACATACTGGTAATCATTGACTTACAACCATTTGTTTAGTGACTGTTTGAAGTTACAACACTGAAAAAAGTGACTTTCGACGGTTTTCACACTTACAACTGTTGCAGCATCCCCGTAGTCACGTGATCAAAATTCAGACACTTGGCAACTGGCACATATTGGTTACAGTGTCCTGGGATCATGTGATCCCAGGACACTTCTGCAACCTTCTGAAAGCAAAGTCAATGGGGAAGCCAGATTCACTTAACAACCATTTACTAATTTAGCATCATCAGTGATTCACATCACAACTGTGGAACAAAAGTTCGTAAAATGGGGCAAAACTCAGTTAACAATTGGGCTGAATTGTGATTGTAAGAAGGATTATCTGATTCAATGCTTCAACCACTGGACAATGTCACTTTGCTTCAGCTGCTGATAATCTTTGAAACAGCCCGCCTCCTATGGTTATGATCCTCGCATTTCCAATTATGATTACAATTTGCCTGGAAAATCATTGTAAATCTGAGGCAAGACAGAGATTCTTAAACCCTGAGTATTATCGGCAAGCTTGTGTGTTTCAGCTGAGGATTGCCGTATCAGTGAGTCAGTAAAACAGCACAGCTGAAATCAAATAGTCTTATTTCATATAAACAGAGGGACAAATTGGATTCAACTGATTCTTTTAATAAGGTTTTTGTTTGGTTTTCAAATTAGTGAACCACATTTTCCACCCTGTAGAGTAAATCCGCTCCCCAATTTCTCATTATTAACTATTAGTGGCTTCTGTTTCTGTCAGCTATATTATGCAAGGTGTGTTTGTCCTGCCTGTCCTTATCACTAATAGGCTTAAATTGATTTTGCTGCGCAAACACAAAAAGCACTAAAGGCTACTTTTACCCCCAAAATACAAAATCTTAGCAGGATAGTATGAAAACATTTTATTAGCCATTTTCTACATAATTGAAATAAAAGGGCAGACTGTATAATGACTTTTTGCAATAGGAAAAAACTACCTTCACAATTCACTTCTGCTTCCATAGGAACAATATTCTTAATATTTTATATTGCATTTCATTATAAAAATATAATTTATAAAGTTTTCCGTTATGAGCAATATCAGATATAAAAGCTAATCATTTATGTTTATGTTTGGAAGGGCACACACTGACATCTAGAATAATTCCATCAAGTATATTTTACCTCCAAGTTATAAAAATGGAATGAAGACAGTCTAAACCATTTTATTAGAGAGCGCTGAAAATATATATTTAAGCTAAATAGGCTGAACTTCAGAAGTCTGGAATGTTTTCTGTTTCCTTTTAAATCTACCGTAAATTTTAAATCACGACCTGTAACTGCCACATGAGTTTTGGCCAGAGGTAAATATGATCTGAAAGAAGTTTGTCTGAGTCCTCAAAACTATGGCCTGGAGATAACAGATTGTCAAAAATCCATTTTAACTTCTACATTTTTTCTTACAAATGAAAAACAGACAATGACAAGAAACTGAGTTGCCAAGTGTTACAATCAAGGAACTACAAATCAAAGAAAAAGCGGTGTAATGTAAGGCCTCAGGTGCTCGTAGTGTGCAGGAGCCACTATAGTATTTGATTGGCATCAGTTCTGTAGCATCCATTTCTTACACTTCTGTTCCTGCAGGAGTGTTTGAAGGTTCATGGACAAATAAATTTTGGGAGCAGTGATGATTTTCTTTCATGCTAGAGGATTTCAGAACAGTTTTTTTCATATCTGGCAGATTTTTAGATTCAATGCCTGTTTTGTTTTTGGGTATATAAAAATGAAACCTGCTAAACGTAAATCCTACAATCTGCCTACTTACCTGTTTCTTACAGCAAGTAGAAGATACAATCTCTTTAATTTATATTTCATATTACATACTGTGTATATTACAGCAATTGTTAAAACACTAACAAGTCACCCGTTCTTTGGTGTTTATAAATATGGTAGACCAAAATCATTAATATAAAAATATTGGCAACAAGATTCTGTAAAAATTAAGAGACAAAGCAAAATGGCATATTCCAGGTCTGAATAATCTTCCAGTTTAAAGATACTATAAGCATCAATGTAATATTAATTCCAATATGCTGAGTCCAGAATATCACACAATTAACGGTCAATTTTCTGATTGCTTATTTAGAATTGTAATCAAATCCCCAATAATTTATATTTTTAAAGAATAATTATCCTATCTGTTTACTAAATGAAATCACAAGTAATTATGAATGTTTTAAAACATCCAGTATACACCATTTGAAAAATCGGTTTAGGCCCTTACATTTTCTCATTAATTTTTTATCTCTCCCTCTCCACATCTTCACAAGTCATGTTTACATGAGACATTGATCATTCTGGAAATAGGAAAATAGGTTTGAATGTCGCAACGTGATAATCTTGATGGCAGCATACTTCAAAAACTGAAATTTTCAACCAAGATATTTTTTGCAATACTAAAAGTTTTCTTCTAATTGATTTACCTGTTAACAGATGAAAAAATCAATTAGGATACTTGTTTTATAATAAGAATTAACAAAATACCAATAGGCTACAGAATTTAAAAAAAAAAAACAATTCCTCCTTACAAGTTCACATTCAGACGCAAATTACAAAAAAGAACATTAATGGGTATGGGATAGGGAAGGAAAAATATAATTCTTCAAGTTACATGTGGTAATTTTGACATTATTATCTGAACTTCAAAATTGGGCAGTCCTAATATCTAGAATCCAAAAATTCTTAATAGTCTCACAGGAGGCACAATGCAACAATTCAGATTTAAAATTACTAGTTATTAGCACCAAGACTATAAGACTATTCATAAGTAACAATTATTAATAAAGTATCAATTTTTCACTGGGTTTACATTAAATATCGGTAGCTCTCCAGTGCCATAAGTTAATACCATTCTTTTAAAACTAATGAACTTGCTGAAATTTATAATTCAGTTCAACAGACTAAATTAAGATACTTAACATTTGCAAAAGTTTTTATTAATCATTTTTCTATTGTAAGAATCTTCCAAATAACTAGAAGAGTGAATGGAAATTGGGAAACCCTGATCTGTTCATGGAGTCGGATACTGAATCATCTGTTGTAGTTAAAGAAAAGTATGCAAGGTGAAAATGCAGAGAAGCCAGTCTTGACTGGTATTTCCTTTCCTATACATTTTTTTTTAAAAAAAAAAGATGTGTTCATTTTGACAATTTAATAAAAAATATTATATGTATAGATCTAACACCTAAAAAGAAATATTATTTCAAATAAATGAGACAGATTTCCAATAGCACACAGATAAATAATTGTGTTTACTCTGCCTTTTTGTTTTTAAGTATTTGATAGACAGGCATCTGCAAATCTTCAATAGTTTCTGCAATTGGTTTGTTCAGAGTTTCTGGAAGTAGAAGAGTCAAAAAACCAGCTGATAATCCACTGATTCCAAAGACTCCAAATGGTACAGATGGACCAAGAGATTTCTAGAAGGAATCAATTAAATTATTTGTTATGAAACAATATATATAGGTAGATAAGCTACTTAAAAAGCCTTCATTGAATTGCAGTGATATACAAATAGGATGAATGAATAATATAACCCCATATTCTAATGAATGTTTAGCACACATATTAGACAGAAAGTGTTTTGTGAAGTACAGAAAACAGTCCTAAAAAAAGAGTCAAAGAGACAATAAAAAAAAAACAATTCAGTCTAGTTTAATGAAGAGAAGGACGAGGGGGGACATGATAGCACTGTTCCAATATCTCAGGGGCTGCCACAAAGAAGAGGGAGTCAAGCTATTCTCCAAAGCACCTGAAGGCAGGAGAAGAAGCAACGGATGGAAACTAACCAAAGAGAGAAGCAATCTAGAACTAAGGAGAAATTTCCTGACAGTTAGAACAATTAACCAGTGGAACAACCTGCCTCCAGAAGCAGTGAATGCTCCAACACTGGAAGTTTTTAAGAAGAGACCGGATAGCCATTTGTCTGAAATGGTATAGGGTTTCCTGCCTGAGCAGGGGGTTGGACTAGGTCCCTTCCAATTTTATTATTGTTGTTGTTGTTGTTGTTGTCAGAATTCAAAGTGATGTATATCAATTTCCTTCCTATTCATATTCTGAGGATTTTTCTTAACTTAGAATAATTCCCCTCCCTATACACCATATGCAAATATACCGTGCTTCCCCGAAAATAAGACCGGGTCCTGTATATTTTTGGACTAAAAGACCCATTAAGGCTTATTTTCAGGGATGGCTGAATTTGCAGCCGCTCCCTTCCACTGTCTGCTTGCCCACGGCCACAACAGCTTACAGGGCTTCCCAGGGCAGATGCTCAGGAGGCGAGGGCAGTGCGGGCAGAGCGCACCTTCTGGAGAGGAGAAGAGCGGCACGGACAGGGGGAGGAGCCAAAGGACCAGGTGGTGCAAGCTTCCCCTGCCGCCTCCCTCTGCCTGCCACACTCTTTCCTTTTGCAAGCAGACGAAGCTTCCAGTCTCCATGAATTCTACGTCCGGGCGAAAAGTGTTTGGGCGCCCATTGGCGCTTGGAAATGGAGCAATTCACTCCGTGTCCGAGCGCCCCATAGGTGCCCAAACACTTTTCGCCTGGACGGAGAAATGACGGAGACTGGAAGCTTCATCGGCTTGCCAATGGGGTGCTTGGAAATGGAGTGAATGGCTCTGTTTCCAAGTGCCCCATTTGCAAGCAGACAAAGCTTCCAGTCTCCCTCTGGGCGAAAAGTGCACAGTGGAGCCAGGCAGAGGCACGGGGGGGGGGAAGGGGGGCCGGGAAGAGGCAGGCGATCCGGACTTGCTACACGGCCACCTGACTCGCGCAGTGGTGGAGGCAGAGGCACGGGTGGAGGCAGGTGATCCTGATGCGCCGTCCACTCCGTCTCACCGTCTCTCACCTTGCCTGCAGCTGTGCCAGGGCAGGCGACCGCACAGTGCATCAGGATCGCCTTCCCCCCCCCCATGCCTCTGTCTCCACCTGCTGCTGGTGCTGCCGCATGAGCCTCTCACAAGCCTCTCGTGAGCCAGGCACCCACACAGCATGTCCGGATCGCCTGCCTCCCCTCCCCCCACCTCTGCCTCCACACTCAAGACTTACCTGCACTGTGCCAAGGGGCCGGCGGGCTGCAGCTGCTTCCGGACACCGTCGACCCCCATGCACTCGCTGCTTCTTGTGCTGGCCACGCCCACTCCCCAGGCTTATTTTTGGGGTAGGGCTTATATTAGGCCCGCCAAAAAAAATCAAGCTAGGGCTTATTTTCTGGGTGGGTCTTATTTTCGGGGAAACACAGTATTGTAATAGAAGAGAAGGAAGAACTTAGGCAGGGGTCTTCAAACTTGGCCCTTTTATGACTTCAGCTCCCAGAATTCCTAAGCCAGGCAGCGTGCCTGGCTTAGGAATTCTGGGAGTTGAAGTCCACAAGTCATAAAAGGGCCAAGTTTGAAAACCCCTGAACTTAGGGGTGAAATTAAGCACGTCATCAGCTTAGAGTTGTTATGTTCCCACAAACAGTCCAAGTCTAACCCTTCCTGGATTCTGTTGACCCTTATCTGGTGCCAATTTAGTCCTGAATTTAATTGCCTGGATTCTCTGACATATTTTCACCTGCCATGGCACATCGACTCTACTGTCAGGCCTCACTGGCTAACCCTCTGCCCATTAGTACATCCACGCCGACTTTCAACTTCCCATAAACATAAGAAGACTATGCATTTTATATGTTCATCTAAATCTCAACCAGACTTATTCAAATGTTACTTTGGTATATTTACCAAAGAAATGCTGGGCAAAAAGTGTATTAGTCACATATGATATCACAATGACAGATATTGGTAAAAAAAATATAAGCCCGCAAGTTCTGCTTAACTATCACATGCTAGAATTATTGCATATGAACGATCAATGCTCATTAATTGATTTGAAAGTTTGCTTAAACAGGATACACTGCAGACCGCATTACTTACCAAGGAAGGAACAAATGGAGCCAAAATTCCTCCAAACCTACAAATCATTGAGCATACACCCAATCCAGCATTTCTGTTTTATAAAAGAAATACCACTTGTCAGTATTTATCCTAAGAAAAAAGCAAGACTGATATACTGATTCATGCTAAATAATGCGTTGCAAATGAACTGCAGTTGTTTCTAGTTCTTACTGAATTTAGCTTTTAAACGGGATCAATCTCATTTCCTGATCTGATGTCGCCATCCTATTATTTCCACCACAACTGAATACGATTCAGTTTTACCAACTGGAAAATATTGTTTATATTGCATATATTGCCAATAGAAATCATGAAACTTGAACTCTTCCTTTACGGATTCTATAGAGATGCCTGAGACAGTCTAGCTTGTCTATCTGGAAAGATTTGAGCTTGTTAGTCCTAATAAAGTGAACAGGGGCCTCAGAGTGGTAAGCTCAGCCACCCATCTTTCAGAACCATGTCCCTTCTGGCTGTCAAGCTCCATGTGGCAGTAAATGCTTCTTTGGGGGAGAGTGTGACGCCACCTGTCTTGAAAAAGCCTGGTGATACATGTCACTTCCTCAAGAAGCCATCGCTGAACTCAACAGAACCAACAATTTTCATCCAATGTCTTCTCCTACCAAGAAGGTTGTCAGCCTGCAACTCCAGAGTCTTGGACAAAGCTGATTATCCGGTCCCCTTTCAATTGGGATTCAGGCCTGTTTATAGCATTGTGATGGCATTGATCAAATTTGTTGCTGACCTCTGGCAAGCTTGGGCTGGGGCACTGCATCCATCTTGACTCTCCTTGATAGTATCTCCAATACTACCAATCTGATATCTTTTCAGACTGAGTCAGAGGACTGGGAGTGGCAAACAGTGGTTCTTCTTTGTCCAGAACCAGATACAGCCACAGTATTGGGGTGGAGAGCGAGATTGAGGACGAAGGCTCTGCTTCGTGGGGTCCCTCCCCTTATTCTTGTTTAACCAGTATATGGGGAAAGCTATTATTATCACTTTGCAACTCTGGCTCTGAATGGGGTTGCACTCCCTCAGACACAATTTGGGGGTGCACAATTTGGGAGTTCTCCTACATTTGTTTATTCATTCAGTTTCTGTATTCATCCAACTCAACAAAGTGACTCTAGGCAGCTTATAAAATTATAAAACAAAACAGTTTTAAAAATATTAAAACAATTAAAAAAAACCTCCACAAAATAAGCAAGTAGAAATAGCAGCCATTATGATTAATCAGCTAACAGTAAAGTCAAGTAACGGGGCTCTTAACATATTTTGAGCCCCAGCCCCAGGCACATAGCCAAATTTTTAAAGCTTTGCAAAAAGCCAACAGAGTTGGGGCCGTTCTAATCTTCAAAGGGAGAATGTGCCGGAAGGCAGAGATCACGGCACAAAAAGCCCATCTTCTAGTTCTCCACAGCCGACATTCTTTGGCTGGTGGGATCTGCAGGATGCCCTATCTGTTGGATCGTACTGGATGGGTAGAAACTTCTGGAAAAAGGCACTCCTTCAGTTAACCAGGTCCCAAGTCATTTGCAGCTCCTGCTTAGGGGGGGAGGACTTTGCATAGCTTCATGTTATGCACCAATTGTGCCCATTTCTGGACTGGACATTCATGATGACTACTCATCTCCCAATTGGATTAATGTAACATGCTTTAGATGGAGCTTCCCTCAAAATACATTCAAAAGCTGACACTATTCCAAAATGTAGCAGCCTGGGCAGTTTCGTTCTTTTCACATAACACTCATGTGGTAACTCTGTTCTGTGAGATGCACAGGATTACAACAGACCACTAGGTGGCAATAAGTTACCATATTTACATTCTTCAATGTCCTATGACTTGTAGACTTCAACTCCCAGAATTCCTCAGCCAGGCACGCTGGCTGAGGAATTCTGGGAGTTGAAGTGCACAAGTCATAAAAGGGCCAAGTTTGAAGACCCCTGTCCTATGCAATCAAAACATATTTTCAAAAAGACTAATTTCAAAATGATCTGCAATATTACCTCAAACAAAATTTTATTAAATAAATAGCAGAAACCATATTAAGGGGTACCCTTAAAAGGGCCCCTCATGATCACAAACAGTCAGGCCTAGCGGTGAAGGAACCAGGCCGGAAAGCAGGAGACTGTGAGTTTTAATCCTGCCTTAGCTATGAAAGGCAGCGGTGTGGCCTTGGGCCAGTCACTCTCTCTCGGACTAACCCACCTCACAGGGTGACTGTTGTGGGGAAAATAAGAGGAGGAAGGTGTTTTGGGTATCCTTCTTGCCTTGAGTTATTTGTAAAACAATAAAGGCAGGATACAAATACATAAATAAAAGCAGAGAATGTAAAGCTGGACACCTTTATGGAAAGAAATCTGAAAGCAATTTTAGATAGCGCATGTAGAATGAAAATATCCTTCCAACCATATATTTTGTCCTTTCTTTAAAACTTAAAGAGTGGCTTCTTCTCTCATTTCTCCCCCAACATTTTAGCATTAACAGGGAAATAACTACATGTCTTAATTTGCCATCATTCACAAGAGAAGGGGAAGCTTGTTGAGATAAGACAAGCGATATCCATTGAAGAGCACCGCTGCATCCATCTCTGGAGGCAACAGATTCTTATAGGAGATACTTTTTACAGATAGCTCTGATATCTAATTCAGGAGTTATGAAGGTTTGCATGCAATATGTAACTGCTGATGTGATTTCAAATGGCTTATATATGTTATATATTGCGAGAATTTAATGATTTGGAAATAAATATAAAAATAACAATGTTTTAACGTCTGCTTACCTTACTACTGTGGGATACAGCTCTGAAGTATAGATGTACACAATGTTGAAGGCAGCACTTACAGTCAATTTCCCATATAAAGCCAAAATTCTGGGACTGAAGAAAAATCCTTAAACAGAACATAGGACAATTAAACAAACATTTCCATCTTCAAATAAAGAACAGTAGAATAAGTAGGCAGCTGTATTCAAAAATAAACCCCTCTGAGGTTCGGGCAGATGTATACCTACTGCGCAGAGCAACCTGCAATTGGCACAAAGGGAAAACAACTGCAATTTTAAATTACACCATTGCTGGTGGGCATAAGTATGCTTGGCTGGGGGCAAGGGAAAGACCAGCATGTCCTCTGGATAAAGTCTCCAATGCTATAGATTACAGCTTCAGAGAACTGCAATTCTGGCTACTTTATTTCAAGGCAGCTCTCAATTATTACCAATAAAAGATACATACTACATTGTACTGATCTTACTGCACTGCAAGATCACTAAAACAGAAAGTTGTGAAAAGCCATTTTATGAGTTAGCCATCTGAATCCACTGCTCAAACTTTCAAACTTTGCCAGGTCATCACCATTGAAATCAAGATAATACTTATCTATACTTGAATTTCCCTTATATGCTTTGTCTGCAGAAAGTAATTATTTACAAATATACATCGCACACTGAAAAATGTTTGCTTGGAGTTACTTGCCAATGAGGATGGACCATCTTATTATAGCCCTATGGAGGTACTTCTTAGTATATGAGTGATGGAAACGGGGAGAGCCCACTCCTGGTCTCCTGATTCTTTTTAAGATGTCTTGAACAGGAAATCTGTAAAGATTTTTACTTGCATTCAAGCCACTGCACAGAGACTTCTATGTAGAGCTAGATCAGGCAGAAGAAGGCTACCAAAATAGCCAAGTCACTCAAGGAACTTTCTTACGAGAAAAGCCTAGAAATTTAAGACTCTTTAGCTTGGCAAAAATGACATCTGAAGAGGGAACAGAGCTAAAGCATAAATCATACATGACATGGAGATGCTTTTTCCTCTCAAAACAATATAACCAAAGTTTATTGAATGAATATAACTGGAAAGAAATTCAAAATAAAAAAGTAATTTTTCACAGGGCCCACAATTAATCTGTGGAATTCATTATAAATTGTAGTGATGCCCAATAATTCAGATGGCTTTAAAAGGCAATGAAAAAAATTTATGGAGAAGACATCCATCAAACATGATTAGCCTTGAGACCTCCAATGGGAACATCATGCTTCCTGTAACAAGGAATGGGCATTCTTGCCATTGGTAGAAATAAATTGATAGACGATGTCATCAAGCTATGTTTAAGCTGGAGGGTCTTTTGAAGATGTACTGTATATATCAGGTGCACAATAGGAAGGCCCTGGGTATAAGTCACTGCTTACCACTGTAACTTAAGATCTAATGTTTAGAGAGCTTTCCTACACTGTGAACTATTCTAAGCGTTTAGCAACAGACTCCATTCATGGAAAGCTACAATGGTCAGTATATTGTGATGGCTTGATTATTTCAAGTAATGGTACAGAGAGAAGCTCATGGCAAATATAGTAATTTTCCCTGAGATTCTTACTAATTATCTGCTACCTTGGAAAAGAAGAAAGCAAATGAGCTGCAGGATACTTCAAAGATTGCCAATGATTAAAGAAAAAAAACCTATTCATGACTTGGCAGTATACAATACTAATAAACAAATACTATTATTTCACATTGATTCTATGTGGCAGCCTCTCAAAGTATCATTAATAACACCCATCCCAATTAAATTAAAACTTGGCATGCAATAAAGTCTTCAGTTAGTAATAATCTTATTCATCTGAAAAAAAAACTATTCTAGATTTGGTTTTTACTTTATTTTTAAAATTATTTAAACATGGTTTGATATTAGCAGACTAGGAGCACTTGTTTTTCTATAAGATTATCTGTGCCAAGAAAAAATTGGTTTGCTTCAGAAAGAACATACTTACTCGTGTTATTTTCTGGTAAACACGTGGTAAAAACACAGGCAAGGCCTGCAAATATCAAAAAAGCAGTTGTACTTTTCCGTCTTCCCGACCTAGTGCAGAAAAATAGTACAAGCTCATACTGGATTTCCACAAAGATACGTTTTAAAATATTTTTTATTTATTATTCCATACAAGTCTTCTTTTTTTTTAAAAAAAAAACCTAAACTGCCGAAGGATGGGCATATTCACCAACAGAAAAACGTAGGCAAATAATAAATATTAATTTGTTTCCACATTTCAAGAGATGAGTAATTCATGGAGAAATAATAATTGGTTATCTAAATTTTACTCTGAGATACTTAGCCCATTGCACAAAGTTCATTTCCTGTACTTCTGAAGCCAACAGCTTATAGGCCCAATCCAGGCTACTGGCTCTCACCGTCAAAGACCTTTTTGGTGCAAGTCTGCAAGTCACCAAACAACACATGACAGAATAAACCCCTTGTCTGGTCCAGCCACCTAAGGAAAGTCCATCCCAAGCAAGGGACACCGTTGATTGGTCTTTTCAATGGAACCCTCTCTGCCTGCAGGCATTTTGAACAATAACCAAAGTAACTCAGCTTCAGTGGACATTTGACCCAGTTTAGTTCAGAGGTAGGCAACCTTGGCTCTTTTATGACTCGTGGACTTCAACTCCCAGAATTCCTGAGCCAGCATGGCTGAGCTTGGAAACCTCTCCCTTTTCCCTCAGCATGGCTGGCTCAGGAATTCTGGGAGTTGAAGTCCACGAGTCATAAAAGAGCCAAGGTTGCCGACCCCTGGTTTAGTTTAACTGAATAGTGCCTATTTCTATTTATAACTACCAATATTTAGTGCCTTATTCTTATTTTGAGTGTTATACCCCATCTATAGTCTACAGGTTATCCTTGACTTATGACCACAATCGAGACTGGAATGTCCATCCCTAAGTGATGCAATCATTAAACGAGTTGTGCCCAATTTTACAAACATTTTTGCTGCAGTCACTAAGTGAATCACCACGATGGTTAAGCAAATCACACAGTCATTAAATAAATCTGGCTTCCCCCATTGACTGTGCTCGTTGGAAAACCCCAGAGAAGCTCATTAATGGTGGTCACATGACCCTGGGACATTGCAACTGTCATAAACACATGCCAGTTGCCAAGTAACCAAATTTTGATCACATGACACTGAAAGTCTTAAATGCAAGGAACAGTTTTGTAAGTCGCTTATTTTCAGTGCTGTCATAACTTTGAACTGTTGTTAAATGGTTTTAAATCAGAGACTAACAATACTGCAATTGGAACAAACAAAAAGTTTGTGTTTTTTTTTAAAAAAAATGTTTGTCTTCAGAAACAGGAAAAAAATTGGATCCAGGAAACAGTAAACATGGGATCTTCACCTTGGCCCTTTTATGACTTGTGGACTTCAACTCCCAGAATTCCAATGCCTGGCTGAGGAATTCTGGGACTTGAAGTCCACAAGTCATAAAAGGGCCAAGTTTGAAGACCTCTGCAGTAGACCAATCAGTCTGGCATCAATATCTGGGAAAATCCTGGAAAAGATAATCAAGCAGTGGATTTGTGAGCACCTAGAAATGAGCACAGCTATTACTAGAAGCCAACATGGATAGAGCCATGTTTGATTTGTTAAAAACAGATCATGCCAGAAAAAAAAACCTTATTGCATTATTTGACAAAGTGACTAAATTAATGGATCCGGGAAATGCTGTGGACATAGTTCACTTAGACTTTAGTTCTGCATTTGACAAATTAGACCACAACCTATTTTTTGGTAAGATAGAAAAATGTGGGATAGACAGCATTACCACCAGTTGGATTCGTAGCTTGCTGAAAAGCCGCACTCAACATGTAGTCCTTAATCAATGGAATTACATCTAAATGGAGGGAAGCATGCAGTGGGGTACCTCAAGGTCCTATCTTGGGCCCAGTACTCTTCAACATCTTCATAAATGGTTTAAACAAGAGGATAGAAGGGGAACTCATCAAATTTGCTGATGATGACAATCTGGGGGGAATAGCAACACTTTAGAAGATAGTGTCAAGATACGAAAGGATCTTGACAGACTTGGAACATTGGGTTCTATCCAACAAAATGCAATTCAGTGGTGAGAAAAGAATAGGTGATACCTGGCTCAAGAATAGTGCCTATGGGAAGGATCTAGGTGCCCTAGTGGACAACCACTTAAGTATGAGCCAGCAGTGTGTTGCAGCTGCCAAAAAGCCATTATAACCCTAGGCTGTATCAACAGAGGGATAGCATCAAAATCAAATGAAGTAATAATATTGCTTTTACTGCACTGGAAAGTCCACCCTTAGAATACCATGTCCAGTTCTGGTCACCACAATGCAAACAAGACACTAAGACTGTAGAAAGAATGCAGAGAAGAGCAACAAAGTTGATTAGGGGTCTGAAGGCTAAACAGTACAATATAAACAGTGAGGGGAAAATTATTTTAATCCCCTGCTGATTTTGTACGTTTGCCCACTGACAAAGAAATGATCAGTCTATAATTGTAGTGGTAGGTTTATTTTAACAGTGAGAGACAGAATAACAACAACAAAAAATCCAGAAAAACGCATTTCAAAAAAGCTATAAATTGATTTGCATTTTAACGGGTGAAATAAGTATTTGACCCCTTTGCAAAAAACAACTTACTACTTGGTGGCAAAACCCTTGTTGGCAGTCACAGAAGTCAAGATGTTTCTTGTAGTTGGCCACCAGGTTTGCACACATCTCAGGAGAGATTTTGTCCCACTCCTCTTTGCAGATCCTCTGCCAGTCATTAACGTTGCGAGGCTGACGTTTGACAACTCGAACCTTCATCTCCCTCCACAGATTTTCTATGGCATTAAGGTCTGGAGTCTGGCTAGGCCACTCCAGGACCTTAATGTGTTTCTTCTTGAGCCACTCCTTTGTTGCCTTGGCCATGTGTTTTGGGTCATTGCCATGCTGAAATACCCATCCACGACCCATTTTCAATGCCCTGGCTGAGGGAGGAGGTTCTCACCCAAGATTTGACGGTACATGGCCCCGTCCATCGTCCCTTTGATGCTGTGAAGTTGTCATGTCCCCTTAGCAAAAAACACCCCCAAAGCATAATGTTTCCACCTCCATGTTTGATGGTGGGGATGGTGTTTTGGGGGTCACAGGCAGCATTTCTCCTCCTCCAAACACAGCAAATTGAATTGATGCCAAAGAATTCGATTTTGGTCTCAGATGACCACAACCCTTTCACCCAGTTCTCCTCTGAATCATTCAGATATTCATTGGCAAATTTCAGACAGGTCTGGACATGTGCTTTCTTCAGCAGGGGGACCTTGCAGGCAGGATTTCAGTCCTAGTGTGTTACCAATTGTTTTCTTAGTGACTATGGTCCCAGCTGCTTTGAGATCATTGACAAGATCCTCCTGTGTAGTTCTGGGCTGATTCCTCATCATTCTCATGATCATTGAAACTCATTGAAACCTTGCATGGAGCCCCAGACTGAGGAAGATTGACAGTTATTTTGTGTTTCTTCCATTTGCGAATAATCACACCAACTGCTGTCACCTTCTCACCAGGCTGCTTGGTGATAGTCTTGTAGCCCACTCCAGCCTTGTGTAGGTCTACAATCTTGTCCCTGACATCCTTGGACAGCTCTTTGGTCTTGGCCATGGTGGAGAGTTTGGGATCTGATTGATTGTTTGTTTCTGTGGACAGGGGTTTTTTATACAGGTAACAGGCTGAAATTAGGAGCACTCCCTTTAAGAGAGTGCTCCTAATCTGTATAAAAGAAATCTTGCTGATTGATAGGGGATCAAATACTTATTTCACTCATTAAAATGCAAATCAATTTATACCTTTTTTGAAAAGTGTTTTTATGGATTTTTTTGTTGTTATTCTCTCTTTCACTGTTAAAATAAACCTACCATTAAAATTATAGACTGATCATTTCTTTGTCAGTGGGCAAACGTACAAAATCAGCAGGGGATCAAACATTTTTTTTCCTCACTGTAGTTGCAGGAACTAGGTATGTCTAGTCTAACAAAGAGAAGGACTAGGATGATGTGATAGGAGTTTTCCAATGAGGGAATAGAAGGGGAACTTATCAAATTTGCAGATGATACTAAGCTGTCAGGAATAGGCAACACCCTAGATCAAGGCTTTTCAATCGGTGGTACGCATACCATTGGTGGTACTTTGGCACCTGGCAGGTGGTATGCGACCATACTAGACAAGTGTAGCGGGGGAGGGGAATGAGCTGAAGTGGCGGCAGCACCGCACAAGCCTGAGGGAGAGTCAGCTGGAGCTGCAGGGTTCAGCAGAAGCCCCAGAATTGTTTCGTGCTTCTGCAGGGCTGCAGGGGTGAGACAGAGGCCCCAGGATCGGCGCTTCCGGCACACCCGGAAGAGAATAGAAGGAGGGGGAGAGAGGAGAGGCTAAAAAATGAGCAGGTTTTGGTGGGAGAGGGAGAAAAAAAAAGACAACAGGGGAAAGAGAAAGGGACGTCAAAAGAGAGATGGAGAAGTGTAGCCTTGAGGAGAGAAATCAGCTGGAGGTGCAGCGAAGAAAAAAGGAGGAGGGAGAGAAGAGAGGATATAAAAGGAGGGGGGAGAGAAGAGATGATATCAAAGGAGGGGGGAGAGAAGAGAGGATATAAAAGAAGGAGGGGGAGAGAAGAGAGGATATAAAAGGGGGGAAGAGAAGAGAGGATATAAAAGAAGGAGGGAGGGAAGAGGATATAAAAGAAGGAGGGGGAGAGAAGAGAGGATATAAAAGGAGGAGGGGTGAGAAATTTTTAAATGTCTTTTGCCCCGTTTTATGACGTTTCTTGCCACATTTGTTAAGTGAGTCATTGCAGTTGTTAAATTAATAACACGGCTGTTTAAGTGAATCTAGCTTCCCCATTGACTTTGCTTGTCAGAAGGTTGCAAAAAGGGATCACATGATCCTGGGACAATATAACCATCATAAATATTAATCAATTGCCAAGTATCCAAATGTAAATCACATGACCCTGTGAATGATGCAACGATCATAAGTGTGAAAAATGGTCATAAGTCACTTTTTTCAGTGCCGTTGTAAATTTGAACAGTCACTAAGTGAGCTGTTGTAACTCAAGGACTATCTGTACATTATCACTTTTTTCCTTTTTTTTTTTGACAACTTGCTAGGTGACTGGTGGTACTCGAATATTGCCATATCCTAAAAGTGGTAGAATGGAATGGAATGGAATGGAATGGAATGGAATGGAATGGAATAGAATAGAATAGAATAGAATAGAATAGAATAGAATAGAATAGAATAGAATAGAATAGAATAGAATTTATTGTCATTGTGTAGCTCACAATGAAATTAAGTGCTGTCGACAGTGCACACTACAGACAAGTAAAAACCACAAATAAGAACATACATTATATACACACATCCTAAAGGTTGAAAAGCCCTGCCCTAGATGATAGCCTCAAGATCCAGATGGATCTTGATAGACTTGAACATTGGGCCCTATCTAATAAAATGAAATTTAATGTAGAGAAAAGTAAAGTCTTACATATAGGCAAGAAAAATCAAAAGTACACATATAGATTGGGTGAAACCAGGCTTAATAACAGTAACTGTTAGAGGGATCTTGGAATCTTAGTGGACAATCAATTAAATATGAGCCAATGTTATGGGGTGGCAGCCAAAAAAGCCAATGCAATCCTAAGTTGCATTAACAGAGGTATTCAATCAAGATCACGTGAGGTACTAATACCACTCTGCAAAGCCTTAGTAAGACCACACCTAGAATACTGCATCCAGTTTTGGTCTCCACATTATAAAAAACATGTTGAGACTCTAGGAAAAAGTGCAGAGAAGAGCAACAAAGATGATTAGGGGACTGGAGGCTAAAACATATGAAGAACGGCTACAGGAACTGGGCATGGCTAGTCTAGTGAAGAGAAGGACCAGGGGAGACATGATAGCAGTGTTGCAATATTTGAGGGTCTGTAACAGAGAGGAGGGGATCAACCTATTTTCCAAAGCACCTGAAGGCCAGACAAGGAATAACGGATGGAAACTGTTCAAGGAGAGGTCAATCTAGAAATAAGGAGAAATCTTCTGACAGTGAGAACAATCAACCAATGGAACAGTTTGCCTTCAGAGGTTGTGGGAGCTTCATCACTGGAAGCTTTCAAGAAAACACTGGACTGCCATCTGTCAGAAATGGGGTAGGGTCTCCTGCTTGGGCAGGGGGTTGGACTAGATGACCTACAAGGTCCCTTCCAACTCTGTTATTCTAATTCAATACTTGAGGGGCTGTCACAGAGAAGGGATAATCCTATTCTCCAAAGCAACTGAGGGCAGGACAAGAAGTAACAGATGGAAGATTATTAAAGAGAGAAATGTCCTGACAGTGAGAACAATTAATCAGTAGAATGGCTTGCCTCCAGAAACTGTGGGTGCTCCTTCACTGAAGGTTTTCAAGATGTTGGACAACCATTTGTACAGAATTATATAGAGTCTCCTGCTCAAGCAGGGGATTGCACTAGAACAGGGCTTTTCAACCGGTGGTACGCGTACCACTTGTGGTACATTAATGAGTGGCAGGTGGTACGCAGCCCTGCCTAGCCAAGTGTAGTGGGGGAGGGAAACAGCCAGCACAGGCAAGGACTTACTGTGAGAGAGTCCTCTGGAGCTTCAGAGGCATGGAGGAGAGAAGGAGGGAGGGAGGGAGATGGAGAGTGGAAGGATTCTTATGTGCTTTTGTGACTTTGAAGTTCTGGGGTTTGTGCAATGTGGGCTTTGTGTTCTTAAGGAGTGTTTGGCAATTTCTATTTGGCTGATGGCTGATGTCTCGTGTTAGCTTCTATTGCTCTGCTATTGTTAGCTGTAAGTTTTGCTGCAAGGGATTTTGAAGTATTTCTCTCCTGAATGGATTTTGCCTGTAGCATTCCTTTACTTATGAATGGAGCCATTTGGGGAGGCTGTCTTAGCCGGCAGCCAATACTTACATTTTGTTTTCTTCCTTAAGTGCCGGCTGCGCTCCTTAACTTTCCTTTCTAGCTAGTAGCTAATTCTTAAAAGGGAATGTGCCTTTTTAAGCTAGTTCATTCAGCAGTTTGTCTTTTCTGTCTCTGGAGGCTTTTTCTTGTTTGATGAATATATGGAAGAGAGAAAATATGGGGGGGGGGTTTTTTTTCAAATTCTTCCTTCAGAAGGAGGTGGGCATGAGAAAGAGGGAGGCAGGGAGGGAGGGAGGGAGGGAAGTCCCGCCTTAGCACTTGGCCACCAGCAGCCCTGCCATTGACTTTGCTTGTCAAAAGGTTGCAAAAGGGGATCACATGACCCTGGGACACTGTGACCATCATAAATATGAATCAGTTGCCAAGCATCCAAATATAAACCAGATGACCCTGGGCATGCTGCAATGGTCATAAGTGTGAAAAATGTTCATAAGTGTGAAAAATGTTCATAAGTCATTTCAGTGCAATTGCAACTTTGAACAGGGTTTTTTTTTTTGGTCATCAAGTTTTTGACACCTTGCTAGGTGGTACTCGAATATTGCCATATCCTAAAAGTGGTACAGTCGGTGAAAAGGTTGAAAAGTCCTGCACTAGAAGACCTCCAAGGTCCTTTCCAACCCTGTTCTTCTATGTTCTATTGTAAAATAAAAAGTGTGATGTATTAAGCCATAAAAAAATCTTCTTTCATAACAGCATTTCTGAGCAGATTTGATACATTTTATCGATGCTCAAAATGTATGTAAATTAATTAACATGTAGAAATAAATTCAAGAGCTATGTTACTCTATACCAGGGGTACTCGCACCCCCTGCGGATGCAAAACGATATTCCAGGGGGTGTGAAAACTTGGCTTTCCAAAATTATAATGTATATGTATAATTCGTTGCCGTTATTTTGAACTTTTTAAGGGGTGCAAGAATATATCAGAAACGTTCTAGGGGTGCGGGGTATAGAAAAAGGTTGGGAGCCGCTGCTCTATACTGTACTATCTAAATATAGAAATACAAAGTTATTGAACTTACCAAGATTTCTCAATGAAAAACATGCAGAGTGGGAATGCTGGAACTTCTACAAGGCCAGAAAGAGCCACATTTAAATAAAGATTTCCTCCTAATTCACCAGCATTCAGTGTTAAACCGTAATATACAAAGCTGCACACGTACCTAAATGTATTAAAAGATTGGTTATTTTAATCATGTACGTAAGCTTTAATTACTTGCATACTAAATGAAGAAAAATATACACTAGAAAAATACCAGTTTATGAAGCAGCGAAGTTATAAATCATGTACTAAGTGTGGCATTTTTTTTTTTATTCCATTCAATTGTGTCCAATTCTTGGAGACTGCCTGGACAAGTCCCTGCAGTTTTCTTGGCTAGATTTTTAATTGGGTTGCCACTGCCTCTTTCTATGAGGCAGAAAGTGACTAGCGGCTAGCCCAAGATCACCTAGTTGGTTTTGAGCCCAAGGCAGGACTAGAACTCAGACTCCCCAGCTTCTAATCTGATGTCTTAACCATTACACCAAACTGGCTCTCTAAGAGTTCACATGCCTTCACAAAATTGGAAAACATTTTTTTCCAATAGAATTTGAACTAGAAAACCAGTGGATAAAAATCAACAAATTTGCCATACATTCATGTATCATAGTCTATTCTGGTTTTATTTCAAGGCAAAGGATCCTATAACATGAATGATTCAGATCACTAGGTATTTGATCCAAACCTGACTGTTTAAAAACAAGTGGAAAACCATTCCAACATTTTTATATTTCTCATGTCAAAAAACAAAACACAAAGGAAAAAAGAAAGGAGAAATACTATATTACTCATCCCTCTTAAACTAAAATTCATTTATATCCAAAATCTTTCTATTTCTTTAACCATATTCAAACAGATGATCAAACAAGAATTTTTTTCTGACGGATTTCTTTAGGGGTTTTTAAAATTACGCCTATGTTTCTGACTCATGAGGTTTAAACTTGTTTTGTCTGGGGATCCTTGAATTTTAATAAGAAGTCAGACTAAGTCCTGAAAATCTGTCCCTTCCTTTCATAGTTTGCAGCATTATCAAGTCCTCTTTCAACCATTTTATTCTGAGAAGATAGCATTATGGAGGGGAAATGGCATTTCCTCCTGCTTCACTATCAAGAGAAAACACCAGCAGAAAACCAATCATGGACTCCAGCTATTGAGAGAATTTTGCTGAGGGAAGATGACATTTGAGGACAATGGAGATAGAGTTCAGGATACATTGTGACAAAAGGAAACCACGTGAATAAGATTGTCCGGAAATATGAAATCTTGCACAGTAAAATTCTCAGTTATACTCCTTTTTGAGAAGTATTTGCAGGCAAAATGCTACTGGCTGTATTGTTACTTTAGATTTATCAGGCACACAAAGCCACAGTTCTTTAGGCACTATCTTGCTAGAGAAAGATCTGGGATACATATGCCTGATGAGTACAAAGTAATGATGCTGGTCACATACTGGTCAGTGTTAAGCAATATGTCATGCAGGATAATAGAGGTCTGGAAGTCATATAAATCAGGGGTCCTCAACCTTGGCAACTTTAAGACTGGTGGGACTTCAACTCCCAGAATTCCTCAGCCAGCCAAGCTTGATATAAATCTTTGTTAATGAAAGCATGACATATGGAACACCATATCCATGTGGCCTGAGAGTGTACAAAAAGCAAGGTGGACTATATATACCATTCTAAATATAAACTCTTTGTCAAACAGTATCATTTGATGGTTTTATCCAATTAAAATACTTTTGTTTTTAAAAAGGAGCTCTTGATTTTTAGCTATTCATACAAGCATATAACCTTAGGATTGTATAAACAGCACAAATTCAAATGAAAGCCAATACAAAATTTACTTATTCTTCTTGCTCGTGGCAGTTATTTGTCTCATGTCAATGAAATTACTGAAATTTGAAAAACAGAACAAAAAAATCCAAATTCTCTACCTTTTCTCTGAAGTGATTCCCAATAGCTAGAAAACAACGGTTACCACTTTCCCCTTAATATTATTCTGATTACCTTGAAATTTATTTATCTATGTAATCCATAATTATCACCCAAAGCTGTTGTTTTTACATGGGATAATTTAAATAAAGTCATTTCTTTTATTAATTACCAGATATACATCAAAATGACAGTGCGCCATCGAAGGATAGGATGCGTAACCAGGTTGAGGACCCCAGGGGTAGAATCGTCCTTCTTGATGGCTCCTTTGCATGGCTTCAGTTTTACCACCAGCCGGTCTTTCCCATTACGAAGAGCCATGTATTGCAGTACCTGCTCTGCTTCTGCTGTTCTGCCTTGAGAATATAACCATCTTGGTGATTCAGGAAGCATGCTGAAAAAAGCAAATCACGAAGGAGAAATATATATATACTGACAAAGGTTTTTTTTTAATCTATTTACTGTGCTAACAAAAAAGATTATTCAGCAAATGGTTTACAAGGTTTGACGAAAGGCACGTGACACAGAAATTTGGAAAAATATGAAATGTATTTGCTGTTTTTTTTTTACATTTATTAAAACATTCTATAAATTACAGAACAATAGTGTCATGGTTCCGACAGATGAAACTCTTCAAAGAACTTCGAGGCATTGTTTACCTTAAAGAATCTTTATTCGAGAAGCATAACCTCGGCACTAACATAATCGAAGCCAAAAACTGAATTCCCCTCCCCCCTTGAGCACATAGTATCAAAGCACAATTCCCTCCTCCAATTAACAGTCATAAATCACATTCCCCAATTAGTTTAAAGTGCGGGCTTTCCCTCCAGCCTGCCAATTCTTATCATCTCTTATTTCAACAACCTTGATTCTCATGCTAGGTTCAGTATTATTATGTCTAGCTGAACTCTCGTGCACATCCCCCCCTTTCCCAGCATCATCTAACCCTAAAAGCGAAAAGAAGAAAATGGCTGCATCTCCATCTGTTGTCAAAGCAAAAACATCCAATGTTAGCAGCATTGACAAATAGCTCGAATATTATTCAAAATTAACTGATAAGAGACCTCATTTAATATGACAACTCACATATCCTAATTTTTTGTTACACTGATACTGATTCTAATGTAACTGCAGAGATGCAGAGAAATGGCTTTGAAGCAAATATTCACTAACTATTATGTTGGGGGGGAAAGACAGAAGCTTTTCTTAAATCCTGGGAAGGGAGAGATTATTAATAAGAGGCTCAGGTAGGCAGGCCCCTGCCAGTCTCACTGGGATATAAGCAGGAGGAGAGGAAAAGTAAAATCTGATTTGTAAGATTCAGTTATTGTAGCCTCCTAATACAGTTCTAAGGTTTGGAGAGCCGGTTTGGAGTAGTGGTGCAGGTGCTAGCCTGGAAACAGGAGGTTATGAGTTCTAATCCCACTTTAGGCATAAAAGCCAGCTGGGTAAAGAAAGAGCAAGGAGTATTATGTTTGCTTACCTTGAGTTACTTATAAAGTAATTAAGGCGGAATAAAAATCAAAAAATCAAAATTAATAAAAAAAATGTTCCTGTAGAGTTGATTTTTAGATCTAGTGTACATTGTGGTACTGACAATGCAGTGGTATTCAAAATGATAACAATGCATATGTGAAGAGGGAAAAAAATCTTATTCATTTTAAGTCTGATTTTGCACAGGGATTTTTTTTTAATGTTATTTTTCTATCACTGTTCCTAGCCATTACTTTGTTACAAATCATTTTGTGACTGGCATTTGCGAAAGGTTGTATGTTGCTTTTCATACTGCATGGCCAGTCACAATTTTCTCACCACGGATTACAGCTATAGTGGACTGATTTGCAATTAAAAATAACCTATGTGTAGATTTACCCATCATGTTAAATCCAAAACAAACTACTCATGTTATGGCTTCATGGATCATCTTAATCAGATCACGGGCTTGTTTCTAAAGAAGTTTAAAAAGTGCAATGAAGGGAAACTTTCCTCTCTCCCAAATAATTCAGCAGAGAAATGTGCAACTAGGCTATGCACAATACAGCCACACTACAAGGCAGGGATACTCAAAATCCACAGTTTCAGAGTTTCATGAAGGAAGATGTACAGGTGAAGACATACACTGGGCCTCCTTAGGCAACACATTTTGCACCCAGATATTCAAGAGTCTCCCCCACCTTCCCAAGGGATTGTTCATGGGATTCCAGTGACTTCAGGAGAAATTCAAACTTTTCTCTCCTGGACAGTTGATCTTAAGCTATAAGTCTTTATGATAAAGAGATGAGATGCAGGTCAGTCTTACTCATCCTTGCTCTCTCTCTGGACTGTTTTTGTCACAATGATATGGCATGCATCAGTGCTCATTATGCTAACCGTATTTAGCTTATACTCAAAAATATGCAACTGATTTTCAATATCTACTTTAGAAACACCCTGCCAAGCAAACTAAAATAATCTGCTTAATTAATTCCTCTGATTTCATTAAGAATATAAAGACGCCAATGTTTTATCTCTTTAATATTACCCTTTAACTTTGGGTTAGGGTTTGACCTTTGTCTACTATGGATATAATTATGACTTACAAAGAAAGAAGAAAAAAGAAAAGTCCTGGAGAATTTGATACAAAGGCAAGAAGGCGCCAGTCTCTTATGTAATATCCCAGTAAGGCATAAACAGCTATGCCAAATGCAAATGTCAGATTTGTCAACGAGCCTGAAAATACAAGCAAAAAAAAAGTATTTTATAAAATGCTGACAAAACATCCCAGACATCTCAGCAGTACACCCCTATTAAGGACATAATTTTATTACGCTAGGTGTATAATTTATACTGAAATCATATTCATTATAAATTCACAAATAAGTAAACAAAAGCAAAGATTAAAATAATAATTAAACCAAATAATTGTAAAGAATCATTACTCATTTTCATACATAATTATATACTAATTATAATAATTATTATAAAGTTATTCATTGAAGTCCATATAAATAATACCTTTGTGATTTGTCAAGTGGTAGCAAATTCAGATTAATTTATTATAGAACACTTTGATTATTGTAAGTTCATAACATGCTATACAGGCTGCTAATCCTTTCTTAGTCTGAGAAGTTAGATTCTTATTGTTTAAAAATATGACTTTGGGTAAAGTCATACAGTATTTAGTTATCAATCATGACAACTAACAAGCTTAACATTCTAACGAAGAGTAAGGTCACAACATTAAGGTATCCAGGATACCTTAACATAACTTCCTACCTTAGGATGAGAGATACAGACTAAAGCACAGAACAAAATAATATTTTTCAATGTTATTAGCAATTCCAATCATATTTGTGTGGACATAAAATCTCACTGACCTCAATGGAGTGCACGCTAAACCTACAATCTAATACACATTTACTATAATAATTAAAACAATTCAATTCAGTTCAAACCAACTATAGGTAATCCTTGTTGAATGATCATTCATTGAGCGACTGTTCAAAGTTACAATGACGCTGAATGAGAGGAACTTTCCTTGTATGATCCCCATAGTTGTGGCTTGTTGCATCATCCCCAGCGTTAATGGGAAAGCTAGCCGTGGGACACTGTGACTGCACAGGATTTACTTAACAATGGCATGTGGACTGCCAGAATTGCTGTTATAAGTTGTAGTGGCCAGGTGAGGTTGTATTTTACAATTCCTTTGTTTGCAATGGAGTTCTCAGTGCCAATTACCATAGTTAAGAAAGGACTATCTATATCAGGGGTAGGCAACCTTGGCTCTTTTATGATTCGTGGACTTCAACTCCCAGAATTCCTGAGCCAGCCATACATAGAACCGGTCTGTATGTCAGTTTATTAAATTGAAATTTAGGCTTCCAGAACCCCTATCAAGCGTGAGAATTATAGAGGAAAATATTTGACACATACTGTTACTTTAGACTAAGCAACACAAGCACAGCTCACAGCAGCTTAAGACACTGTCACCATGACAAAACAACATCAGTGCTACTGTGAAAAGCAACAGGCAACAGTACTCTCCCCCTCAACAATGTTTCTTCACCAGGTCAGTAAGGAAAGGGAAGAACAAGAGTTAGACTGTGCGCCTTCAGAAAGGATATTTTTAAGGCAATGTTATTTAGACCAGGGGTAGGCAACCTTGGCTCTTTTATGACTCGTGGACTTCAACTCCCAGAATTCCTGAGCCAGCATGGCTCAGCTTGGAAACCTCTCCCTTTCCCCTCAGCATGGCTGGCTCAGGAATTCTGGGAGTTGAAGTCCACAAGTCATAAAAGAGCCAAGGTTGCCTACCCCTGATTTAGACTAAAAATACTGATATTCCAACCATGAATAACTTTTAAACAATTTTTATACGCTAGCATTTTAACAATTGTGTTTTTGTTATCATGAGTTAAGTCCTCAGATTTTACCTGTCATTGCCCAGAAGGATTTTCCTACATATTCTTGTGTCAAAACAAAAGACACTAAGGACATGCCACCATTTGTAATTCCAACAAAAAAGCGTGATACTGCAAATATTTCATAATTTGGAGCAAATGCTGAAACATATCCAAAAATGACGTCCAAAAAAAGCCCTGCGCAAAAAGATATATAATAAAGAAAAATTAACATAGTGCAATCCGACCATATCCAGTGACCCTACTATATAGGATGGCAAATGAAAAAAGACAGTTTATCAGTTTTTTCATAATGGTTAAAGAAAAATGGTATAATTAGTATCTTCCACGCAGACAAATATATATTCAAGATTTTCTAACGATACTCTGAAAGAAGTAACCTTGCAATATGGATAAGGCAAAATATTGGAGATGCAACCCTAACAAAATATATTTCAGATGTGGTGACATTAATACTGAATTTAAAATATTGTGGCAAGAAACAATAAATGTTACATTTATTAAGATGACTATATTAGGTCCTATTAAAAATACAAATACATTAGTTGTTTATGAGATATTTCATTGCGTTCAAATGGAAATTCTATCCTACTGATGCCTAATATTAATTGAGTCTCATGATGTAGGAGGTTGTCAGAGCTGCTGCATATCAAGCTCCAAGCATTAAGAGCCAAACTGGGGGGAATGTCTGTCAGAAGGGAAGGTCTTCCCTATCTAACATTTGCTCATTCAGCACATGTAGGCCTCTGTAGACCTGCACTGCCCTCAGCAGCCTTCCCTTGTCTCCTTTGAGCCTCTATGAACTGAGGAATATCCATACCCGCTGACTGCAAAAAGCTGTTGCTTTTGCAAAGAGCCACTGTGGGGGGAGAGGGGGTCCCGGCTGAGCCTGGTAGGGAATCTCAGCAGCACCCCACCCAAGTCCAGTGCTGACAAGGCAGCCATCCACAAGAAGCTTCCCGGCTCCAACCTGTCCCAGAAGCATTTGCTCCTGCCTTCTCTTTGAAAGGGGCAGCTCCTGAAAGTTGCCTGATTTACAACCAGGACATAACTAAGGACAGAGCTGGGCTAGGCCAGGCTTTCTGCTGACTCCAGAAAAAGTCAGCTGTTAAAGCTTGCAAGAATTCCATCTAGCTCTGGAGACATGATCAGCCTTGTTCAGCAGCTGCTCCCTAGAAATTCACTACTTTTGAACGGGGTCCATTTAGCTAGCAAGGCTTGCATTTATTGAGAGGCCAATTATTTCTGAGTGTCAAAAGTCAGCAGCGGTCACATGCACCAGGACACATCTCTGCACCCTGTTGGAGATGGGTTCTGAAATAATACCACCCTGTGCAAACTGGAGCCTTTGAAATTACTCTGATTGATGGGGGGGTTAACTCTCAGCTCAACAGACCTGGCTTAGAGAAGGAATCCAGTCATCTTTCTTTGTCTGTGACTGGAGAAGTTTAAGATCTGAAAAAAAACAACCTGAACTAAAGATACCCCAAGCAAGGTTCCCTCTCTGCTGTCCCCCAACCTAGCCTAAGGTTGCCCAGGCCATCTCAACTGTTGCTCAGAAGTTATCTGCTTTCCTGGCTTAGACAAAAGGCTTGAGGGTAATCAAATACATCCATAACACACAACTGCTATTTAACATCTTACCTGCTAGATATACAGGCTTTCTGCCCAGTTTATCTGACAATGGGCCAAACAGTATATTTCCAATAAGTAACCCAGCAAAATACAAGGATGAGGCCAGGTTCACTTTGTATGCTTTGTGTTTGATTAAACACCACTATGGAAGACAAATAAAAAAGAAACTATTTTCATTTAAAGTACCGCCATACCAATGATAGCCTCTAATCACAGTAAACTCCCAAAACTGCTTTCTCCGTTCATTTTTCTTTCAGTGGAACTTCATAAACAGAAATAATGCTTGCCAGAAACAATCGCTTGGGGGAGGTAGGAATTTAGTTTTTGTTTTGGGAGGTAAAAACCTCAGCAATTGGGTCAGAGACCAAATTCTCACGCTTTATGATTTATGCCGACATATAAAAATGAATTGTCAAAAAACAATAAGTACACCGGGAATGACAAAGAACAAAGAATAATATAAATGATATTTGTCTGACCATATGCTGTCATATGATTTAGGTTACTGTAACAAGTAGGAGTAGTCCTCATTTAGTAACCACAATTGGGCAAGCGAAGCAGCTGCTAAGTGAGAAATCACATGACCATGACTGTGCTTTTCTTTTCTGTACTCCCTGCTTTTTGGAACACTCACCCTGGCATTGGCATAATTAGCCAGAAGAGAATTAACGTTTGCATTTACATTCACTGTAGAGGAGGGATTAAAAGAAAGTAAGTAGGCATGGAGAAGCAGAATGGATCAGGCACAACAGAGTTGGCATCCTGAAACTGCTTCCACCACCCCACCCTGTCCCTCTGCAGAGTGAAGAGATTGGAGAGGAAAGTGGTAGAAGAGAGCAAGCAACACACAAAAGGGAATACACCACATGTTTTATGTACTATGCTTGTGGTTGCTGGCACCGGTGAATTGGCTTCGATGTGTTTTTCCTATTGTGTGACTGTTTACTCTCTTTTAATTTCTTCCCCTCCAAACTCTCCACTCTGTAAGGAAGGGGGGAAAGAAAAACAGGTCACGTATAGGACGTGTACTGACTTTAATAGAGATCACATGATGGAGGGATGCTGCAAAAGTCATAAATGCAGGCATTAGTTGTAAAGCTATATTTTTCAGTACCATCGTAACTCCAAACAGTCACAATGGTAAGCGAGTACTACCTGCATTTGGGTGTGAATTTTGGCCCTTAGTTTAGGTACAAGGGGAACAACTTCTTGGAAATGTGACCAAAGGGCAAGGGCAATGAAATGGCTATAGTTATGTAAGTGACCCTGGTAACCTTCAGAGGAGCTGTTCCACAGATAATCTATTGTAAGACTCTGCTTGTGAGACTAGACCAGGGGTCTTCAAACTTGGCCCTTTTATGACTTGTGGACTTCAACTCCCAGAATTCCTCAGCCAGGCACACTGGCTGAGGAATTCTGGGAGTTGAAGTCCACAAGTCATAAAAGGGCCAGGTTTGAAGACCCCTGGACTAGGCTCTAAGGATCAAATGGGACTACTGCTAATATATCAGCCCCCCTGCCCAAACTACTTGAGGCAGTGGCTGGACTGGCAGTGGAGTTCCCCAGACTAAGGGTATTGGGGGATTTTAATCTAATCAAGTTCAGACGTGATTTGTGAGTTTGTGACCATCATGGACTGATCCAGGTTACGGGGGTAACTCACAGTAACAGTCACACACGAGACTTAGTTTTTATCTTGGGACAGTGGCAACATATTCTGAAGCTGGGACATCACCATTAATAGCATTGGATCACATCACACCTATGTAGCCTCTCTATATCTCTAGACCTCAGAGAGCTCCCTGCTTTTCTGAGAAACTCTGGGAGATGAAATAACAGAAGATGTGTCTAGAACAGGGGTAGACAACCTTGGCTCTTTTATGACTCATGGACTTCAACTCCCAGAATTCCTGAGCCAGCCATGCTGAGGGGAAAGGGAGAGGTTTCCAAGCTGAGTCATGCTGGCTCAGGAATTCTGGGAGTTGAAGTCCACGAGTCATAAAAGAGCCAAGGTTGACTACCCCTGGTCTAGAATGTTACCAGAACAAGATGAGGGATTGTCAGAAGGGACAATGAGGGATTGGTCAGAAGTATATTTGTGTTTTTTATAAGTTTGCTTCTTACACAAAAGATCCCAAAAGCACCATTTACACTTACACTACAGGAAGTTCTACAATTCTATACATATGATCAACCCCTATATGTTGATATAGTACAGCATTGTCCCTTAAAGCATTTACATTCAATGTCTTGTGCCTAAATAGGCCAGGATTTTGTTTTCCACACTGAAAACTACGCTCTTCTTTAATACAGCCAGTTTAATTGGCTTTTAAAATATATATATATATTCAGCCACTATGCAGTTTTGGTTGGGGACCTAAATTGCATAAAAATATTAACTCAAGGCAACAAAACATACTTGCCTCTGTTGCTATAGAAGTGAAATTACTGGTAAACCTGACATGTTTTGCAAGAGCTTCTGCATTAGTCAGAATTCCTTCTTGGTCAAGATGATATTCCGGCACAGCTCCCACGAGAACAATAAGCATAGACTGAAAGGCAACAAACACCTTAAAAGGAAAACAAAAAGAGGTAATTTATGGTAAACTGTTCAGATCTCTCTGTCTCTTTGTCTCACTGTGTTTCTCTCTTTCATACACACACACTTGTTCATGGACCATAGCTTTGGGGGAGGATAATTTAAAAACATTTCATAAATAAATTGGTCTAATATACACAGCGTTCCTAGCACACAATATTAACACTCCAATGAAAACATTCTGATCACATATATTCTTCCTAGGAATAATCTGAAATGTATTATACTGTGTTTTATTGTTATCCTACATATATTAACTGATGACAATCCAACGGGAATATAGCGGAGACGTATCTAGGAATGTTTCTATGATTGAAGCACTGAGTTTTTTTCATTTTTGTTCCATGTGTTTCTTTCTTTTCTTTCTTTCTTTTTTTTTTACTACTTTGGGGCTTATTGTAGTTGTAAATCTTTTAAATAAATAGATGATAGTTTCTGTTCTCCTCTAAGAGGCAAAGTAGAGTAGAAGCCTTGGTGAAACCGTTTCAATGAAAGCAGGGCGTTGCTGGGCATACTCTGACTGACGTAAAGTCTGCAACCAGTTGCACTGTGTCACTACAGGGACCACAATCTTTGGAAATAGAATAAATCGACCTTTTCCGAACAAACCCTTTGCTCACCATAATGAGAGGCGTTTCAAATATTTAGCAGGCAAGCTTATCAAAAACAAACAAACACACAAGAAAACAACTGACTTCCCAACTATGCTGGGCAAAGCTGCAGTTCCAAGAAGCGAATTTTGTTCATGTTTAATATGACACTATTTGATGATGTTTCATAGGTAAACGTTTCAATGTTTCATAGGTGTTTAAAGAGTTAAGGGTAAAAGCTCCTGCTGCATCTTTATATTCTTTATGCCAGGACTTCTCAAACTGTCAATCATGAAACACACAGTGGCAGTAGCAACTGGGGAAGGGGTATACTTTTAAAAAAGGCTGATTAGACTTCATACATTTCCAAAAGTCACTTCTGGTTTATCTGTAGGAGGAAAGACTGAAGGAGTTTTGAAAATGACCCTAACCATCTGTCAAATTGAAAAATCGTAAGAGTTTTATTTATTATTATTCAATGTTAGTTGAATTTATGTTAGTTGCATAAATTGATTTATCATTTTACAGATTTCAAAGTTTGAAAAGTTTGAAAATCCTTCATGTAGGGAATAGAAAAGGGAGCACTGTAATTTCCAAGATATTCAAAGATACAATTTTTTTGTTCAACTGATTTCAAGTTCTACTAAGTTAACATTTTTGACTTAATATTAACTTTAGTTGCTATTATTCCAGGAAAAATAAATTTATGAATTCTATTTGTTTCTATTGGTTTATTTTAACGGTAAACCAGAATAAATTAATAACATGTCACTCTAAAATAGAAGTAAAAACAAACGAAATCATATTAATAGAACCCAGGAAAGACCTATAAAATTAGAATTAATTTTACAATCAATAAGCTGAATGGTATAAATAACTACAATAAAAAATTATGAAAGGACAGAAGTAGTGCTAGCATTTGTAAACCACGATGGAATGTAAAAAAAGTGTGCTAATTTTGCTGAAGCCCTGCTAGGATTTGTTGGGATTATGACAATTATGATCCAATCAATCTACAATAAAGAAATAGCAAGATAAAATATAGAATGCTGTGATTGTATTTAAAAAGGAAGAAAAACAAAGGAGGAGAGGATAAAACAGGAGGGAATGATTATAGAATATACTGAGTTATGGGAACCTAGGTAAGTTTCAGCATCACTCACTTAAGAGTTGTTCAATCCTAGTTCTGATACAGAACTTGGTTGCACTCTTTGAAAATCCATCTCCTGGTCAGCTAGCAAAAGACTAAGGGAATCAGCCTCTGACCTGCCCAGGTATTATGCTATACATGGGAAAATATACAGGTAGCATCTCATAGATTTTTATAAAAAGACAATGCAGTAACACAAGACCCATGGATTCAATTTCCTCTTCAGCAAAAGGATAGAGCTGCAGCTCTTTGGGTATGTTATAGAATTTTCCCTCCAAAAGGATGGAGGAGAGGACATTACAGCAAGCAAGTATAAAAAAAAAATTGCTGGTGTCTTAGAGCAGGGCTTTTCAACCTTTTCACCGATTGTACCACTTTTAGGATATGGCAATATTCGAGTACCACCTAGCAAGGTGTCAAAAACTTGATGACCAAAAAGTTGCAATTGCACTGAAATGACTTATGACCATGTTCACACTTATGACCATTGCAGCATGCCCAGGGTCATGTGATTTATATTTGGATGCTTGGCAACTGATTCATATTTATGATGGTCACAGTGTCCCAGGGTCATGTGATCCCCTTTTGCAACCTTTTGACAAGTAAAGTCAATGGCAGGGCTGCTGGTGGCCAAGTGCTAAGGCGGGACTTCCCTCCTTCCTTGCCTCCCTCTTTCTCATGCCCACCTCCTTCTGAAGGATTTGAAAAAAAAAACACCATATTTTTTCTCTTCCATATATTCATCAAACAAGGAAAAGCCTCCAGAAACAGAAAAGACAAACTGCTGAGTGAATTAGCTTAAAAAGGCACATTCCCCTTTAAGAATTAGCTACTGGCTACTTCAAAATCCCTTGCAGCAAAACTTACAGCTAACAATAGGAGAGCAATAGAAGCTAACACCAGACATCAGCCAAATAGAAATTGCCAAACACTCCTTAAGAACACAAAGCCCACATTGCACAAATCCCAGAACTTCAAAGTCACAAAAGCACATAAGAATCCTTCCACTCTCCATCTCCCTCCCTCCCTCCTGCCACTGCAGCTCCAGAGGACTCTCTCACTGTAAGTCTTTGCCTGCGCTGGCTCTTTCCCTCCCCCACTACACTTGGCTAGGCAGGGCTGCGTACCACCTGCCACTTGTTAATGTACCACAAGTGGTACGCGTACCACAGGTTGAAAAGCCCTGTCTTAGAGGACAATATTGTACAGGTAATGTGCAGGAGCAACATTTTTTATGGGTTCACTGAATATATGATGGCACCTGGCTAAGATCATTTTGTGGGGCCATATCTCTATCACACTGCTTGAACGATACTTTGGTCTGAACAAATTACATTGGAATCAATACATTTGGGGAGAATCTGCAATGGCTTAGAGCAGAGGTCACCAACCTTTTGGGCACCAGGGACCGGTTACATGGAGAGAGGTTTTTCTGCGGACTGGAGGGGGCGTGGTTTTGTTTGCTGCCTGCATACTGCGGATGAGGCTTTCCTTGTTTGTGCGGACCGATTGCTGGCATGCCGCGGGCCCGGTACTGGTCCACGGATTGGGGGTTGGGGACCCCTGGCTCAGAGTGACCTCAAGTAATTTTTGCCAAAAACTTTGGTCAAAGAAGACAGACAGCTTGGATTTAGAATTACTTTGAGCCAATAACTAACTAACATGTGCTTATTTGGGCAGGAGTTTTAATTGGAACCATTCCAGCTTCAGCCCAAAGGTGTCAGGTCCCCTTTTTGGGTGCTCTGCCAATTTGTTGGGGGGGGGGGAAGGAGGATCAGGGGAGCATTCTTTGCATGCTTTCGCTTTTGCTGGAGGGGGGATCATCTTTGGAGACAGAACGGACTCCCTCCCAGCCAGTTCCAGCCTGACTCCAAGGCCGCTGCACCTTGAGGATGAACTGTTATCTGTCCTATACCTCAGCGCTCTCAAAACAATCTTGTAGCACTGTTTTGGCTGCCAGTGGACTGGTCAGCAGAGTTGAGTTTTGAAATGGGAAGAATAGCTTGGTGCTTTGTGCGGGATCATTAGATTCCTCCTGACCTTACTGCAACCACTGTTTTTCAGTAAAAGTTCTTTTGATTAACCACATGGTGTCAAGAGTTGTGCTTTCCTGAGAGGACTAGCTGGGGCAGGTCCTTACATTAGGCAGAATCTGCAATAGTGGTCAACCTGGAGAGGCACCTACTCCTATCCTGGGGACCGTGCAAGGAATGTTTGCACAAGGCAGCGAATAGGAGGAAGAGGAATGCTGGGGGAAAACCTCTACCAAGGCTCAACCTGGGGTGGACCTCTCCGGGTAGACAGCCTGGGAGATTCATCGAAGTCCAGGTGATCCATTGGCATCGGGAAGATGACCGGGAAGGACGAACCAAGGGAGTACCAACGACGCGAATGGCAAGCGGAGCTGGAAGAGCTCGGGGATGAGAAGGAAGAAAGCAGCGAAATTGATCATGCCGATTTCCTCATGAAGCAAGCTGATGATGGAAACATTCCAGTGCCTCAAGGCATGCGAGACCCTAGTCAGAATGGCCGCTGGGGACATACGCCAAACTCGAGGAGGATGACAGCAGAAGAGCCTCTCCGTTAGACACCACGGTGGGAGTCTCAGCAACCCCAGCTGGTGCAATCACAGCCATGGGAGCAGTGCAAAAGGACCCCATCAGGACTTCCGGTTTTGCACGATAACGCATGGTGGCAGGATTGCGAAGCTCCACTTCCCGCGGCTCTTTTCACCCTGCCAGGGGACCCTAAATGTGCCTAAAGCCGCCCCGAAGAGGTGGCGAAGAAAGAGGGGCGCCCCAGTGATTCGGGAATGACGGCAGTCATCCCGTTTGATCAGGAAATTCCCTCTAACCCAACAGGAGAAAGGCTGGCCCCATCTCAGTAACCAGCCCAAGGTACTTGCAAGTCCATAAGTACTCACCAGAACATTGGTGAACAGCGTGCTGAAACTGAGTGAGAAATTTGATCTTTTCTCTCCTACTCTGTATCCTGAACTTTTGGAAAAGATACCCCAATAAGCAAAAAAGCCTCCAAAAGTGAAAAGAAGGGGGAGCTTTGCCCCACCCTCCCACCGAAGGAAGCGGCAAATTAAACTATTAAGGGGGACAGAAACATACTGTTGCTGACATCTAGTGGTGGAAGAGAATATATAACTTTAGCTGCTTTGTTATAAGTATTGGCAGGACGCCCAGAATGAGATAACCTATTTCTTTGATCTTTAAAAAGAGCTAAACAAAACATTATGGGCCAACCATAATAAGCAAAGACTATAATTGAAAAAACATAACTGACCTTCCTGGATGATAAACACCTATTGACTGTGACTTTTAAGCTGTTTTCAGAGAAAGAACAAAATTTTGAATTCTAGCTATCATGGAATCTCAAGAGCTTGCAAAAAGAACTTGTCAAGAAAAACCAAAAACTTTCCAGGAGGAAATGCTCGCTAAGTTGCAACTAATCCAAACAACAATGGCTCTACACCACAATGAAATTAAAAACAACTTTGATGACATAAATGGACATATCTTTATGTTAACCTCACAACATAAGAATTTTCAGAAAATGAAAGAATCTACCAATGGAAGGGATTGTGATTTAACGCAGATGGAGGAAAACACACAAGACGTGACTGAAGCACTGGAACTGGAAGAGATAGTCCACACCCCAGAATCACAAAACAAAGCCGAAGATAAGAAGAAAAGCCTGACAAAATGGATTACAGAGATACTAAAAAATCTATGACTTGAGAGACAAAAAAAGATAAAAGAAATTAACATCTTGATTTGTCTCTCCCATCTTTAACAACATCCACAAGAAAATGACAAGACTTTTTAACTAAGTGGAATAGATGGATAAGAAAAGCCATTTGGCGAAAGAAAAAGACTAAAATCAGATCCAAGGGATTAAAAGATCTTATCCTCACTGCAACTATCCTGTGGCCTAAACCATGCTGAGAAATTGTAAATGGGATGAGTGGGCTTGAATTTGGGCTTCCTCACTTGTAGTTCAACACTCCTAACCAATCTTCTGCAAACTTTAATTTTCTCCCAGTATTCTACAGCTCTCAGAATTGTCAGCCAATAAATATTGACAAGGAATTCTGGAAAACATAATCCGATACAGCTGGAGAAAAGTTCTAATACTCTAGACTTAGATTAATAGAATCTGACACATATATTGTATAAAAGAAAAACACATTCTTATGTGTCACTTTTACCATTCATATATAGATTGACAAATGAAGTTTGTCTCTTTCACCTTCTCTGTTGTAGCATATATGTGCCCTGGAGAATGCTTTCCTACACATAAATAGTCCTGTAAAATTTATATTAGCAGAAATAGGTTGAAATATATTTTAAATTAAGTAAATATATGCACAACCCAGAGAGCATTGGGGGGGAGGGGAGACAGTGGCCATTAAAAACCCATATTCAAAGTTGCAACCGGCAATCTTACAACTAAATTGTTTGGAGATTCAGAAGTTAGTAATTCCTGTTTCCACTGGCAAGTTCTCCTGCCAGCGCCGGGCTAAATTTGTGAAACTCATACGACCACTCATCTTAAATACACTATAGTTCTGTGTAGCTCATACAGCCATAAAAACATGTAAGAAATCTTTTTACAACAACCAACCGAGCACAAGAAGAGTGCTTCATCTGGTAATGTAAATCGAGTGAGGCGGGCTCTAATTCACCTAAAGATCGGGGATACCCCCGCACACTCTTTCCAAGTGATGCTATACAACAGGGGTCTTCAAACGTGGCCCTTTTATGACTTGTGGACTTCAACTCTCAGAATTCCTCAGCCAGCGTGCCTGGCTAAGGAATTCTGGGAATTGAAGTCCACAAGTCATACAAGAGCCAAGTTTGAAGACCCCTGCTATACAATATTCTCTTTCCCTCCCTTTTTTGAATTGTCAGGAAAAACGGCCACCCAAGAAAGGTGTAAACCCGCTTTTTTTACGACTCCCAAGTCCAAGGAGATGCTGATCGGTCCCCGCAAACGAGAGAAACGAGCCCACCCCCCGCAATTCCAACCGTCTTCACGGACCACAAAGGAAGCGGCCGCATTTCCTGCCACGCCAGCCACCGGAGGAAGGCGGGCTCCACCCACTCCCTATCGTTGCCTTGACGACAGCAGCTACGTACTCCTAGCCCCCCTCCCCTTATGCGCTCGACGAATGGGAAAGGGGATGGGACCGAGGACAGTAGTGAAGGAGCGTCGAGCCCCCCCTCGGCCTCTGCGCCCACCTGTAGCAGCACCAGGAACGCGGCGAGCTTCTTCTGCTGGGGGCCGAATTCCCCCACCAGCCCAAAAGCCTCATCCAGATCCATGGCTCCGTCGGGTCACCACGCTGCATCCCCGTCACAGTCCCCGAAAGCGAACGGCCGGCTCTAGAGCGCTGAGCTCGCTTCTCCCCTCCTCTCCTCTCCTCTGCCGTTACTTTCCGGAGGTGGCGGTTCGAAGGAACGCTCGCAGCGGCCTCTACTGGCTGCTTGTGGGCAAAACAACAGCCAGTCATCGTGGGGGCGGGGTTAGTATTCGGAGTACGGGGAGGGCTCCGGAGGGTTCTGCTTCACGCTTGCGCAGAACGCGCGGTTGGAGGCGGGCGGTTGGCTGTTTTTAGGTTACGTGGCCTCCTGAATGGAAGCTGGTTGCTTGGTGGGCATCTTTATTTCCAATGAAAGTTCAGCTATATAACTGGTTATGACAATTGATGAGGGCAAAACAAAAAAAAGCAGTTGTGCTAGTGGAATGTGCAATCTAGTCTAGATATCCCTTCAGTAAACCTAATTCACTGTACTTGGCAACTTTTAAGACTTTAAATCCCCGAATTTCCCAGCCAGGGAAATTGATGAGCGGCAAGGTAGAGGTACACCAGGGGTCTTCAAACTTGGCCCTTTTATGACTGGTGGACTTCAACTCCCAAAATTCCTCAGCCAGGCACGCTGGCTGAGGAATTCTGGGAGTTGAAGTCCACCAGTCATAAAAGGGCCAAGTTTAAAGACCCCTGATTACACTAACACAAGGGTCTTCAAACTTGGCCCTTTTATGACTTGTGGACTTCAACTCCCAGAATTCCTCAGCCAGGCACACTGGCTGAGGAATTCTGGAAGTTGAAGTCCACAAATCATAAAAGGGCCAGGTTTGAAAACCCCTGCACTAACAGAATCCCCCCTCTGTCCCAATTGCCCAAGAAACAAACATCCACTATCGGTACTCAATCAGACAAGAAGCTTTGAGAGGAAGATGGAATCCCAACGGACTATAACGGATTACAGCAACTCCCCTGGCCAACCTTTGAGTCCATGCCGATGATCTACATGGGTGGATAGTTGGAAAGGGCTAACTCCTACTTTACTCACCCAGGTCTCTGTTTTGCAGGTCAGATTTACCAATACGCACTAGTAAGAATATGCCCTATGTATTTGAACTAGAGATCTGTAGGATTTAATCAAACTTCCATTTTCTCTGTATTTGTACAGCGTAGGGCAGGGGACTCCAACCTTGGCAACTTTAAGACTTGGGGACTTCAACTCCACAAAGCCGGCTGAGGAATTCTGGGAGTTGAAGTCCACAAGTCTTAAAGTTGCCAAGGTTGGGGACTCCTGGCGTAGGGAAATTAAGTCCTCTCTAAGTGAGAGCAGAACTGAGCTGTCAAGCTCTTTGGTGGCCAGTAACATCAGTGAGGCCTGGAGACGCTGGATTATTTTTTGGCGAATCATTAAATGTTTAATCATTTATCAGCACAATGTTACAAGTATTTAGGATAGCTACAATAAACGATAAAGCTTGGAAAAACATACTATATATGGGAACATCAGTAGAAAAATTAACCAGAATATTATTTTCATAAGAATCAAGACATATCCTTTTAGCTTCCTCTACCAGTTTGGTATTGCTTTCAAACATAGAAAAAGCAATCTCTAAAAATTTAAAACAGCACATTGAAAAATGCATAACTGGCTTTATATATATATATATATATTACCTTGGAAATCAGACCTCGATACAAATTACTATCGTGTATAAATGATCCGCTATTTTTTTTTCTTCCATTCAGTTGTGTCTGATTCTGAGGCTGTCTGTACTGTAGGCCTGCAATTTTCTTGGCAAAGTGTTTAAAGTGGTTTGCCATTGCACCTTCCAAGGTCACCCAGCTAACTTTGTGCCCAAGGCTAAACTAGACTAGAACTCGTGGTTTCCCAGTTTCTAGCCCGATGCCTTATCCACCACATCAAACAGGTCCCACTTTAGTTCCACTATAAATATATGCAAAATTCCTGAATTGGGACTGGAGAGGCGTGTGTAACATTCTAAAAGTTGAATTCTATTTCCCATCATGCCTAACCAGCACAATTAAAGACCGAAGAAATATAATTTACAATCCAACATACGCTGGATTATAAATTGCAACATAGCAAGCTGCCCTCGTGTTTCAGCTGGTTTAGCAAGACAACAGAGACATTGGATTTCTTCTTTCTTGATCAGAAGCTCCCATTCCAGTCAAGGTAGTTTCAGAGCTACTTTAGAGCAGGGGTCCCCAACCTGTGGGCCACGGCCCGGTAGTGGGCCGTGACCTGCTGGCCACCGGACAGGCTGGCCAGTGCGTGCACATGTGTGCACACACACCCCATTCGCACTAGCTGCGACCGCGGGGTGTGAAAACGGGACGCTGCCTCACCTCGGGGCACAAAAACGGGATGCTGCCTCACCTCGGGGCAGGAAAATTGGACGACGCGCCTCAGGACATGAAAATGGGCCTCCACTCCTTGGGATGCAAAAACAGACCGGGGCGCAGAAACGGGGCGCTGCGCTGTGCAAGAATGGGGCAGGGCTAGTATCACGCGGGCACTAGCACTAGCCCTGCCCTGTTTGCGTCGCACGCGTGCTTGCAGCCCCATACACGCACACCCGCGTGTAAAATGCTTCCCTCTCCCTTTCACTCCGGTCTGCCAACAAAGATTGGTGAACTCTGCTTTAGAGCTCAGAAAGCAGCTAATGAACACAGAAAGTTTATTGTGTCAAGACTGATTCGCCCTTTCACCTACATTTTCTCCATAGCTCATAGCTTGACAAAAAACAGTACGAGATTGTGGAATGGAAAGCAAAGGTGGGAGGGATGGTATCTAGGTAACCAAGGCGTCTTTGAGAGCCTGCAAGAACACCAAGGTCACTAACGCAGATGTTTGATGGAGAAGTGGACTTTTCCCATAACAACATATTACCTACCATTGGACAGTGTGAACACCCGGTGGGTGACGGCGAGGGAATCTATTGTTTAATTAAGTAAGCTTTCACGCAGGAAAACCAGATCTGGTTTCATTTCTTCTGTGCCAATGTAAATTTTCAGTGAAGTATTATACTCTTGGTAAAATCACATCCCAGTTTATTTTTCTGGAAATGCCAACTGGACAGTTGACAGATTGTAGAGATTTGGCCAGTTTCTAAAAAAATCTGCCTATTGTTTGCAACCAAACCTGAAAGGTTGGACATATTTGCAAGGCAACACACACAATAAAGTATTTGCTATCAGACCATGAAGCTTGAATGTTATATTTAAAATGCACTTTTTAAAATAGCATTACCTTTGTAGCATTAAAAAGCAACTCTCTAGAAAGCAAAGACCCAAGCTGAGAATTTAAATGATTTCAGCTAATAGAAACCAAGAGAAAATAAACAAAATTTAAGGAATTATTCATTCTCATCCTGAAGAGTTATGCTGGTAGTTGGTTGCTTTCAATTTACTCCCAAACTGTTAAGGCATGGGTGTCAAACTCGTGACATCATGTGACGTGTTGTACCGTGACTTTTTTCCCATTGCTGGCAATGGGGTGGGTGCAGTTTTGGCGTGACACATCCGGCCCATGGGCCAGCAGTTTGACACCTCTGTGTTAAGGGAACCAAACTTCTTAATCCCCATTGATGGTAGCTTGAGTTCATTGGAGTAAGGATGAGATACAAATGTAGTACAGAATATCATTATGCATAAGACGTGAATGGAACTGACTTGGTAGAAACCAATAATGTGTTAACTAATTACAAAATTCTATTATAAACAGTACAGGAAAAGGTTTATTAAAGGCAAAACCAATACTAAACTTACAAAAGGAAATAGGACAAACCACTTAATGGCAAAAAGGGCTGAAATAGAAAAAGGTTTGTGCTACCTTAAAAAGTTATTTACAAAAGCAAATGCTGCAATTGCAAAGCAATTTTATGTACACAATAATCTTATTACCACACTTGGGACAAGAATTTCTATTTTAAATCAGTGCAATCATAAAGCAAATCATCATGTCACCAGCCCCAATTTTGTGATCATTTTTATTGAAGTTTCTAAGTGAATCATGTGATCGTTAAGCAAGTACAACTTCCCCAGTTCACATTTTTTTATCAAACAGTGGCTGGGAAGGTTGTAAATTGCAATTGTGACCGCAGGCTGCTGCAACTGGTCATAAATTCAAGCACTGGTATAATGGCCGTAAGTGTGAGGACAAGTTATCCATAACTTTTTGTGACACCATTGTAACTTTGAAAACTAATTAAATAAATGATCTTAAATCAAGTGCTACCTGTACCTTTCTTTAGAAGTTCTGTCTTCAGTAAAAATTATTCCCAGGTAAGGATGTGGGATTCAAACTTCCAACGTTTAAAGATTCCAATTTGTCATTATTCTTACTGTGATTAAAATGCAATTAGTTTATTTACTACTATTAGTTTGCATTACATAGAAATGAGACAAGACAAACCCACTGGAAAATATTCATTTTATTAAGTAACATTTTTAAAATATAAGCCTTCATTCACATCTTCAAAAACAGCAATTATGAAGATACAGCAGTATCAGTACAAAATTTTAGAAAAAGACATATCTTAGTACTACAAATACATAAACAAGTTTAATTATTACAGATAGAAAAGTTAGCTTTAGACTTTACAATTATGAATCCAAATGTTGAAATTTCATTTCTTAAACAGTACTAAATAGCAGACCATTGTTTCCTTTGCATATATTTTTTTGCATAATACTTGCTAATACATTGACCTAGTGAAGCCCTGTATCTTGGTTAAAGCAGGTAAATCAGTATGGTGTAAACCATTACATTATATATAGAATTTATCTTGCCATAAAACTAAAAATAGGTTGGATGGTGGTGACCAAGGCATTTAGCTCAGTGAAATATACCTATTTTGACTATTGTACTACTTGTAGTTTCATGGGAACAGTTCTGAGTCTTTTGATGCCTCAATGCCTATGCTGTGGGAATTTGTAGAGCGAGAGATTTCTTTTAAGGGGCACCCAAATTTAAAAGGTTTCTACTTTTATTCATTAGTTTTTTGGAGGGGAGACGGAAATGTGAGTCCTAAGTGAATTCCAGATGTTTGGGGTTGCAATGCTGAATATTGGCCATGCAAGCTAGAACTTCTCAGAACTAGAGACAGAAACGTAAGTACCTACTCTGGCAACACCAGACGTATGAGAGGTAGGCAAACTGCAGGTCACATGTGGCCTTCTCTCTGCTCCATTTTTAGTATCCAAGGGAAGGGTGTTAAGGAGTGAATTTCTTATTTTACCTTGTCATTTAAGACTGAAATTTAAAGAAACTACTGCACTATTTAAAAACTCTTACACCCACGGAAACAGGTTTAAAAAATGGATGGAGTTAAGTAGCAAATTTTCAGCCTTTTAACACTTCACAAGGAAATGCAAAATGCTCTTAAAATATAGTCCTAACAACCTATCAACATCACCAGCCATGCCTCTCTGCCTTCTGGAGAGGGAACACTCTTTTTCCCCTGAAGCTGTGTATCTGACACAGTAATATGGATAACAAGAACTTAAAAGTAGCCAATAAACCTACCTTTTTCACTGCCAAATCAAATTTATTTGACAAGGCCTAGATATATTTTTTTAAAGACCAAAATACCAACTTAATAATTGTTTAAATCTGGTCTGATCTGGTGGAAGAGGCAAGTTAGGATAACTATTTGTCTGACTTAGTACTGTGAGCTTTTCTTTATAATGTGACAATGTCCTTAAAGGAAATGTGAAATTAAGATGAATGTTCTCTTTATCTAATATAAAGTTTACCAATCAAAGGTCTAGACTAAGGGAAAACTTGTGAAAGGTAAATGCTAGGACATACTGAGTTCATTATATACCTTTTAATCACATTTTATTCTTCCTGTACCCAACATAACACTAATAAATACAATGAAATGTAAAAGCAGACTCTCTTTCTGTGATAAAATCTATTTCTGATGCCCAAAATAATATAGAAACTGTAATTTACTTTTTTATATTGGATAGACCTCCAGATTTCCACACTGAATTGTTAGCCTCTTCTCCAGAGAACACTATATATTTTGCCTGAAATTTTTGCAAGTTTCTTCTTAAGCCAAAAACTTAAATCTTCCTTTGGGATCTACTTATCTTTGTTTAAAGCCTAGTTCCAAGTGGAAAAAAAAATTCATTTTTTCAAGTATTCTTTATAAAATGTTGCTAGGATTTATAGCTATGATAAACCTAAAACTATCAACCTCATTAATTGTTAAATACTATTTAAAAAGCACTTGACATGATTTTTACATCCAGATGCAATACTAAAGCATGTTATCCTAAAAGACTTTCTTGACCAGCAAAGGCAAGTCATCTTTCAAGAAACTAGCGAAGAGCAATGTTTTTGAAATTACCACTTCAAAATCAGACCCTTAATTGCATGCATGGCTTTAAAAGAATTCCAGATTTTGCTGTGAGAAAAGGACTAGGTAATCAATCAATGTCATCTATACAAAGTAGGGCTTTTAAGATCTGCCTACTACTAGTCAAACAACTGAAGTACTCTAGTTTTCTCCTATCCCTTACACATCTAAGCACAGCCCATATGTGAACCCTTCGGCTTTGTTGTAGATGAACAACGGTCACCCAAACAACACTTAAAAAACGCGCAAAATGATTTTTTTTCAAAAGTGCTAGTTAGATGTTAAGTTTTCATATTAAATTTGTGCAATACATGATTAAAACATATTTGACTACAGAATGATTTTTTTTCCTATCCAACATATTCTTATTCCTTTTTACCTATAATAGACAAAATTGAATTCAATTTCGAAGAATACCTTTGAAATCCTTTAACCTGTTCCAGTACACTCATAAGTAGTAGTAGATAAAAAAAGATATTAATTAGTAGAGCAATATTTTGCATACAGAAGTTTCAAGCTTCAATTCTTGGCATCTACAAGGAACGCTGTAAGATTCTGTATGAAAATATGGACAGCAGACCCCTACCGATGCAGAACCTATTTGGATGGATGGATGGATGGAATATAAATTGCTGAATTAAAGAAACCTATGATTTTCATCATCAGCTATGCTAAATGCACAGGCTAACTCAAACCATTGCAGTAAACAATACAAAAGCCGCATTGAAACAAACAAACCGAAGATAAGTCTTCAAACAGAACAACAGTGTCTTCACATCACAGTGCATTGAGAGGAATTTCAGAATGAAATGGAAATGGCTGATTTTACGAGGTGGTGCAATGTTCTTCTATGACCTTAAATAACTCTTTGGATCCAAGCCATTCAGAAGATTACTTCCAAAATATGCCCTGTGCTCAATTTTTCACACTCTCGACTTGGGACAACTTGCAGGAATTTAAAAATACCATGTTTCCAACAACAAGATGTCCAAGATAGTACAGAAGTTCTACAGAAGTGCCATTTTTATTAAGTGTTGGACATCAGCTAACATTTAAAACACTCAGCTATTGAATTAAGAATCTGTCATGAAACTATTTAATTCATGAAGCACAGAAATATAAAGCACTATTCATAGTCACAAAAGTTTCATTACGTAAAAATTGGCTAAATATGTTCCTCTCTTAAAAGAAAAAATGTAATTTAATTTTTTGGTATCTATGAAACCGAAGCACAATATGCATCCAGGTGGTCTTTCCTTTCTCTTGTGTGACTGAAATAAAGCTCTGGGTTGAGAGTACAAATCCATACAAATGGCAACTGTTTCTCAGAGATTGGACCAAAAAACAGAAAACTATTAGTACGCAGACGTTTGCTTTTAGCTGAACTGTGTAGATTAGAAGTACACTTGTGGCCTTCTCTTCACTTTGTATTTTAGTGAGCCACATCGCACCTGGAACAAATACAAATAAAGAACATTGTAAAAGATTTCAAGATATCCACAACACAATTTCTAATACAAAAAAATGTATCTAATGTCGGTTGCTATTTCCTGATGGGGAGGGGAGGAAATGGCATCTAGCATGAGGATACGAATAAAGAAAATTGCAACCTGTAAGAGAATGCAATCCATTTCACATCTGCATGCAATTCACCAAAATGACTATTACCATAGGCACAGATATTATAAGGGGATACAACTAATATAATAACCCATGAGGCCCTATGTGTTCTGTTTTCTTTATTTTGCTCTCCAAGATATAGTTAGTCCTCAACTTACAACAACAATTGAGCCTGGAAAAGTCATTAAGTAAAGAAGTGAGCAACATTATTAATGAAAGACGTTCCTCAAGATGACGTGGGCACCAATAATCTTCATATAAGTACAAGATCTTCATATAAGTACAAGATTTTATGCATTTAAGTGGGCATTCAAATATAACCACAAACACTTATTTACTTTTACAAGAAGAAATGGAGTGCAATCTCGGTTCTCCCTCTTACCTCCAACAAGCTTCTTTTTCCCCTAAACCAAACCAGATTTGCTACTTAACCTGAATAGACCAGGATCAAATTCTGCTTTGCAGTTTTCTTGCATCGAGATTCAGAAAAGTTAAGCTTCCTCTTTAAAATGTTTTCAATGAAAAATATTTAATGATTTCCACCTTTTTTTATTTATAGCATTTCATACTGTCAAAAACAGATCTACTTGCCTCTTTGCGTCCTTTTATCGTTTTTACAGATTTCATACTTTGTGTTCGACGGAGACCTCTCTGAGCAAACATCTCATCTTCTGAATATGTCCCTTCCCTCTCTTCATCTGTTTTATCATCTTCAGAATCCTTTTTCACTGGAATACCATAACCTGAGGGGTAAAATCAAAATTCAAAAAACTGTTATACCAGTGATTTATCATTTCCTACTTTAAAAAAGAATGTTCAAATGCTTAAAGCAGGGGTCTTCAAACCTGGCTGAGGAATTCTGGGAGTTGAAGTCCACAAGTCATAAAAGGGCCAAGTTTGAAGACCCCTGACTTAAAGCTTAAAAATGTTTTAAGAAAATGAGGTAATTTCTCCCCTCAAAATGATAGGTATACAAAATTTGTAACTAATCTATATGCCTGAAAGTAAATGCAGCACTAAAAAGACACTTTTGTTTTCATCCCTATCTGTGATAGGAAATGGTCTGGCCAAAATAAAAATAAAGGAAAACTGGCTCCTGTAAATTAAGTAGATGAGAAGAATCCATGAAGGAATGGAGATAGGAACATCTGTGTGCGTCTTTGTATGTGTATCTTTGTGTAGAAAAACTCTTTGAAGTGATAGTATCAATTCCATGCCTATACCCCAAGCTGATGATTTTGGAGGCAGACAGTAAAAAGCAGGGCCTACAAGAGCCTTTGAGAGAATTTTCTTTGAAACTCTGGCAGCAAATCCCATAGAGTCAACATTCCAAGTTTCAAGAGAGGGAATATGTCTATGGAGATTCTCAGTCATCCAGGTAATGGTTGTCCCAAAGGTGCTTTTTTCACGAGGCAACTGGACTTTTGTTTTTCTTTGAAGACATTTTGCTTCTCATCCAAGAAGCTTCTTCAGCTCTGACTGGATGGTGGAGAATGGCAGGATTTATACTCCTTGCAGACAGCTGGTCTTTTGGATTCTTTTAGCGAGTAGTGGAAGCCCCTGGAGGCTTATCTGTGTCATCAGGGTCACCTGAGTAATGCAAATGGGCATGGAGCCTTCTTGGAACTGTTGAAAAGACTCTGTTGTAGACTGGAGATAAGAGGATGTGATATCCCTCCTCTCTGTTGAGAGAGGGCTGTTCAATTTTGACATAGATGGCCCTCTTTGACCGCTCTTTCAAACCAGCCGTCCTCTCTGTCCAAAATGTGGACTTTGCTGTCTTCGAAAGAGTGGCCTTTGTCTTTTAAATGCAGATGAATTGAACAGCCCTCTCTCAACAGAGGGGGAGGGATACAACATCATCTATCTCCAGTCTACAACAGAGTCCTTTCAGCAGTTCCAAGGCGACTTCACATCCATTTCCACTACTCAGGTGACCCTGATGACACGACTCACTAAAACAATGCAAAAGACCAGCTGTCTGCAAGGAGTATAAATCCTGCCATTCCTCACCATCCAGTCAGAGCTGAAGAAGCTTCTTGCATGAGAAGTGAAACGTCTTCAAAGAAAAACAAGAAAAGTCCAGTTGTCTCGTGGGAAAAAAAGCACCTTTGGGACAAGAGAGAAAACAGTGCCCATGGTGATCTGACTAGAGCAGGGGTCTTCAAACTTGGCCCCTTTATGACTTGTGGACTTCAACTCCCAGAAGTCCTCAGCCAGCATCGCTGGCTGGGGAATTCTGGGAGTTGAAGTCCACAAGTCATAAAAGGGCCAAGTTTGAAGACCCCTGGACTAGAGGGCAATCCACCGCTGCTTATACAAAATGTGATCTAGAAAATCAGAACTAGCCCAACTTAATAAGATACCAACCTACGGGTTCATTGGGAATCGAGCCCTTGCTTTTCTTTTTGGTAGCTGGCAAAGTCTGGTAGTGCCTTTGTCCTATTGGCTCATCATCTGGTATCGCTGTGAGGTCATGCATACTGAAACTCCGCAATTTCTCCGTTATTGCCCCTTGACCCTGTAGCATCGAGGAGGAAAAATGAAATGTCGTTCAATGGGAGGAAGGAATCCTCTTGGGTCAAAACTGATATACAGTCATGTGAAAAAGAGTGCACCTCGTTGAATTCTTTGTCTCTTTGACTTTTTCAACCCATTTTAACATGCAGCTATTTGATCTTCACTTTTAACAACATTGATAAAGGATATATAATGTAACAATTGTCACACGCCAGTTACAGCTGAGAGCTTTAGGTGCCAAAATACATCCCCAAAATTGGATCAGCTGATCCACTGCTGTTACCTGTGTGTACTCGATAATACTTTTTAAAATACCCATATACAGGTAGTCCTCAACTTATGACTGCTGCCCTGCCAGCGAGAGTGATCCTTTGCACTGCTCTTTGCCATATCACTACTGTCTGGAACAATCCTTACTACAAATGACCGATGAGGAAGCATCGCTGCTGCAGGACAAACCACAACATGATGGATTGTTTAGACCAGCAGAGGCACACGGAATATGGCATGCCATGGTGCAAAGAATTTCCTTGGCCGGCCCAGAATTTTTTTCCAGCATGTCTAAGAACGATGGGCCTTTGAATCCTAAGCAACCAGGTATCTGCTTTAAGAATGACACACTGTATGTAGTTTGCTGGGGAGAAAGACAATTTTATTCCTTCCTTAGCCACGAAGCTCGCTGGGCAAGCATTGAGCCAGCCACTCTCTTATTGTAACCTAATTCTCCACCCAATATTTGTAAGAATAAATGGTGGGGAAGGGTGTAGAAACCAGGTAATCTGAGCTTTGCAGAAATAGGGGGTTTCACTTTAAAGTAAAGGGGTAAGAGAAGTACCCAACTGTCACCTGGGCGTGCATCTCCTTTTTTTAAAGGAGCAGCAAAATGCACTGCAAAAGAAAAAACGGCCCATAGTAGCTATCCGTCAGGCCTTGAATGAGCAACAGTACCACCACCCCCATGCCCCAGACACCTATCATTACCTTGGAAAGGAAACAAGCTACACCCTCTCTGAGGCAGAGCATCTTTACTACCACAGTGTGGTACTGATAGTTCAGTGTCCTTTATATGGAGTGAAGCGTTGCCATTGCCTAAGTAGAGAACCTTTGCTGACTTGTTTTTTCTTTTGTGAGTAGTGGCAGCAGAGTTTCCTGCACTTCAGGCATGCTCTAGGAAGCATTGCCAGACAAGTGACTACTGCGGGCAGAGACGAGGGAATGTGGGCTGGCAAGCGCCGAAGGGACAGCAGCCGGTCATAAATGAAAGCAGGGCCACATTTTTATTATATGACCCAGAGCCGTAAGTTTAAGAAATGGCCTCAAAAGTCCATTTTTTCAGTACCGTCATAACTTTGAAAGGTCACTGAACAAATGGACATTAAACAAGGACTACCTGTATCCTGTATATATATATATATATATATGCATATAAGCCCATCTGCAGATAAAATGTGAGTCGGCTTACCTGCAGGTGGCACATTTTTCATGGCATTTTGATTATATGTGAAAATATATGGTACCTACTTTTTCATATGACTGTATTGGACTTTAATAAAGTCTTGGTCTCTGATAGGATATTAATCTGTTTGCAATAGCAATTCAAAATACACTGCACCAAAGGATAAAAGTTACTTACATTAGCATAGAATTGACAAAACTTTTAAAATGTTAGATTAAGAACTATGTTTAGCATGACTGATTGCTTAATTCAAACTGCACTGGGAAATTTATCATCTGTATCTAATATAACAAAAAATGTCACTTTGCAGGGGAGATGGATGGCATACAATTTTAGCAAATCGGTGGCATAAACATTAAATAAGCATAAATGAATATAAATAAATAAACAAACAAATTGAAGAGTTTCCTCCCAAATATGAGAGAATGGCTGCATATATTTTCTGGACAGGAAAATTCTATTGCAAAGTGAAAAATATGTGACTAACATAAATCTGTGATAAAAAATATAGCAGTATGTCCTACGTTAGATATATACAATAAACTTCTTGATGCCACAATGATTTTTATTCCAATCCTTACATATTATATAGTTTAAATGGTACAAGAACCCTATGCATGGAATAAAAAAAAACATGCAAAGAAAAAAATAGCATGATTCTTGTATTTCTGATTTAATGTTTAGTAGATTTTAAATTGATACTGTAATAATTTAGGAAAATCACTTAAATTTCTGATTATTTTTAAAATTACAATTAAGCAAAATGGATGAGTACAGTTTATGACTCTGGATTCACATATATTTATCCATTTTGCTTAACCATTTAAAAAAAAAAAGTTTAAGCCTAAACAAATACACTACAATAAGTTCTAATTTTGAAATGTAACAGCTGAATTTCCTACAACATAATGAGTCCAAAATGACCCCTATGTTTTTTGTTTCAGCCAAGTTACATAACTGAATATGCCTGGGTCATTGCACTTTTTTTTAAAACAAAAGAAAAAAGAAAAAAGACTCCTAAGCCTAGCATAAGTGAACATGCTAGCAGCTACAGTTAAAATAAATGTTGTAAAAGACTCCCTTGGAGGCAGGGAGCTGCAATAATACAGGATCCTAATAAAATCATGCCAACAAGCCACAAAATAGTATTAATATGGGGGCATCCTCAAGCAGCTCTGCAAAGAACATAATTGCAGGTGGGGAAGTTTGTGTAAGCTTGCCGTATTAAGGGAGAGTCTTCTCAGCAACTGAACAAAATTTACTTGTTTAAATTCAGAACACTTTTAAGTAAGAAAGCTTCTGGGAGAGTCCCAAGAAGATGCATGTTATCGTTGGGTCTGGCTCGGGCAGCTTATAGAGCACCTGTGACATTTCACTTGTCTCTTCGTAAGCAATTTAAAATTCAACTTGTTTGCAAATGTCAATTCCCATCAATATAATTTTTGCAGGTTACAATTTATCTGATATTCTATATAAGCGTTTCTATGTTTATCACTGTAAACAGCTGTAGGGTGATAATTCAGAACTGAATTTGTTTCATTCCTATCCTATACAGCCCTTGTCCTTTTCCTCTGTAAAGGTTAAGATTTTTTCCTCCCATACACCTTCAGAAATTAATTAAATTCAATTAGTATATCCATAATTTAGTGTGTAAATTGAGCCTTATTCAAATTATGCCTCTTTCAATGTCTATTCTGTAAAGTTCGTGCACCACATTAAAAGCCTGCCTTCGTTAATTTATACACTAATACTATTGGCCATCCTCTCAATTCTTCCTGAAAGAAATTTGGTTTAACATATAATCCCAGATGTGAAGGGCTGGAGTTATTTTCTCTCTCTCTAATTGTTCAAGTAACAGTACTAATTAGAGGTATATGGTCATTTAAATACAGCTCTAATCCATAGCACAAATGCTGGCTCTCATACCTTTGTTCTTGAGAAAAAAAGCTACGTATTAGCAGTTGTAATTATTAGGTAAACATGCACAAATTTAAAGCGTTTTGTAAGAACGCAAGATGATAAAGTTGTTTTGACAGCTCCAATCTCTGTAGGTCACGTTGTTTGAAACAAAGGAAATGAAATGTTTCCACAGCAGGCAAAGCACCATTGGAAACCATAAACAAGCCACATCATTTGGAAGAAGGAACTTGCCTTAATTTCAGGAAGTTAAGATTCAAGACATTCAGGAAAGGACTGTGGTGATCCCAGGTTAGCAAGGTTAGAATACTTGCCTTAGAAAACTCTAGTTTTATCTATAATCCCAGGAATGCCAGAGTCATGTCATTTTTATCAGCTCTAATCTGTAAGGCATTAAGGAATTCATGAATTCCTGGCATGAATAGCAGCAGATGAATAACAGAAGACGTCTGCCATTACTGTACTCAATGCTCCAATGACTGCAAAAGAGCAATGGGAATAAGTCATGGACTACTCGGGTTTATCCTCACTTTCAGAAGGTCCCTTGGGGGTGGACAATTAGGTGCTTTGTGACCTATATCACACACTACACTAAGCCTTGATTTGCTTACTCATAGAATCTGAGTATATCACAATTGGCTAAATTAAATTTACACAAACATACTAACCTACAAGCAAGAAAGCCACAAGGTTTGAATTAATGGCATATCTGAATATCGCCTAAGTCCTCGGAGTCTTTTAATTGCTGCTCAATTTAAGGATGTAATTGAAACAAACTACAGGTAATCCCCGAGTTACGAAAATATTGTTGGTATGTTATGGGGAAAGCATGGTTTCATTGAGCAGATGTTCACTTTAGCATTTAAAGTAATTTAATCTGAAGGAAAGCAGACATCTAAACTGCAATTTCAGGAAACCTGGAAGTTTAATTATGCAACTTACATGCCTAGGTCCATATTTCCCACTATCTTCCCCTCCTTAATGGGCAAATTCTGCAGATTATTTATCAGAAGAGACTTCCTAGGAATAAGCAGCTGTAGCTCAATAAATTATGCTATCTTGGGGACTTGAGTGGCCAGAGAATATTCTACTGGTGTTCTCAATAATCACAAATTACTTACATTTTTACAAATGTTGCATTTTATACTGACTACAGCGATTGCTGCTAATTTATAGGAACTGCTTGGCAACTTCTACCGACTCCTAGATCACTTAGCCCACTCCCCAGTTTTGTTCTACGTGCATCAATGATGAAGGATGGTCCTAGGTTAAAATAGGTAATTATCTCTGGACTTTTGCCGATAAGAAATGAATGACAAAGATTTAGGATTTTGTTTTTAGCTAGGAGATGAGACATGGGGTAAACAGAGAATATGTTATATTTTAAGAGAGGGTGATAAGTTACTAAAATTGTTTATACTTATGATGAAGTTACTTTTTTTCTTTTTCACACATTTTATTATTTTTAGATTTTATTAGTATATTAGTTTGTATTTCTATTTATAAGCTTTGATAGAATTATTTGAAAAAAAATGATAAAAGATAGCCCTGATATATAATGCATATACTTTGCTATCAGGTACAAATTCAAATTGCAGAACAAATTGTATTTCCCATTCAAAATTATTGTAAAAGCATATGCTCATGCAGCTTCCCTTTCTACAATATTTTGACACTGTGACTCATTATACTCAATAACTATTGTGAATATAAAAATGGAGGCAACTCGTATTTTAGGCAAATTACAGATAATTAGAAACATGTTTGAATTCATGTGAAAAGCTCAATTTGGCTGTCTACCATCAGACAGCTGTAAGCTGCAGCAATTAAATTCAAGTTTATCATTTTAATTTTTTCTTACAAATTTGAATTCAGGAGAGAACCATATTAATATCCCAGTCAACCATACTGGTCACTGTTTCATGCTTTAATCTTCCATGAGCATTTACCTCAACTTGATTGAAGAACAGCAGAAAGAAGTCAGAAATCCTGTGGAATGTGATTTACCACCAGGAAAAAGCAACAAAAGAGAAAAAAAAAGTCATCTTCACTGTTTAAAAAGCAAGTCATGTTTGAGAGAACATACTTTTTAGAATATGCTGTTAGAAAAAGGTTATCCAGCTTTTCACCTTATACCTTTTCGAACACACATCCCCACTCACCCATTTTATGCGAAGTAGTAAATACATAACATGCAGTACTGTTTACCTTTACAGCTGCAGTCACTGCAGCAGTAGCAGCTAAGTTTAAGCCTTGTTTACCAAAGTTCACCATTGTTTCGTAACCACGTTCTTTGGCTTGCACAATGTAATCATCAATCTCCTAGGAGGAAAAATATGCGTAGTGCGGATATTAATTTAATCTGATATTGGCAATCCATAACATCATATCTTGGCACGAAGCACAAGATGGCAATGTCATTCTTCATCCCCCACCACCGCTTAATGCACACTTATTTTCTAAAATATCAAAATAAATATTTGCTCCACAACAGGAGGGAGGCTTACCCTTTCTTTTGAAGAAAGAAGAGGATGAAGAAACTTCCTATATATTAGACTTGCCCCTCTTGTATATGGAGACAGCAACCAAATGACAAAAGCAATCTTCAGTTCATAATACAATGGAAACCTGTAAAATGTAAGTTAGAATTCATAATGTGGTTATGTGATGATACGAAGAAATAGGCACCTTCCTTCTAATTAGCCTAAGTGCCAGGGGAAGTATTTTTAGGAAATTTTTCACATATTTCAGATATGCTTTATATACATATAAATCGTGTTCTTGTAATTCCACCTTCTCTAGAATCTAGCTAAAGAGCTTTTAACAGTATCAACTACCAACAATGAACACGGTGATACATGAAAACATAAATAAATCATCATGCTTGGCAAATGTACAGATCTTACCAAGAGATCAAGAGGTCAGTTAATGTTTCAGTAAACGTATAAAGAGCAAACACAATCCAATACATCATCCACCGCACCTGAGAACGAAGAATGCAAAACAACCATTTTAGTTTCCATCCACAGATTAGAAAAAGGAACAATTATATTTTAACAAATTAAAATATGTAGGTGCTATTTGTTTTTATGCATTTTACAAGAACACAAACTGTAAGTAGCATACACTGTATAAAAAAAGATCTTTCAACTTTCCACCTAATCCTTCTATCAAAATAATTCAAATCAACAGCCCATAGTAGGACATCTAAAGATTGTTCAGCTCTCCTCAGTCTTCTGTTCTCCAGGTTGGGTATACTTGATCCCTTTAATAATTCCCATGGGACTTGGTTTCCAGTTCCCTCATCATTATTATCGCCCTTCTCTGAATTGACTCCAATTTGTCGCTATTCTTTGTAGACTGCGGCGTCCAGAACTGAACACAACATTCCAGGGGTGGGTGGACAAGATGGGGTAGGTGGGGGGGCTGAAGAGTAGAGGGCAATTACTTTTGGTTACTGGGACTTTAGGCTCCTGTTAAGAAACCCCCAAATCAGATTTGTGTTTTTTAGCATTTGCATCACACTGCTGGCTCATGTTCAATTTGTGGCCTACTACAACATGTATTTAATTTCACATGTATTGCTACCAAACTAAGTGTCCCCTCATCTTCTACTTCTTTCATTATTTTTCTCCCCGCATTTGTCTCTGTTAAATTCCAAATCAAATCAGTTTATTACAACCGTAAGACTAGTTACCGTAAAATATCTAATAGTGGAACTGTTGTATACATCTACCGTGTTTGCCCGAAAATAAGACCCCGTCTTATATTTTTGTGCCTCCAAAAGAGGCACCAGGTCTTATTTTGGGGGGATGTCTTATCCCCTTACCTTAGGACCGCCACAGCCAGGCCTCTCACATCCCAACACCTGTCGTGCCGCTGCCTGAGTTTTTCTGTGGCCGCTTGAGGCCGCTCATGGCTGGACACCACATGGCGCGTCTACAAACCCTATTAAATGCCATGTTTTTTAGATGTAAAATAACCAGACCTAAATAAATCACTTCAGAATTTTATAGAACAGAATGTAGAACAGAATAGAATATGGAACAGAACAGAACACAATATAATACAATACAATATTTTATTTGGCCAAGTGTGATTAGACACACAAAGATATGTCTCCCATGCAGAAGCTCTTGATGTACATGCAAAGCAACAGATATCATCATCATCATCATCCCAATAAGGGGGAAGTAAAGAAGTTAATAAGAAAGATAAATGATAATACTACAGCCTTAATACATGGGTAGATAAACATAGACATTAGACAGCACTGTGAGAATTAGGTATTCAGCAGATTGATGGCACAAGAGAAAAAAAAAACCTGTCCCTTTGTCTTTGCCTTTGTTTTGGCGTGCAAAGACGTTTTATCAATGTTTTTGTTATTTTCTCCCATAAAAGATTTTAGATTTTTTTTCAATTACAGTTTTATCTGTTATATTAAAGGCGGGGAAAAATCTGAAGTGATTTCTCTTGCTCTGAGTTTTTTACATCTCAAAAGCCTGGCATTTAAACGGGTTGAACACTTTTTATATAGGGAGCAGCAATAGTAACATAAGGCTTAAAGTTTCTACTGAGCCACCCCAAACATTTCTCTTGGAGAGAAAAACAGGTTGTCTTTTAAAAAACCAGAGACACTAAGAAGAGAAAATAGGACTCATTCCCCACCAGCCTCAGAACAGACTGAACCTCCAGGGATCTGTTGGGAAGTCCAGGACAGAGAGAGTGGATATTGGTTATCTTTGACAAGATAGGTAAAACAATATATAATTAGAATTACTGCCTAAGATTATTTTTTATTTTGTATGTTTAAAATTTAACATTTTGTCTTTAAGAATTTTCTAAGACTTCAGTCTTGCATGTTTGCTATTTAGAATCTCCATATCATGGTGCTGTGTCTAAATAAAACTACACTAGCAATATCCTGTGGTCTGTCAGATTTTTCTATTATTTCTTGGCATTCACAAGATTAACAGTTATTTACCAGATATACAGAGAGAGAGAGAGAGTGAGAGTGAGAGTGAGAGAGAGAGAGAGAGAGAGAGAGAGAGAGAGAGAGAGAGAGAGAGAGAGAGAGAGAGAGAGAGAGAGAGAGAATTTTGTTGTTAGTTGCAAAGCCGTGTCCGACCCATCGCGACCCCATGGACAACGTTCCTCCAGGCCTTCCCTGTCCTCTATCATCTTCTGGAGTCCATTTAAGCTCACTCCTACTGCTTCAGTGACTCCATCCAGCCACCTCATTCTCTGTCGTCCCCTTCTTCTATTGCCCTCAATCTTTCCCAGCATTATGCTCTTCTCCAGTGAGTCCTTCCTTCTCATTAGGTGGCCAAAGTACTTGAGTTTCAACTTCAGGATCTGGCCTTCTAAAGAGCAGTCAGGGTTGATCTCCTCTAGGACTGACCGGTTTGATCGCCTTGCAGTCCAGGGGATTCGCAGGAGTCTTCTCCAGCACCATAGGTCAAAATTCTTTTGCGCTCAGCCTTTCTTATGGTCCAATTTTCAAAGCCATACATTGCAACTGGGAAAACCATGGCCTTAACTATACGTACTTTTGTTGGCAGGGTGATGTCTCTGCTTTTTAGTATGCTGTCTAGATTTGCCATGGCTTTCCTTCCCAGGAGCGTCTTTTAATTTCTTAGCTGCAGTCCCCATCTGTGGAGATCTTGGAGCCCAGGAAGATAAAATCTGTCACTACCTCCATTTCTTCCCCCTCTATTTGCCAGGAATTGAGAAGGCCGGATGCCATGATCTTGGTTTTCTTAATGTTGAGTTTCAAGCCCACTTTTGCACTCTCCCTTCTTTACCCGCATCAAGAGGCTCTTTAGTTCCTCTTCACTTTCTGCCATTAGAGTGGTATCATCTGCATATCTTAGGTTGTTGATATTTCTCCCGGCAATCTTAATTCCAACTTTTGATTCATCTAGCCCTGCCTTTCTCATGATGTGCTCTGTATATAAGTTAAATAGGCAGGGCGACAGAATACAGCCTTGCCGGACTCCTTTCCCAATTTTGAACCAATCAGTGTTCCGTGTCCAGTTCTCACTGTTGCTTATGACCCGCATATAGGTTTCAAGGAGACAAATAAGATGGGCGGTTACTCATCTCTTAAGAACTTGCCACAATTTGTTGTGATCCACACAATCAAAGGCTTTAGCATAGTCAATGAAGCAAAAGTAGATGTTTTTCTGGAACTCCCTAGCTTTCTCCATGATCCAGCGTATGTTGGAAATTTGATCTCTAGTTCCTCTGCCTCTTCGAAATCCTGCCTGTACTTCTGGAAGTTCTCGATCCACATACTGCTGGAGTCTAGCTTGTAGGATTTTAAGCATAACTTTACTTGCATGTGAAATGAGTGCAATGGTGCGATAGTTTGAACATTCTTTGGCATTGCCTTTCTTTGAAATTGGAATGTAAAATGACCTTTTCCAATCCTGTGGCCACTGTTGAGTTTTCCAAATTTGCTGGAAAATTGAGTGTAGCACTTTTACTGCATTGTTTTTTAAGATTTTGAATAGCTCAGCTGGAATACTGTCACCTCCACTAGCTTTGTTGTTGCTCAGCTTTCCTAAGGCCGATTTCACTTCACATTCTAGGATGTGTGTCTCGAGGTCAGTGACCACCCCACCGTGGTTATCAGGGATGCTAAGGTCGTTCTTGTATAGTTCTTCTGTGTAATTTTGCCACCTCTTCTTAATCTCTTCTGCCTCTGTTAGGTCCCTGCCATTTTGATCCTTTATCATGCCCATCTTTGCATGAAACGTTCCCTTCATATCTCCAATTTTCTTGAAGAGATCTCTGGTCCTCCCTATTCTATTGTTTTCTTCTATTTCTTTGCACTGTTCATTTAGAAGGGATTCTAATCTCTTCTAGCTTATTCGCTGGAAATTTGCTTCAATTGGGTGTATCTTTCTCTTTCTCCCTTGCCTTTCGCTTCCCTTCTTTCCTCAGCTATTTGCAAAGCTTCCTCAGACAGCCATTTGCTTTCTTGCATTTCTTTTTCTTTGGGATGGTTTTAGTTGCTACCTCTTGTACAATGTTGCGAACCTCCGTCCATAGTTCTTCAGGCACTCTGTCTATCAGATCTAATTCCTTAAATCTATTTGTCACCTCTACTGTATCTTCATCAAGGATATGATTTAGTTCATACCTGAGTGGCCTAGTATTTTTCCCTACTTTCTTCAATTTAAGCCTAAATTTTGCAACGAGAAGCTCATGATCTGAGCCACAGGTGCTCCGGTCTGTTTTTAATGACTGTATAGAGCTTCTCATCTTGGCTGCGAGCAACATGGTCAATCTGATTTCTGTGTTGACCGTCTGGTGATGTCCATGTGTAGAGCCGTCTCTTGGGTTGTTGAAAAAGAGTGTTTGCTATGACCATCGGATTCTCTTGACAAAATTCTATCAGCCTGTGCCCTCCTTCATTTGTACTCCAAAGCCAAACTTGCCTGTATATTCCGTTATCTTTTGGCTTCCTATTTTAGCATTCCAATCCCCCATGATGATAAGGACATCATTTTTTGGTGTTGATTCTATAAGGTGCTGTAGGGCTTCATAGAACCGGTTCAATTTCATCCTCTTCAGCACCAGTAGACTTGGACTACTGTGATATTGAATGGTTTGTTTGGATTCGAACTGAGATCATTCTATCATTTTGGGGATTATAGTACTCCTACTCTTTTATTGACTATGAAGGCTACTCCATTTCTTCTGAGGAATTCTTGCCCGCAGTACTATACCTGATGGTCCTCTGAATTAAATTCACCCATTCCTGTCCCTTTTAGTTCGCTGATTCCTAAGATGTCGATGTTCAGTCTTGTCATCTCTTGTTTGACCACGTCCAGTTTGCCTTGATTCATGGATCTTACATTCCAGGTTCCTATGGAGAAAAGATCTTTACAGCATCAGACTTTCCTTTCACCACCAGATGCATCCACAACTGAGTGTCCTTTCGGCTTTGGCCCAGTCACTTCACTCTTTCTGGCGCTACTAGTACTAGCCTTCTGCTCTTCCCCAGTAGCATATTGGACACCTTCCGACCTGAGGGGCTCATCTTCCAGCGTCATATCTTTTTGCCTTTTGGTACTGTCCATAGGGTTTTCATGGCAAAGATACTGGAGTGGGTTGCCATTTCCTTCTCCAGTGGATCACATTTTGTCAGAACTCTCTGCTATGACCTGTCCATCTTGGGTGGCCCTGCACGGCATAGCTCATAGCTTCATTGAGTTACGCAAGCCCCTTCGCCACGACAAGGCAGTAATCCATGAAGGAGAGAGAGAGAATAATATAGCATATAACTTTATTATTACTACCTTTATTATTACAATCAATAATTCAGATATAAACATAAAGCCATATAAAAACAAAACTTGCAATATTTGATGATAAATTTTAACAGTAGCAACACAGAACTCAGCACAGTGCTAGTAATACCAGAGTTGGATGGGGTGAATACTCGAGCTCAGCTAGCTATAATAATAATGCAGCTTCGTGGGAACTCAAGGACACAAACTGATAACATTTTGGCGGGCTGAGGAGCTGGAGAGGGAGCCCGCGCTTCAGTCTAATTGGAGAATGTGATTTATGACTGCTTCATGGGGGTGGGAATTGCAACTTGTTACTTTGTATCTGGGGGAAGGGAATTTAGTTTTGGGTTCAACTATGTAGTGCCGATACTTTGTTTCCTGAATAAAATGTTCTTTAAGGAAGAATTCTTGCCTTGAAGTTCTTTAATGGGTTTCATCTATCGGAACCATGACAAGGAGATTGAAACCTCCAGCCGTTCACCCTATGGGATCAGTCTTGCTGCTCAGCCCCTCAAACTATCTTATAAAGTGACCCCATGCTAAGAAGCTTCAATAGAGGGAACTGAGCTTTTATTTCCTAAAGTAACGTTTTCCAAATTGCCATTAGTACAAAGGCACACAAAAGATTAAAAAAAAATATAGACTGAATATATCATAATAATTTTATCAGGAGTTACTAGGAAGTTACTAGAATTTCTGACTGGACAAACTGAGTGTCCGTTTTCTCAAGGAAACAGGCTTTCACTTATTTTCTATAAATTATTTTGCTATAGAATTGATTGATGTTCAGAACAAGAAGGGAAAAGAACAGCATAGGACTGGGAGGAAAAAGAACAGCCTGCTTAGGAACATCGATTCTCGCCCATACAATCTGTATCTAATCATCCTTTCTGCAATAAACACAGGCTGAAATCCAGGTTCTTATTCAAAGAGATAACCATAATTAACTGAATTAGTTAAATGCAAAAAAAAACACCACTACTTCTCTGGAATATACTGAATCTTATCTAGATCAGAGGTCCCCAACCTTTTGGGCACCAGGGATCGGTTCCGTGGAGGGAGGTTTTTCCGTGGACCAGAGGGGGCGTGGTTTTGTGTGATGCCTACATCCCATGGATGGGGCTTTGCTTGTTTGTGTGGCCCGGTTGCTGGCATGCCGCGGCCCGGTACTGGTCCACAAACCGGGGGTTGGGGACCCCTGATCTAGAACATGCTGTTCTAGGAATGGTTCCCAAAAGCAAACCCTCCAAAGGTACTTTAAGGTGTTCTGGGGGTGGTTTGCCTAGGCCTGCTTTACCTGGATTGCCATGTCAAGAACTCCCCAAATTGCTTCTGATTCAGCAGATTTACTTTCAGAGACAATCAAATCACCCTTTCAAAAGAATGATATGGAGGGAGAATAGACCATGTCAGACTTCTCTGAAATAGTTCACTCTCTCAAATTGTCTACATCACTCCTATTTTTCTTTCTTTAAAAATGGAGGGAAGCTATTTGAAACTATAAAGTTGAAAAAACAGCAAACGCCTGAATATAAATAACTCAATGATCCTGCTTCCAGATATGTAACAGCAATTCATTATTTCCCTAATCTTAATTAATTAATTCTTAATTAATTATATATCACCAGATTAAAAAATGAACAGAAAAAACATCAGATATGGAATCGGAATTTAAAATCCTTCCATAGACGCCTTAAATCTTAAAAGCTGCACAATATTTCTTATTGAACAGATTAATTAAGGGAAGCTTAATACTTAATTGTAAAGGGTTAATTTAAAGCAACTATGTTTTGTTTAGCAATATGCAGACTGAAGCCAACTTATTTGTAGACCCAAAATTATTCTGCGAAGAGTATTTAAATCTTTTGGCCTATAAATAAATTCATGATAAATTTTTTGAGAAATCTGTATATATAATAATAATAATAATAATAATAATAATAATAATAATAATAATAATAATAATAATAATAATAATAATAATAATAATAATAATAATAATAAATAAAGTTGAAAGGGACCTTGGAGGTCATCAAGTCCAACCCCCTGCTCAGGCAGGTAACCCTATACCATTTTGGACAAATGGCTGTACAGTCTCTTCTTAAAAACTTCCAGTGTTGGAGCACTCACCGCCCCTGGAGGCAGGAAATAAATTCGTTCGCTGTGTTCTTAAAATTTCTCAGACTTAGAAATAATTCTGAACAGAATCAGAATGAACACAAAGTCAAGCGTGTGACGAAATGTTAGATTAATCCAAGGGGGTTGTTTTGTATTTTCAGCCTCAGCGGGTAACCAAATTAGTGTATGTGCCAGCTAAAACAACTGACCTTCATATGAACCTTCACAGAATGAGCACATGTAATGCCAAGGAAGGAGATGTAAGGAAAAGGAGAGAGAGAAAAAAGGCAGTTCAACTTTAAAGTTGAACTATGTGGTTTCTGGCACTTGCACGTTATGACCCCATGGAGCTTTATTTATTAAATTAAAACTTCCAGAGTGTAGTTAGAAATAATGTTTTTGGTTACGGGCATTTTCCCCCAATAGTGAAGCTTGTTTTGTTTTAAAATGAAAGCGTCAATGTCTCTTCCAATTTAGGAAAATACAGATCGATTGTTTCTTCATTTCTAATCTCTTTTGTCCTGTGAATTTTGGCTGGAGGATAGGAAACAATTGCTGTAAAACTGAAAGTTATACACGTGATTTTCTGAAAGGCCATTATAGTTTAAAATGACCTTAATGAAATAAATATATTATAGTCTAAGTATAGTATATTTCATTTTTTAAATATATTTTGTATTTATCTTGTATTTCAATTCTTGCTAGCAGCCCAGAAGTTGCATTGGTGTGATGGGTGACCAGATAAATGAATATAAAATAAATTTTGAAAAGAAAATCTGCAATTTATAGTTCTAAAAACGTCTTAATTAAGAAATGGAATTGTTATATATAGTTTTCTGATACTCTCTGAGCTTGCTTGTTTTCTTGCAGACCTTTCATTACCCTAACTAGGTAGCATCATCAGTGCTAGTTAAGGAGTGCTGTTTGCTGTCAATTTATATTCTGGTGTCTTGCCTGTCTGTGTGGGTGGGGGCGGTCTTAGGGATTCTTTGATTAGGGTTCGAAATCGATTGCTGAGTTTTAATGGGGCTGCTTCCGGTTGGGTTAGATTGGGCAGTAGGGGTTTGTTAGATATATACTGCTTTTTTCTTTGATTATTGTGTTTCCTTCTATGTGTGACATCTCCACTTGTCTTCCTCCAAGGGTTTATCAGTAGGATCAAATCCTCTGGGAGTTATTTGTTCATTATTTGGTTCGGTTTGGGTAGAGCTTTCTTTCATAGGTTGGAGTTTGGCTAGAGTTGCCTCTAAGTGCCTTACTTTTTCCTCTAATAGTTCACATAGTTTACATCTAATGCATGTATAATTTGGGTGTTCTTTGGGCATAAGCACATACATTGCATTCCACAATAGGATCAGTCGCCTGTTCCATGAGTTTGTTGTCTGAAAATCCCTCTTTTTGGTTGGTGGATGTGCTTTGCTGTAGCCTTGTTTCTTCCTTCTCTGTTCTAGGCAATTGTGCCTATTTTTTTTTCCTATCCTTTTATCTGCCTGTTTGTGCTTGTTTTTCTACCTTGTTATTTATTTAACCTTATTATTATGTTAGTTTTATTTATCCTTTTCTTCCCTCTATTTTTTTTTTTAAGTTTTTGAGCTCCAATTCCTTTTTATTCTTTACTGGGGGTCTTCCCTCCCTTCCTATTGTGACCTCAAACTTAATTGTTTCTAGAATAGAATAGAATAGAATAGAATAGAATAGAATAGAATAGAATAGAATAGAATAGAATAGAATAGAATAGAATAGAATAGAATAGAATAGGAATAGAATAGGAATAGAATAGAATAGAATAGAATAGAATAGAATAGAATAGAATAGAATAGAATAGAACAGAACAGAACAGAACAGAATAACAGAACAAAATACTTTATTTGCCAAGTGTGATTGGACACACAAGGAATTTGTCTCTGGTTCATTAGCTCACAGTGTACATATAAACAGCAAGTAATGATGCAGTAGTCAAGCCACAAGAGATGGGGCGTTGTCTTACCTGAACGCCTTTTCTCAGCATGACGATGGAGAATCCACCAATGGGTTTGGACTATCTTCCTGCCCAATAAGAGACTAAGTTTGCCAGAGTTAACACGCCTCCTGCTGGGCTGATACCCCAGACACAACGAAGGCGAAGCTGCTGACAATGGACCGATGTGTTGGCTCTCTGTGCCCCTAACACAGGACCTGACAGTCCTAAGGGGACGGGCATGGATTCTCCATCGTCATGCTGAGAAAAGGCGTTCAGGTAAGACAACGCCCCTTCTCCAGCATGATGATGGAGAATCCACCAATAGGACATACCAAAGCTGAGCTGTCCCTATGGGAGGGAATCAGTCAGGGCCTGTGTCCCACTTGATGATGCCACTTGCTGGAGTACTCTCCGGCCAAACGATGCCTCCGCGGAGGCGAATTTGTCCAGCCTGTAGTGTCTCACAAACGGGGAAGGCGAGGACCAGGTCGCCGCCCTGCAAATATCCCCAATGGCCGCCTGCGTAGCCCACGCCGCCGATGTAGTGGCACTGTGGGTAGAGTGAGCAGTAATACGGCCTGGCAGTGGCAGGGACTGTGCCTGGTAGGCTTTTGCAATGCAGGATCTGATCCATCTGCCTACAGTGGATGCTCACAGTGTACATATAAACAGCAAGTAATGATGCAGTAGTCAAGCCACAAGAGATCTGAAGGGCCTCCTGAACTAGGAAAAGAGACACCTGGCCCATCAAATGAACCCATTTAAAGTTTTTCCAGCCACAGCCTGCTCATTGAGCAGGAACTATGAATCCACGAAGACTTCCAGATTGCACACAATTCTTGAATGGGGAAATGCTACCGCATGTAAGACTACAGATGGAACAACTCCCAATCTGGGTGGCCCAAATATTCATGGTTCACTCACCTGTTGTGAGATGAGTGGACATATAAACCACTTAAATGAGTTAATTGAAATACAAAGTATATTCAAAAATTATAACCATTTACCTAATGCTAAAACAACCCAATACTAAAAAATATTTCCTATAATGGAAAGAAACTGTTTATTCAATAATATCTATTTAGGGCAATTATGTAGAATGATTATTACCTTTAAGAAGCCATGTTGTAAAAAGATGGGTAGAATCTGGCTGCCTAAGTCAGCAGCATGAAAGAACACTATGTAGTCACAAAGTACACACAACTAATGACATAAACAGAATACTGAAGTCCAAATATATTATCTCTACATGGCTGATTTTGCGATGTTAAGCCAACTAAGGAAATCAAAGTTCAGTCATGCAGTTCTTTCCAGCTCAAACTGAGGATTTAAATAGGTATGAGACAAATTACATTAAAATACTGTGTATTTCTCAAGCAGACAGTAGGGTTTACATACAAAAGACAAAATGAAACAAATCATATTAGGTAGGTAGGTAGGTAGGAAATTATAGTTCATGGTTTATAATACATATTAACTCGGTCACCAGGTTTTATATAAGAAGCCAAAGTTTGAATGGTGTGTGTGCCTCATGTTTTTCATCCCCCCCCCTTAGGATAAGCTTTGATACAATAAATGGGAGAACAAAGGGTGCATCCAAATAATGGCTACTAGGTTCCTTGCTATCCACTTTTTAAAAACCCTTTAAGTACAAAATAAATGGAAAACTAGAGTGATAATAAATCATTCTCTAATGATTTATTCATTAATAAATGAATAGACATTTATTACTCCAGACATCCTCAGGGTATCCTTAGGGATTCTTGGAAAATAAAAATATGGGTGACTATAATACATTTTCAGAAAGTATGACCATCTATCTAGAAAAAAACCTGTTATTTAAAAAGTTTTTCACAATAATATTGTCTAGTTCTAAATAAATATAAAAACTCAGAATTTCTATTTTATCTATCTATCTATCTATCTATCTATCTATCTATCTATCTATCTATCTATCTATCTATCTATCTATCTATCTATCTATCTGTCTGTCTGTCTGTCTGTCTGTCTGTCGCCTACTACTACATATTAAATCAATTCTGTTTTCATTCCAATACTTTATTGGAGTTAACAAATATTCCCAATGATATATTTTAAAATCAGGAAAATTCACACCACCCCTACCATATATAAACTGTAACTATAAAAGTAAATGCACTAAAAAATAATTATTTGAATACCTAAGTGGAGTCAACTTAAGACAACTCTTAATACTTGTATCTATATTAATTTTCATATTTATTCTTCCACAAATTCATTAGTACTTCCATCCATCTTTATAACGTTCCCTTTTATCTAAGTTAATATAATTTGAGATATTCATGTTGTAATAACCTGTGTAATCACACAGGATATCTTCGGTGTGGTTACACAGGTAAATAACGGTCTTCAAGAATGTAATATAATCCAGGCAATAAGCGAAGCTTAATTTTCTACCAACTTCTATAGGTACCGTTACCAACTAACATAATATTAGATTGATTCCAAATAATTGCATATCCAGAATGTACTCCATATTACTGTACTATTTCAACAAATCTAGGTAAAGATTTTTTTTTTAATATCATTAAAGTGCTCTAAAATATTTGTTTATGGAACAATTCATATTCACTTTCACACGCATTCTATAAATCTTAACTATTTCAAGGTTGTCTTATTAAACACAATGAAAGTTCCAACACCACATTAAAACATAACTTACTGCAAACATTCAATTTGGATATAAAAAGTCTTGTCTGTATCGAAGCCAAAAATAGTTTCGTTTTCATTAGTGTACAATGCTAATAATATTTTGCAGTAATTTTATATCATCAGACACTTGATACATTTTCATAAAACAAAATTGTGTCAAGTAATTCCTTTTAAGCTATGTGCCACTGCAATTATCAATACTTTAACATTAAGGAAATGTTTTTTCCTATTCAACAGTCTGAATGTTGGAGACTGCCTGAACAAGTCCCTGGAGTTCTCTTGGCAAAGTTTTTTCAGAAATGGTTTGCCATTGATACCTTTGTAGAGCTGAGAATGTGTGACTGGCGCAAGGTGGCTCTTACTGCCCCCAATTGTATTACCTTTTTTGCCAAGGTCATTAAATGAATCATATGATCTTTAAGCAAATCCAGCTTCTCCCACTGGATTTGTTTGGCAGAAGTTGGCTGAGAAGATCACAAATAGCAATCATATGATTGGTTGTAAATGTTGGGATCTTTTCAGCACCGTCATAACTTCAAATAATCATTAAACACTGGTAACTCAGGGGCTAGCTATATCCTCTAAATTTAAATTTTTGAAACTACAATTTTAATTTTCTGTGGTATAAAGACACTGCATCAGACAGGGTTAACATGCTGTTCTATGATTGGGGAGATCCAGATTTATGTCCAGCCTCAACCATGAGAAGTTTTCTTTGGACAAGTCAAAGTTTCTTTGAGCCTAACCTTCATCACAGGATTGCAAAAAATACTGAAGGATAGAATGCTAGGTAGGCTGCCTTGAGCTCAGCAGGAAAATAGGCTTTGCAATTTGAAACTATTGTCTGATTCTATGGTGACCCTGTATCTTTAGGTGGCAATGCCAAGTTTTTAGTAGCTGTTCTGGAGATAGTCTGATGGGAAAAGTAACAGAATAACAAAGTTGGATGGGACCTTGGAGGGCTTCTAATCCTTGCTCAAGCAGGAGACCCTATACCATTTCAGACAAGTGGATGTCCAGTCTCTTCTTAAAAGCCTCCAATGATGGAACATTGTTTCCACTGGTTGATTGGTTTGCTGTCAGGAAATTTCTCCTTAGTTCTAGGTTGCTTCTCTCCTTGGTTAGTTTCCATCCATTGCTTCTTGTTCTGCCTTTGGGTACTTTGGAGAATAGGTTGATCTCTCTTCTTTCTGGCAGTCCCTCAGATACTGGAACACTGTTATCATGTCATCCCTAGTCCTTCTTTTCACTAGATTAGGCATTCCCAGTTCCTGCAACCGTTCTTAGTTTTAGCCTCCCCCCCTTCATCTTTGTTGCTCTTCTTTGCACTCTTTCTAGAGTCTCAACATCTTTTTTTATATTGTGACGACCAAAACTGGATGCAGTATTCTAAGTGTGGTCTTAACAAGGCATTATAAAGCGGTAGTAACACTTCTTATGATCTTGATTCTATCCCTCTGTTAATGCAGCCTAGTGCCAAACCTCAGCTTCCAGACTCTTCAAGCAAAAGATATATTTACAATTCATTAATTCCTGGTAGAACATCAACCAATATAACATTTGTACAGATTAGACAGGAATCCAGGACATGAGGCAAACAGACTCCTTTATGTTCTTATGCTCCAGTCAGGACCAAGGTTGATAACAGGATGTATATCTAGTCCAGTAGACAGAGCATTCTTCATTTCAGCTGTATAATTTTTTTTTACTAAACTATGTATCTATAATATGATGGGTCATCCTTATAATAAATAAATATTAAAATCTGTGAAGGGGCATACAACCTTTGCCTCCCTCCAAAAATTATTGCAATTGTACAGATTAGGTGCTGCCTTAGTGTGGTTGCTCCTTTTCTGGTTGCTACTGAGATCCAGGCCAAGGTGCTGCTTATCCCAGCTTGTGGTCTTGACAGATGACTGATTTTGCTTACCTGTAATAATTGTGCATCACTTCCCACTTCCTAGCCTGTTTGTTGTCTTCCTCTTTTTCTCCTTCACACCCACACTTTTGTAAGCTAAGGGCCTGGGTGGGGTAAGGCTGCCTATGGACATCAGCACGTTTGTAAGATGTCAGGATGTAGCTCAATTAGCCACCAGACACTTAGAACACCAGTGTGAATGCTTGTGAGTAATCTGCGAGTGTGGAATGAATGAGCCCATCTCCTCTCACATTTCTGGGGCTTTAAACTTACACTGCCCTTTGGGAGAAAGGATGAGCTGATTCTATTCTTGGGGAAGTGGTGGTGGAAAGCATTTCTGCCTGGCTGCAGCTGCTTTTCCCAATGCAGAGAGCAACCCGAGCTGCATTAGCCCACAAAGCTGAAAAGTAAAGAAAATTGTTTTCTCCTTGAAGGATTTGTGGCTAGACTGAGACAGCTGCATTCTGGAGCAAGCTTAATTGACTAATACCGTGTTTCCCCAAAAGTAAGACCCAGTCTTACTTTCTTTTGGGCTCTGAAATAAGCACTAGGGCTTACATTCGGGGTAGGGCTTACTTTTACCGGTACCAGCAGGCCACGAGAGCGCGGGGGCAGGGGCTGCACATGGGGTGGAGACGCAATGCGGTGGCGAAAACGTGGTGGCGGACCAAGTACCGGCGCAGGCAGGCAGGTGGGGCGCGTGCCCTTCCGATGCCAGGCCAGCTTCTGCAGCCCCGGGGCAGCCGTGCTGGGCGGCGGCAGGAAGGATGCCGAAGTGGGTGCGGCCAGGCCGACACTCCTTCTGCCAGAGCGGGGGGCCTTTGCCCTGGGGATCCGGGGAGGCTGCCTTCCTGGCCTGGCCACGCACACCCAAGAGGTGAACAGGGAGGCGGCGGCCCAGGACCAAAATGGCAGGTGGAGCGCCAGAGGTTCGGGGATGGAGGGTACTGAAACGAGCAGGCATCCTACCATCAGCGCCCATGCCGGCTGCCCCTTCCCGCCAGAGCCAGAACCGTGTTTACCGTAAGTGCCGGTAGATGTTAGCCTTTCCTCCGGAGGGCCTGGGCAACTCCAGGACAGAGACGGGCCTGTTTCAGCATCTTGCCACCTGCTTTGCAGCTCTGTCGCAGTTCTCTGCTGCCGCGAAGCTGGAGAGTTTGCCACACCATTGCCCAGATGCCCTCGCTTCCCCCAGGAATTGAATGTCTTTGCTTACCTGACTTACTTTCAGGGAAACACGGTATGTCAAAGAGTAGCATACGCATCAGAAATATCATTAGCTTTGGAGTACCTGAATTCTATGAAACAACCTAAAATACTCCTCTTACAGTCTCTAACGATACCCAGAGACACTTTCAATACACCCAGAGAAGAAAAACTAATTTATTATTTATCAGAGTCAACATAAACAGAGCATGCTAAGCACTTTTAATTAAAATATGGAAAAGATAAAAAGTAATTATATGATTGCCAATTTATTATGTTCAACTAATATTAGGATTGTTAATTCCTTGATTAAGTAACCCATGGCTTAGCAAAATGTATGAACTCACACTATTCTTTTTTGTACTAAGTAAAGGTCTTATTTTCCTTTCACATTCTCATACATAGGTTATTTCTACTGTGACTTTTTCATATGCCTAAATTTTTAATAAATTTCTTGAGCATAATGCCTTTTTGTGTTTTGGAAGCACTTTCCAAAACTTTGGGGAAAGTATTTTGTATGCTTTTTGTATGCTTATCTCTACAAACAGGTCCGTGAAGAAGCAGCTAATAACCTTCCACGTTAAGGCAGAACTTTATGTGCAGCATACGCTTTCTCTCCTTCCCTGCAAGAATTGCCAGCACATCTAGGCTCTCCAATTCAGTTGTATCATTTCATCACTGTGAAGGTGGCAAGGAGAAAACATGCTTCACAAAGAATAGGAAGGTAGCAAATTTAAAAATTTACCATTTACCATCAAATTTAATACCATCAAATTTAAAAATCAAATAGTGCAAACATCAACACCTCATTTAAACACAAAATATGATTTCAGGGTATCATAAATTACCACGATTAACTTCTCTTCACAAGTTAAAATCCATATTATTGTTGAAGCTAGTATACATACGCTCTCAAAAAAAACTTGAATAAAAGTTGATATTGAAAAGAAATGTTGAAATTAAGTACTCACATATTCCTTGACATTTTTTGTTTTTACAGCTTTGTAGGAATAATAAGCAGGATACAGCATCCCAAAGACCAACCTGTGTATAAATAAAATATTGTAATTGAATACAAGCACACATTTAATTATGGAAGCCAAGAATACACATTACGTAAGAAAAAAAAAAGGAAAAGAAGTTCATATTCAGACAACTGTAATTTCAAACTATGTCTATTCTGGTCACAGCTATTGAGCACTGCATTCTCTGGGCCTGTCTCGTGCTCATACATCAAAACCCGCCTTTTAAAAAATACTGAAAGTTTGCCCTTAGATTTCAGTTATTTCACACTTGTTATTTTGCAAGAAAAAAGATAAGAACTACTAGCTGGCTTGAATAGATGCTATAAGGCTATGAAAGGCTTATATCAGTGATGGCGAACCTTTTAGAGACTGAGTGCCCAAACTGAAACCCAAAACCCACTTATGCATCGTCAAGTGCCGGGTGGGTGTGGCCCATTGGGTGGGCATGGCTGCGGTGGTAACGGCAGACTGGGTGGGACTAAAAAGTTCAATCAATCAATTCCAACTTTGCAAGATCTTTTTTTTCCCCGCGAGAAGTTGAAATTGACTGATTGAACTTTTTTTTTTTTTTTTTGCACATGGCAGCGGAGGCCTAAAGCGAAAAAGTTTTATAAAACACAGCTGAAGGCCTAGGACTGGGGCGACGGCGCGCGTACCCACAGAGAGGGCTCTGAGTACCGCCTCTGGCACCCGTGCCATAGGTTCGCCACCACTGGCTTATATAGTACAAAGGAGAAACCAAGTAGAAACAGAAACGATATATTTCTGAGCTAGCTATAATTCAGCTTTCTTTTTTTTTTGACAAAATTGTTTATTGTTTCAAGCAGAAACAATCTGTCATGTGTAACTTCTTGAGTATACTACAAATTAGAGTTAAAACGTAAAGGTAGACAAGTTGGTTCATTTATCGTTTTCCATGTCTGGCAGAAAAATGGTACAATTCAGAGCGATATCTTTCCTCTTTTGGCACATGCCAGGGCAGAAGGAGGGAAGAGATCTCATTTTCCACAATTATGCCCCTGATTACTCTAATCCTGACACTCCAAATGTAGCCCTTTTATTTTAGTACCAGATGTTAGTTATGTAAAGAAGTATTTCTGAGTACATACATACATACTTATCTAAAACTACTGGATGTGCTGAATTAAAAAACTGATATTTCTGAAAGGTTAACAGTACTATAAACAACTAAGCCGAAGAATAAAAGGGAGGAACATTTATTTTTCAATGTAACCTACTGAAATAATTCTGCTTTGGGATCCAAGGACAAGGTGTGTAACAGTGTGTATTTAATTATTACTGCAGTGGTGGGATTCAGCCGGTTCGTACCAGTTCGGCAGAACCGGTAGCTAATTTTTTTGTTGCCCAGGCCTAAAATGGACTTCCAGAAGCGGCAACCGGTTGTTCACATATTACTGTATTACTGGTATACTGACTGGGTTCATATATTGTGCTATGCCCTGGTTTATTTCAAGCACGCTTTATTGAAAATGAAAAATAAAATATACTGTATTATGGCCTCATGCAACGTGCAAACAGGCCATTAACTTGACTATGCTTTTTTTATTGGTTGCTAAAAACTGTAGTTGGCCAGTTTCATTACATTATACATTGCTTTTTAATGAACATTCTTCTTACAAATTTATGTAATTATTTTATAGGCATTTTGATTCTTCTCCAGATAAAAAATGTTTTCTCTAAAATGGAGAAAATCTGACAAGGAATCTTAAAGTATCAGTGGTGTAAAGCACCACATCTATGCCCTTTTAACTTAGAGGTTATATTTAATAACAAAGAGAACCACATATATTCATACCAACAGCCAACAAACTTTTTGCTCCAAGGAACACCTGCCCCAGTTCAAAATAAGTGGACAGAAACTAGTGATAGACACTGAACAGGATTTCAGAATCTTTTAGAAACAATGAGCCAAGAAAAATATTGGATCCTCACTGCAACCTGATAAGTGTATATGTATTAGATGAGTCAAGTCTCATTGGCTCTGTATCGGCAAGCCTCCTCTTCTTCTTCCTAGGCAAGACTTAGAGCAGGGGTCTTCAAACTTGGCCCTTTTATGACTTGTGGACTTCAACGCCCAGAATTCCTCAGCCAGCATGCCTAGGAGTTGAAGTCCACAAGTCATAAAAGGGCCAGGTTTGAAGGCCCCTGACTTAGAGCACTCAGAATTAAGGCATAATCAGTACTGACAATCAGTACTATGGTTGTCTGATAAGATTAAATTAGATTCACAAACCTCTCTGGAAGGAAGGAAGGAAGGAAGGAAGGAAGGAAGGAAGGAAGGAAGGAAGGAAGGAAGGAAGGAGGAGGGAGGAAGGGAAGGGAGGGAGGGAGGGAGGGAGGGAGGGAGGAAGGAAGGAAGGAAGGAAGGAGGAAGGAAGGAAGGGGAAGGAAGGAAGGAAGGAAGGAAGGAAGGAAGGAAGGAAGGAAGGAAGGAAGGAAGGAAGGAAGGAAGGAAGGAAGGAAGGAAGGAAGGGATCATAGAGCTGCGTAAGTTCCCTAAGAAGTTATCCATAAGAAAAAAATACACAATTATTCTTTTTTAACAGGAAAACATATCCATCTGAACTGAAGAAGCTTCTTAGATGAGAAGCGAAACATCTTCAAGGAAAAACAAAGAAAGTCCAGTTGCCTTTTGAAAAAGTACCTTTGCGACAACCATGATCTGGATGATTGAGAATCTCCATAGACATATCCAGCTGAAAGTCTATTATAACTTTACCAGCATTTCAGGATTAAAAGTTACTTTCCACAAGGTTTTTGTTTTTCTAAACTTAGAGAGCTAGCTTCTGTTTAACATTTGGGTTTCCATGGTAGCCTGGTGAACTATGCTTTAAATCAGCAGATGGTTGTTCTCGATTCAAAACAGGAGTTGGCAGCAGCCCAACTCTTTCAAGTATTTCCTAAGGCTTCTATGACTGTGGAAAAACAGGTTTAGAGCAAATGTATACAATAGTTTATTAAAGGTAGACTGCATGTAAAGTAATAAAGTCATAACCTGTTTACATTAATCTCCAACATGTTCTGACACTAGGCCCTACCCACGTTAGCCAGCTAGAAGCCCAACTAAATTTTTCATGGCTTGTAACAATGCAGCAATATAACCTTTCCAGGAGAATAAAAATGGTAACAAAAGAAGTAACATATTTTCTTATTCAAAGCCAAATAGCAGTTTTAAGCAGTTTCTATGCTCCTTCGTAAGGAAATGTCAAATTCTTGATTTAGACAATAACAAGATCAATTTCCTGACTTTCTCTACAAGTTAATCAAGGCTGTACAAACTATTCTTTCTCCACCATGGAAGCATTTAGGTAGGGGAAAAGAGATGGTGATAATTTAATGTACTATCAATGCTTTTTTTTTTTTTCAATTTGCGATCTTGTAAAAATTTGTACTTGATGAATGTTCAGCATAAATGCTTGAGTACGAGGGTATTCAATGAATCTGCCTTCATTGGATGCAAGGTTGAAGGTGGCTTTGGAGATAATAGCCATCATGATAACTGACCAGATTATTGAGAGCTGAAGTCACAGTTGAGTTCAAACGTCAGATCTGGTATTTGTCCTGGAGCATCTGGGGGTGCTCAAAGAACAGGTGGCCAGCCGTGGCCAGGACGGCCTTTGCGCAACTGCGGATTGTGCGCCAGTTACACCCTTTCCTGGACCAACAATCCCTACTCACGGTCACTCATGCCTTAGTTACCTCCCGTCTTGACTATTGCAACGTGCTCTACATGGGGCTGCCCCTGAAGAGCATCGAGAAGCTCCAGTTGGTACAAAATGCAGCAGCCCGCACAGTTTTGTGCACATGTGTCACCTCTTCCTGTGGGAGCTGCATTGGTTGCTCATTTGCTTCTGGGTGCAATTTAGGGTGCTGTGGTTGTCACCTTTAAAGCCCTCCGTGGCTTGGGACCAGGTTATCTGAGGGACTGCCTCTTGCCGGTCACATCTACCCGACCGAGTAGAGCAGTGGTTCCCAACCTTTTCTATACCCCGCATACCTAGAACGCTTCTGATATATTCTCGCACCCCTTACAAAAGTTCGAAATAACGGCAACGAATTATGCATATACACTATAATTTTGAAAACCCAAGTTTTCGCACCCCCTGGAATATCGTCTCGCACCCCCGGTTGGGAACCCCTGCACTAGCGCGAGGAGGCAAGGAATGTTGCGGGTCTCGTCCCCTACGGAGATGCATCAGGCGGGAAGAAGGGACTTCTGCGTGGTGGCTCCCTCTCTCTAGAACATCATTCCCCCAGGGATTAGATTGGCCCATACTCTAACACTTCTAGAAGGCGCTGAAGACCAGGTTCTGCCTGCCGGCCTGGGAAACCCAGAGCAGGATAGAGCCCATTAAATGGTTAGTTTGAATGTATGTTGTCTCAGGGTGGGGGGTTATTACATTATTTTTCCTATTATGTTATTTTTATAGGGTATTTTTATATTTATGTAATTCGCCTCGAGTCGCCATATGTGAGTAGGTGGCAATACAAATTTTCTGAATAAAATATTCATAATATGAAGCATGACACTGTTGAGAACCAAAATAATATATAAAATAACACCTACTCCTAACATAGATATCAGTATTTATACTATTGAAAGACAGCAGAATTTGTATGTGTCAACTGTTCAGTTGCCGAATCTAGAAAAAGGCACTCCTGGGACACTGTTTTTCCAAGACTATAAAACTTTACTGAATAAACCACATTGGCACAGAAGAAGCGAAACTACGCAAAAGCAAGTTAATCCCTTTTCCCTTTGGGCTACCCACAGTCCAAAATATCCACCAATCACGTCTGTTCATTTTGTGATGAGAAACAGTCTGCAACGCTGGGACATCTGCTGGGGGGGGTGTCCTTGGGACGCCAGCTATGTCCCACGGTGCCAACGGATGATTGAATACCCTTCTCCCTCCCCTCCATTCCAACCACCCCCCTCCCTATTATTGTCAAGTTGTGAGTGAAGAGGAGGTGTAGGTGAAAGTGTGAATCAGCCTTGACAGTATGTTTCCTGACAAACAGGCAAAACAGTTTCCACAAATCTCAAGCAAGAGAAGATGGCAAGGAAGGAAGAGGCAGTAGAGAGAAAGCAGAGCTGCTTAATTCATTCTTTGCATCAGTCTTCACACAAAAAGAAACTACAGCCTAACCTACCAAAAACATAACTGTAAAAGTTACAAGACTAGAAATAAAAATTAAAATGAGCAAGAAAATGCTAAGAGAACACCTGTCTGATTTTGATGAATATAAATCACCGGGACCTGATGGATTACACCTCAGAGGTCTAAAGGAGCTGGCAGATATTATCTCAGAACCATTGTATCCTATCTTTAAAAAGTCTTGGAGCACTGGGGAACTATCAGAGGATTGGAAAAGAGCTGATGTGGTTCCTATCTTCGAAAAAGGAAGAAAAAAACCCAGACCCAAACTACAGACCAATCAGCCTAAAATCAATACCTGGGAAGATACTGGAAAAAATAATTAAAAAACAGATCTGTGAACATCTAGAAACAAATAAAGTTATAAATAGTAGCCAGCATGGGTTTGTTAAAAACAGATCATGCCAAACCAATCTTATTTCATTCTTTCACAAAGTAACTAAATTAGTAGACAAGCGAAATGCTGTGGACGTAGTATATTTAGACTTCAGCAAGGCATTTGACAAAGTAGACCACAAGCTACTTCTTGGTAAGCTAGAAAAATGTGGGATAGATAGCATCACCACCAGATGGATTTGTAACTGGCTGACAAACTGTACACAACGAGTAATCCCTAATGGTGCTACAACTACATGGAGGGACGTAATCAGTGGGGTACCACGAGTTTCTGACTTAGATGAGGGAATAGAAGGAGAAATCATCAAATTTGCAGATGACACGAAGGTGGCAAGAATAGCTAACACCCCAGAAGACAAGCTCAGGATCCAAAAAGATCTTGACAGACTTGAGCAATGGGCCCTATCCCACAAAACGATATTCAATGTGGAGAAAAGCAAGGTTTTACACCTGGGCAGGAAAAACCAAAGGTACAAGTATAGATTAGGCTAAACCTGGCTCAAAAACAGTAACTTTGAGAGGGACCTTGGAGTCCTAGTGGACAATCACTTAAACATGAGCCAGCAGCATGCAGCAGCCAAAAAAGCTAATACAATCCTTGGTTGTATAAACACCGGCATAGAATCAAAATTACGTGAAGTATTAGTACCGCTTTATAAAGCCTTAGTAAGGCCACACCTGGAATACTGCATCCAGTTTTGGGCACCACATTACAAAAAAAATGTTGAGACTTTGGAAAAAGTGTGAAGAAGAGCAACTAAGATGATTAAAGGCCTGGAGACTAAATATATGAAGAACGGTTGCAGGATTTGGGTATGGCCAGTATAGAGAAAAGAAGGACTAGGGGGGACAGGATAGCAGTATTCCTGTATTTGAGGGGTTGCCACAAAGAGGAGGGGGTCAACCTATTTTTCCAAAGCACCAGAAGGCAAGAGACAAGAAACAATGGATGGAAACTAATCAAGGAGAGAAGCAACCTGGAATTAAGGAGAAACTTCTTAACACTGAGAACAATTAACCAGTGGAACAGCTCTTGCCTTCAGACATTGTGGGTCTTCATCACTGGTTTTAAGAAGAGAATGGACAGCCACCTGTCTGAAATGGTACAGGGTCTGCTGCTTGAACAGGGGGTTGGACTAGAAGACCTTCAAGGTCCCTTCCAGCTCTATTCTAATTCTGATTCAATTGTATATAACTGTCTCAGGACTTTTGAATATTTATCACCAGAAACGAATTGTTCTGTTTAGTGAAGATAAAAGATAAAAACGTCTGCAAAAAAACAACCAAGCTCAGAGAGCACCATGGACTCCACAGATAAAGTTCCTGAGGCAGCTTCTTTCCTGTTCAACAGGTTTGACTTTTCCTTGTGACATACTGTCTGAGTGACACATAACAAAGTATCTCATTACAAAGTGTCTCATTAGCTCTTTGTGTCTGGGTGTGATAAAAGTATATTGTCCTCAACGTATACCTGTATGGAGAAATAGGTTTGTCATCTATTGCTCCCTTTGAGCTCCATAAAAAAAGAGTAGAATGCATTTAGGGGTTTTCTAAAGTATAGGTAAAACCTATCTCAGTCAAGGCATAAAAAGAAATTTCCTCCAGACTTCAACTGCATATATTTAGTTTTTTTTTTAAACCACCATTCATCCGAAAGCTGCTTCTTGGATGAGAAGCAAAACGTGTTCAAAAAACAAGAAAGTCCAGTTGCTTCGTGAAAAAGCGCCCTTGGGATAACTATGCATTGGATGACTGAGAATCTCCATACAAAAATCAGCATTCGGTGACTGGTTTTAACGTAATTGTTAAATAACATTAATACAGCTAAGACTTTATCAGGAATCTGTATTCTCATATCAAGACAGCATGCATAGGGGGATGGGGTAAATAACTGCACCTGATCTTAATCAAAAGGTCAAGAAGTGATAAGACAACCTATAGGCCAGCGGCTCCCAACCTTTTCTATACACCGCACCCCTTGAACGCTTGATATATTCTCGCACCCCTTACAAAAGTTTGAAATAACGGCAACAAATTATGCATATACAGTATAATTTTGAAAGGCCAAGTTTCGCACCCCCTGGAATATCGTCTTGCACCCCCGGTTGGGAACCCCTGCTATAGGGTGAAAAAGCACACTGACTTGTTACAGAATTGGATACAAAGATCATTCTATAAGCAAACGTTTGCTCTGCTCTGGTTGGGATAGGTGAATGAAAAGTCAGACTCACTAATGTAATAATAAAATGGTGATACCAATAGATCAGGGGTGTCAAAACTCGCAACGTCAGGTGACGTGTTGCGACGCATCGCAACTTTTTTGCCATTGCCGGCAATGGGGTGGGCGCGGTTTCGCTATGCCTGCAATAGATGATCACATTCTCTAGGCACAGATGTAGTGGGGATGAGTTAGAAAGAGAAGGAATTGTACTATTCCTTTGCAGGCCGCCTTTCCCCCTTAACCAGATTTCAAAGAGTCCACTGTATTGGGGACACCTGCTCTAATTGTTCCTGCCATTTCTAGAATAGATAAATGATTCTCATGAAGACCTTTCAAATGATTATGGGGAGGCTTCTTCCCAATTAGAATTTGCATTTGTGACAGTGGCCTTTTTTCCAGAACAGATTATAATTTTTAGTTTTCATGTGATGGGGATCTTCTCTAAGTGCCAAGAGAGTTGTAACTGAATCAGATAGATTCCATCGGTTTTGGAAAAACTTGGCTGTAACTCCATTTTTCAGTAAAGCACTTCAGGTGCTTTATCATTTTTCAGTAGCTTTCTTATTTTCTTCCGTCATCTACTGTAGGCTGTTTCCAAAACCTGATTTTCTGGCATTTCTGAATGGTGGGTGTGCTAGTGGTCCCTGCAACTGTTCACAATGGTACAGTTGCTTGAAAACTTCTCCAGCTCTAAAGCCATTCATTTGAAGATTATGCAAGGGACCTCTCAACCTTAACATATATTATCATTTGTTGATTTCATTTTATGTGTTGGAGAACAGTGAGGAATGTATGGCTATTATATTATTGTGTAACATAATGTTCTACACTCTGCTTTTAGTTAACTTCAAACTTCGCTGTCAAACCAACTGGGCAAAAAACCTAAGTTATTTGCATTAGTCAGCCAAGTCTACACACTTATTTGAAGTCCGTTCTTGCATCTGGGGTTATATGGTTGGACACAAACTTTTGGCATTATCATAGACATTATCAGAGAGTTGGAGGGTTTTTCATGTTCATTTCATCAAGCAGTATCAGGTTTGCTAACACTATTTGGAATACCTGTTTATTTACTAGTTCAGCCAGTTTTGACCGGCTCCATTTATTGAACAAACTATCTGATGCTTTACATGTTGGAACTTAAGATTAATTTTTGCATAATCAGTACCTCACATTGCACATATATATTTGATAGACTGGAATTGGGTATAGAAGAAGTGCAGGATTTATGTGCCCTTGCACATAAATCTCACCCCATGAGTAAAAAAAGGGTTCTTCCCACTATAAGTTATTGGCTGCAAATTATAATATCCAGTATCATTTTCATTTGCTTCATCTATGCCAAATTTTCCAAAGGTTCCTTCCCAATCCAATCTACTCCCATACGGGCACTGAAGTCACCAGATATTATGATTAAATCCCATTGAAAGCATTCTGATGGTATAAATATCATCTTTAACAAGGTTAAGCTGATGCCCTCTATGCATTTTCATCACCAGAGTAAAGCAATGTTATTTCTTCATTGCTGGCTGGTTCTTGAATGGTTCGGGTCTCTAATCCAGTTAGTCCCAATTCAGATATCACTTCTAGTGACATTTTGTGATATGGTTGTTCAACAATCAGTTTCTTTTTAACTGACGTCCAGTCATATATTTCAAACGGCTATTTGGATGTCCAATTTTGGCATAAAAATATATGCTTTGTTCTCTAATTAATTCTTTAGCCAGTCTCAAACTTTTCACAGCAGCCGGAATGTGGCTATTTGCCAATCTGATACAAGTTGCCCCCAAAGCAATACTATTGTAGGAAGTCAGCCCCACCCAGAGAAGGAAATATTAAAAGGGCAGAATATTATATTTTCTCAAAGGATCTTAAAGAGGCAGAAAAGCATGCCCAGTTTTTCTTAATAGCCCCAAGTCTCCCTCCCCCAAGCAGAAACCAGCTCTGTAGAAATGCAGATGTAAATAATCCATTCAGGAAGGTTGGAGGCCCCCAGCTAGAAGCTTAGGAAGACAAAGACACCTAAAATCTACATACCCCACCCAAACTCTAAGACAGGACATAATAGGATTAACCCACAGATGACAAAGGGGCACAACTCAGACTCAGGTCAAAATACATGAGGAATACACAGGAAATACAAAGCCTCAAACAGGAACAGTAAACAACCTCAAGAGCCCAAGAGGGTATAAAAACCCACTCCCTACATGTGCTCGCTCTCTTTTCTTCCAGAGCCATCTTTCTGTCTGGCTCTCTTCAATAAACTGCAACCTTCTTTCCAAAGCAGTCGCCATGTTATTTATTCCCGGCTTGGACTGAACCATGATGAAGACTTTTCCTTCAACACTATTTTCATATTTTAGTTGTCCTTTGCCCATAGATTCATGCCTAGTCTCTTCCTTGTCACAGGTTTTGACTCTGAGCTTAATAGCTGTGGCTCTACTCTTTTCTTCAAATATATCTTTGGAGAAAAGATTACCTAACAACTGAATGTTGGTTTCAACAGAATGTATTTATTTATTTATTTCAAAATGTTTCAGGCTCATTAGGGTTTTCTTTTGCATAATTTAGACTTCTGTGAGAAAAGGCTTCCATCAAGGCTCCCATGTAGGCCGCTGTTACGTAAACAAGGCTGTACCATGACCTGTATGCCTGTCAGCAGAACTTTTCAGCAGATTGTAGGTTAGGTTATCATCTGTGGGTTCTGTTTTGCACATCTGATCAAATCTAACAAAGGCTTTTCTTGGTCTTCCGGATGACTTCAACAGCTGTTGACTTCAACAGTTCCATATAACTTCCATTTCTTAATGGAGTTTCTCCCAATTGAAATTGCTAACTGTAAACATTTATAGATGTCTTTCATACCTCTCCCACTTTCCTAAGAGTGAAAAAAAATATATTTTCAAATGCTTAGAGAGGTTCTTAATGTAGTTCATGATTGTTGAAAGCAGACAAAACAACAATGATACACCGAGAAATTAGAAGGGTCAGAGTAAATCAAAAACCTTTTAGGGCCTGAGTTCCATACTAGAAAAGTGTCCAAGGTTTTGTATGTGTCATAGGGATCAGATCTTAATTTGAATCTCCAAGCAACAATTTGCAGAAGTATATAATGCTAAACGTTTGTCCATGTAGAGGTAGTATGTATTCACTTAGGGATTCAACAAAATCTACTAGTTGTCCAACAATGCCTAAATTTTACATGCTGTTGTAGCTAATTGCCTTTACCATTATTAAATTTTCCTAATTGCTAAGAGGTTTACAGAAAACATAATAGAAATAATACAGACCTCATTGGGTTTTAAGATAAATTTAAAGCATAATAATCCCAATAAATTTACAGCATTTTAACGCAAAACCTAATTAGAGCATAAAATAACGTCACTGTGTAAGAACAACAGTGTAATATAATAAGTCACTTCCTTCTGTACATCAAATGCACAGTTAAGCAAAGAAAGCAATAGTGGCTTGCTATCAACTAAACTATCATTGTTTAAAACTATCATTTTAGAGAGTCAAGAATTGGCAGACACTCCAAAAGACGTGTGTATTCCATTTTAAAAAACATTTCCTTGATATGATATTCCCCCCCCCCCCCCCCCCCCGAATGCCCTGCAAATTGATTCCTAGTGACTATCTGGACAAGTCCCTGCAAATTTCTTGGCAAGATTTTTGGAAGTGGCTTGCCACTGCCTTCTTTCTGTGGCTGACAGAGTGAGAGGCCCAAGTCACCCAGCTGGCTTTGTGCCAGTACCTTTACTGTCAAACTGCTGTCTCCAATATGTGGTGCTATAGTCCCAACTCAAAAGCCTTTTAAAATCATAACACTATCACCCTTGGACTGCTCTAGAATTTCCACCTTGGATTCATCACTACAAAATTCCCAATGTCTAAAACACACTTATTACTTCAGTATATGCTTCCAAGAAACAGGAACTTGCTATTTAATTACTTGCTCATATAATAAATACTAAGGCTCAAAATGCCTTGCTTATAATAGAGGAAGCTTCTTCACTTTAAGTGTAAGTTCCTTTCACATGAATCACGTAATCTTTGCAATGAATATAAAATAATATCTGAAGTTTTTTAAAATCCTTTAAAAAGGATTCTTTTTGATGCTGCTGCAGTGTAAAAATTGTGCATATAAGAACAAACATTGTAAAAGATCGAGGTTCTCTGTAGCAAGCGCAGAAATGCCATAGCCAGAGTGCCAAGGTTGCTAGAGCACGTATTTTCCATTTAAATGATAGTTTTAATGTCCAAATCCTTTACTAAGAATTAAAGCCACTATTGAGTTTGCACAGGGCTTCAATTTCTGGGTGCTTCTTTTTAAGTCATAGCATCAATTCCAGAAGCTGTCATATCATTACTTCAGATATTTTAAGATTCATTAGGGAATAGCAATACATGTTAAAAAAAAGATTTTTCACTCATGATAATTACTATCCATTTAAGAGGATAGGAAGAAACATTGACCTATTAAGAGCTGTTATTGCCAAATGCTTAACATCACCATCATTGTGCTAATAAACAATTTCCATAAATCTGTAGAACTAAATCTGTATTAATTACTGCAACATCATGAAATCAAACCTATGTTCTTACTTTCACATCTCACTAGCACATATTAATTAGATTTACAGTTCACTTACATTCAGCCTAAAATCTTCTTTCAATAGTGTCTAAACCAGGCCTGCACAGCATGGGACACATAACCCCCCACCCACCAAGAGCCTTGTATGGCCCACCAACTTTTTTTAAAAAATAAATTTATCATCTTCCTAAAGATGTGCTCCTAAGCACCTCCAAACCTCATCCACTGCCAGATCCAGCACTGCCCCGGCTAGTGCTAGCCAACAATGAGCTGATCAGTGTGCCAGTCAGTATTCCTTTGCAGCCAACAATTATTTTTCACTTATCAACGTAGCCCCTTCCCCTCTATCTGTTGTGCAGGCTTGGTCTAGACCAGCGGTAGGCAACCTTGGCTCTTTTATGACTCGTGGACTTCAACTCCCAGAATTCCTGAGCCAGCATGGCTGGCTCAGGAATTCTGGGAGTTGAAGTCCACGAGTCATAAAAGAGCCAAGGTTGCCTACCCCTGGTCTAGACATCAAGTTGCCCATACTGCAGAGTGTCCCCTACCAGCTAACTTCAGTAAGCGTCTATAAAAACACAGTATTAGTTTAAACTTAGCAAAAGGAAGAATGACAACAATAGGGGGGGGGGGGAATTACGTAGCTGAGGGTTGACCTGTAGAATTCTTGATGCTCTCTGAGCTTGACTATTTGTCTGGAGATGTTTCATTACCCAATTAGGTAACATCAGTACAAATTAATCAGCGCGTACTGATGTTAGCTAGTTGGCAGTGAAACGTGTGCAAACAAGCCAGCTCAGAAGGCACCAAGAACCCCACAAAAATGATAACAGCTAGCTGACTTTGGCTCATCTCAGAAAGCTAAATGGGACTAGATCTGGTTAATGCTTGCACGGGAAACCACCGGGAAATCCCACAGATGTAGACTATCACTATATATCTTTGCCTTTATTTTGTACAATTCAAGGCAGCGAAGGTAATGCTCCTGCCTTTTTTTTCCCTCGCCACAACAACCCTGTGAGGTGGGCTTGTGCACCGTTGCTAAGAAAAGCATGCGAGTGCCTCCCTCTTTGCCTCCATCCACCCACGGGGCCTCGCAGGGCCTTTGCCGCAACGGGCCCGGCGGAAGAGGCACCGCCGGGAGCAGCAGCCCAGCAGGGGCTCCGGACATCCTTGCCACCGGCGGTCCTCGCCCAGGAAGAGCGGCCGCCGGCTGCTTCACTTTCCGGGAAGCCCCGTTAGTCAGGCTGGCAGGGGCGCCGACGAGAAGGGCCCAGGAAGGAGAGGCTCGGTCGCGATCGGCTCAGAACGGACGCTGCCATCCCGGCACCCACCTTCCTCCCCCTACTTACACAACGACTCGGGAAACGATGCACGACACCATGTTGTCTCTCGAAGGGCTGGGCCTTGGATCCTGCCACCGCCCCCAGAGCGCACACCAGCCGCAGCGGGCCTCGGTCGGACCCGCCCTTCCCGCTCGCCGGCTCCTAGCCCCGCCGGGCCTCGAATGGCTCCCAAACGTTTCACCGAAGACAACAGAGCTCCGCCCTCCCTCACCTCAGTCCTCACAACAGGCGGAGGCCACGCCCCCTCGCCACGGATTGGCCCCTGTCATCGCCGGCCTTCCTCCGCCGTCCGTTCAATTGGCGGAAATGCGCATGCGCCTCGCTTTGCTCGGGGAGGAGAGAATGGGTAGGTAACAGGCCGGGAATCTGCGCAAGCGTAGCTTTTTCTCTTTGTAGGTTCATCACGCATAGGGTAAATTCCTTTTTATAGGGGTTTAAATCCGACTCTTTAGGGGCGCAGTGATGGTTTGATTGTTTACTGCCCTTGTGCACTGTCGCTGACTTATGATTCCATCTTAACAGTTTGCATAGGATCCAAAGCATTGGCATCGCTTTCGCGCAAGACTTGCTTCTCGCGGGGATTTTCCCCCCGGCTCCATCCATTGGCTGATTTTTCTCAAAAACTGGGGAGGGGGAGGGAGGAAATTGGAAAAGCGAGCGAGGTTGGCCTTAGCAATCGAACCAATGCAAGATGGGTTTTATGTAACATTGACCTGCGTGCATCCGGCAAGCGCTTTCCCACTGAATTACAGGAAACGCGGTGAGGATACTGCTTTCTTTCAGATAAATGACTTCAGATAGGTAAGATGACCTCTGGCAGAAAGGCATTTCTGTACATTATAGAATGCTGGGCTGGGTCTTCGATGTTTGAGGAACGCCTTTTGAAAATTGAGGAGTGGGATGAGAAAAACGTCAGGAGGAGGGGCGAGGAGAGGAATCCAAAAACTGGGCATATCTGAGTAGAATAAGCAGATATATATATGTATAAGCATATATGAGTTCTCTTTCCAGGTGCTGGTAAGTTTTGCTTAGGGGTATTTTTTCTCCAAAAGCTGTTCTAAGCTCTGCTCTCATTTTGTTGTTATTCTGTTTTAAGATGCTACTGATAAATAGAAAAGAAGGGTAATGGAGGTAAAAAGGAGAAAGACTCTTTTGAGGTAGGTTCATATCCAGGTGACCTTCTGGATACATCCATGCAGTGTTCGTAACACTCAGTAACCATTGCTTTCTGAGATTTTTAATCTCGGTCTAGACCAGGGGTCTTCAAACTCAGCCCTTTTATGACTCATGAGTCATAAAAGGGCCGAGTTTGAAGACCCCTGGTCTAGTCCATAGCCCTATTACTTTCTTGCGTATTGCTTATCAAAGTATTAAACAAGACTTATGCGGTTTAAGAATTTCAGAATCAGCCAAGGTCAGATAGGATGCCTCACATGGCTGAGCTAATAATTTTGATTCTCCCATTCCTGTAATAGTTTTAAAGGAACCTTCTCTTTAAATGGTCCTTACAGTAAAAGAACCCCACCTTCAGATAGTATATTGAATGGTCTTCAGGGAAAGTACTTTATGGATGGTATCTTGTTTCTCAAAAGCTGTGTTTGCACAACTCGCTGAAATACAGTCTACAGTACTGACTTGTATGAACCCAGCCCAGGTAATTAAAGACCAGTGAGACCTGAAAGCCAGAAAATTGAGTAATTGAGATTAACTAGGGTTAAATGTCTTCTGCAAGCTAGGAGTCACTGCAGATTTCAAAATTTTTGCGAGTGGATCTTGGAATTCCATTGTCACCTGTAATGTTTATCTCTATTCAGATAATAATAGAGGAGTGGAAGTTAAATAGCATGAAGGTTGATATTTGAGAATACAGTGTTTCAGAATGACGGTTGATTTCAATGTGAGAATATGTGAAAATTAAGATTTCCTTTATTAAATATAATGGTGTTTTTTCCTGTAATAATTGTTTTGGGCTCCTCTGCATTTGCTGTAGTTCTGTGAACAGCTACCTGAAAAGATTAGAATTCTAAAAGATTAGAATTAGAATTCTAGATTTAGAATTACTAGGGTGGGTTGCATCTGAAGGTAAATCTAATAGTTCTACAGAACCCTCACATCAAATAATGCTTCAAACAACTGTAAGGGTGAGGGCCTCTTGAAATGAATATCTGATGGCTTCAGTTGTTTGAAAATGTATGCTGCTATCTAGAAAGTAAATGTTTCTGATATTTCAGTTCTCTAGGTATAACACATTATGAATTGAAAATTCATCTTAAAGCAATTTCTTTAATAGGCAAAGGTTGTAAAATAATTTAAATTTTAAAGCACATTAGTTAACAAAAAATAAAGAATGAAAGAGAAAAGTTGTGTTTGACCTTAAGGTCAGTCCCTTAAGTGGGATGTAATTGTAATCTGCAGAGATAGAAAATTGTTTTGTTTATTAAATTTACGCCTTTCCTTTCCTCTAGTCTAGGACATGGGTGTCGAACTCGCTGCGTCATGTGACATGTCACGACATATCGTGACTTTTTTGCATTGCTGGAGCTGGGGTGGGTGCAGCCTTTGCATGATGCAACCGGCCCATGGGCCCGCAGTTTGACACCCTGCTCTAGGAGCTAAATTCAGTATACGGAGACTCTTCTATTTTATCTTTTCATTGAAGCCCACATAAAATAGATTAACCTGGGAGATAGTGCCTGGCCCAAAGTCACCTGGGAGCTTCTAATCCCATGGGAGGCCTTGAATTTGGATCTTCTTAGTTCTAATCCAGTATCTTAATCATAATATCAATTTGATATTTTAATAAGTTGAGAAATGTTTAGATTGTTAGTATACCACCTTTGGACAAATGAAAACATAATAGTTAAACCAAAGCTAGTACATTGTCTTATTGACCCAGTATAACATACAATCTCGTGTTAATATAATCTTAATACAATTAGCACCCTTCCTGGAGCAATAGATATAGAGCAGGGGTGTCAAACTGCCGGCCCACGGGTCAGATGCGTCATGCCAAAACCGCACCCACCCCATTGTCGGCAATGGAAAAAAAAGGTCGCAGTACGTCGCGACACATCACGTGACGTTGTGAGTTTGACACCCCTGGTACAGAGATACCTTGTTTTCAGATTTTCTAGCACTAGCATGCCATGCCCTATTTCAGTGATCCCCGTTTAGCATCTATTCTACTGATTCTAAACCCTCCCTGGAATGAGTCAGCAGATCCCAATTATCTCTTTCTTGTCTTCCTGTGAGCATTTACTGAATGCTTTGGGGCAGGTGTGTGCTTACATGTGCTAAATGAGTCAGAGCTGGGTGTGTTAGTTACCCATAAAGTCATAGCTTGTTGTGTTGATGAGACAGTAGATTATTTGCTGCTTATATTCCAATAAACCACCTTCATTTGTTTATGAATGATAGGATTTGTTGTGTAATACGAGAAGACAAGACTTGACTGTATAGATTGTGCAAAATGTTTGATCTCCAGTGTGGAAACCTGAACTTTTTTCTTTTAGTTACACAAATGGTGAAGTAGACCGGAGTCCATGTTAGTCTAGGAATGTTTATTTACAAAAAAAAAAATATCCCAGAGAGACTCGAACAGAGCATGAAAGCTATGTGTGCTTTGGCAATAAAGTCTTGGCTTGTTTTTATGCCTCCCCATAAATGGATGGAAAAAAGGAGCTCACATGTAAATAGCAAGGCAACGTGGTTGGTCTGAGAGAAATGCAAAGCCAATTTGTTGGGGGAATGTTTCACACAAGGCTTAAGATGGAGAAAAAAGAATTAAGCAATAGGAGTTGGGAAGCAGATTATAGAAGGTCAAATATGATGAGAAATAACCTTATCTACTTGAATCAGACCAAGACCTTAGTGCAACATTTATTTTGTCATGGAGATCCATCACCCATAAGCAAAACAAAAGTGAAGTAACCTGAAAATAGGCAAAATAGCCTATCACAAATTGATATTTGTGTTAGGGTCCTTTGAACCAGAAAGCAGGCCAAACTTCACAATTAGCAGGGATTGATTAGCAGGGAAGTAAAGAATAAATGAAGTCTGAAGGTGGCTTGCAAAGTAGTTGCTGATTCCTGAATACTGTACTTCTAAATATTAAACTTGCTTTTGGGATATTATTATTTTTGCTTTGTGCTTAAGTCACAGGTTATCCTGAAGGCAGCATAAATATCCAGTGTTTGTTCTGTGTCCCAATAGAAACTGAACCTGTAAAGGGTGTTATATTTCTGGCTGTTCAGAAAAGGAACCACAAATTATGCCTTACTTTTAAGTTTTCAAAGTTGTTAAACTTGTTTTGCAATGTAGGTTTCTATTCCTTAGATATTACATCGTTCACACAGCAGTTTTTAAAAGAGAAAGCATTCTTATGCACAAGAGTTGCCCTTTGTGGGGAAAAAGCCCAGTGGAGTTAGCTTTTGCATTTATTGCCGTGGTAACTGAATCCTTTGTGGAAAAATGCATTACACTGTATTTAATTTAAAAGATTTATATGACTGCAATTCTTAAGCAATTCTGGGCAGTTTATAACAGCAAAAGATAGTTACAAAAGATGGTCGCCAGGACTAACACAAATAATAATTAGATGCCATTTTTGTTATTAATACTGTGATGTTTCACAGTTATTTGAGCTTTGCTATATAGAAAGTTCAGCAAAAGCGAGTAAGAAAAATGAAATCGAAAAACGAAAACATAGACCTGCATATAGCTTCAAATTTAACTAGAATATATTTTTAATAGCAACTTTAATTGTAATTGTAATATTTAATAAGAACTAATGCAAACTAAAAAAGAATAAAAAGAAGTTCAGAAAATGTATGTGTGATTTACCCCTTAATCAAAAGTATAAATAATTATACAAAGTAAAAAAACAAAAAAGTGCAGAAAAGAATTAAAAATAAGAATATAGTAAAGAACAAGAAATGTAAGATTATATATTGTGATATATACTCTATTTCTCCAAAAATAAGACCTAACCAGAAAATAAACCCTAGCATGGTGCTCGTACCCCCAAAATAAGCCCCAGATAAGATCATCAGCCCCCCGCGCACTCACCACCACCTGTACATGAAAAAAATAAGACATCACCCCAAAATAAGCCCTAATGGGTCTTTTGAAGCAAAAATAAATATAAGACCCGGTCTTGTTTTGGGGGAAACACGGGTATATCACAGATATAAAACAATTTTAGTAACGCATTACCTTCTCTTAAAATAGAACAAATGACCTCTTCTTCCCCATAGCCTGTCGATAAATCCATAAAGCTGCCTATTTTTGTTGAAAGGCTCTGTACCCCTTCAGTACAAGAATTCAAATTAAAACATCCAAGGCAAATATCTTCTGGTAACAGGTTCTGCCATCAAACTGCTTTTACCATTAGAAAGTTTTTCTACAATTCATTACAAATCTGCTTTCCTACAGCTTAAATTTCTTCTCTTCCATGTCATGACCTTTTGTATGACCGCCGGTCGGATTTGAAGCAGCTCAGCCCGTTGAATCTTTTTTCAAAGAGCCAGTTTCTGTGTTTGTTTCCTTCTGCTGCAATTTCTTGGGTCTACTGGCATCACTAAGACACCATTAAGGCATCAGCCTAGAAACGCCAGTCACTCTCTCTGAGCGTAGCTCAGCTCACAGGGTGGTGATTGTGGGGAAAATAGGAGGAGGGAGTATTAGGTATGTTCACGATCTTGAGTTATTTTTAAAAATAAAAATGCAGGCTACAAATAAGTACGTTTTTTAAAATGTGGTGCCCTGAACTAGACCCAGTACTCCAGGTACAATGGGACCAGAACAAGATTTATAAATTATATTTCAGGTGATGAAGTAATACTGAAGCCAGGTAGCATAGCCCCTATCCTATAGCCCTATATTTAATGTTTGTTTCCTTAGTGAATCACTTTGCACTTTCTTCTGTTAAATTTCATTCTGTTATTTTTACACATTAGAGTCCGCAGTATTGATTTCATTGAACCCAGCCCAGATAATTAGCTTAAAGACCAGTGAGACGTGAAAGCCAGAAAGTTGAGTAACTGAGTATACACTGGCTGAGGAATTCTGGGAGTTGAAGTCCACAAGTCATAAAAGGGCCAAGTTTGAAGACCCCTGCTCTAGATCTATAGGTTTACTGTTCTCCAAAGACCACGATTGTTCCACCAGACAGAAATATTACAGGCATTTTATGTTTATACGATGTACATAAAAACTAGGTGGATCTTTGACTAGTTCTAATTCTGCCTTAAGCACAAAGTCAGCTGAGTGACCTTGGGCCAGTCACTTTCACTTAGCCCTAGTAAGGAGGCAATGGCAAAGCACTTCTGAAAAACTTTGCCACAAACATTACAAGGACTTGTCCAGGCAAACTCCAAGAATCACAAATGATCGAACAGGAAAAAAAAAAATCTTTTATGTTGTAAAGCTACTCCTTTTAAATAGTTTTTTTTTCATGTCCATGAGCTTTTTATATTATTTGCTCAGTGGACATCAAGAACAATGTGCTGGAGACAGCAAAGAAATCCAGATGTTTTTACTTTTCGTTTTTGTCTTACATTTTCTTCATTGTGTGACTCCAGGAACTGCAGTTTCAAACCAAATTTTAATTAACCCACGGTTAGGTGAACTGTTAATACTATAATAACATTTGAGGAATCTCTATAGCAGCCTTCACTAGCCTAGGGTGGTCCACCTGTATATTTGAGTGCAAGTCTTGTGGTCTACAGATCATTTTTCCTGAGCACAAATCATTAAGCTGTTGAGTTGTTGTTTTTTTAAAGCAGCAAGCATTATTCCTTCTGTTCACTGAGATGCTACTTTTGTAGTTAAGATGCTACTTTTGCAGCTTAACCACTAACCATTACTTTCACTGTCTTTTTCAACAGTTTTAGTACATAGGAAGGCAGCGAGAAAGTTAAGTCCTTTCCTATTGCAATGGAAAAACGTCTTCCCATGTTGCTTCTTTCTAAGAGAAACATGATCTGAAAAGGAAGGGAAGAGTCCAGCATGGCTCAGTTTCAGGACTGTAGCCATGGCAGCTGAGCTTTATGGCTACATTAGTATATTACCTCCATTTGGTATTATTGGAGTCCTCCTTACCCCCCAAAAAAGATTATCCCCAGTGAAGGAGGCCTGGAGAAAGCAGGAACATTTTCTCCTTCTCCAACAGCCTGTTAAGGTTCGTGTTTTCTTAGGGCCTCCTCTAGTATTAAAGACAAGAGGTTTTACGGATGTGTTAGGTTCTCTGTTTTTCTCCATCTTATCCCCCATCAGCATGAGGCTGTCAGATATCCTCATTAGAGCTAGCCCCAAGGGGCGAAGGGAAAGTTCCAAGGTCATTTGTGGATTAATCAGATTTGGTGACAACAACAAAAAAAAGGAAATGGTTTAAATAGTTCCCTAGTAGTAGTTTTCTACCCAAGCTGAATTCCATAGTGGGATATGTGTGTGTATTTTCTCTCTTCTCCCGCCCCCCCCCCCTTGTTATGTTAAATGAAAAGACTTTTACTGGGTTATGACAGATGTGCAAGACGATTTGTTGTGGGGGAAAAACCCAATGCTGCAGCAGCAAACCCAAACTGAATCAACCATTGAAATAGTCAGTGGATGTCAAGCCACTTTTGAGAAGCTGAAGCGACTTTTTGCTGTTGAGCCTGTGCTTAAGCACCCTGATCCTGACCATGTTGATTTTCAGAGACAACAAAACTGTGGAGTTAAATGCATGGGAAGTATGCAAGTGGCCTTGGGAATGCCATTAGCTGGGCTTATACAACATAATAGCCCATGTGTCATGGTTTCTGGAATAAACAGATTGGATCTGTTTGTAAATTGTAAAATATTAAACCATAAGCAATGATTTATAAAACACCAAAGCTATATATAATTATAATCGTATGTAATCATGATATATAATGTAAGTCAAGGTGAAGAAAGTCTGGAAATGTTATATTGGGGGGGGGGTGTTATATCTTGCTTTTCATTTAGGAGCTCAAGACAACATACATATCATTACAGTAGTGGCCAAAATTGTGGAAACCTTTTGGGAAAAGTTTTTTTGAGGTTTGATGGCTAATAACACCACTTTTTTTTTTTTTTTTGGACTAGTACCATAAAATTATATATCAATGGAAAAATAATTTAATCAAGAATGTAATACAACAAAGTTTGCTCAATTATCTGTACTGTATTCTATGAAAAGTTATAGCCAAATAACCAGAAAAAGGAAGCATAACTTGCCTAGGTTGATATCAGGTAGCTTTCCTTCATCTGATTGTAGCCAATGAGCACGAGTGTTTAGAGAGCCAATCAGGTGTCATCTTGTTTTGGCAATGAGCCAATCGGATGACAGTAGGAGTCAGTTATTGATGTCATGTATTGAAGCTGAGAGGAGGACATTTGTCACTGTGTTATGTGATCGCTATTAAGTTGGTTGGGTTTTTTTGTGTTCTTTCATTTAGTGAGCTTGTAAAACGTAATAAAATTAAAGTCATGGTGCAAAGAGTTGACTGGTTGCCCAGAAAGCGATGTAAAATAGTATTATTAAGTGCACAAGGCTACAGTGATAAAGAAATTAGAAGAAAAAATGGTGGAAACTTAACCAAAGGTGGCATTTGTACTGTACACTTTTCCCAAAAGGTTTCCACAATTTTGGCCACTACTGTACATACCCCAGTTGCCCCGCAATCCTGCAAAGCAGGCTGGGCTAAGAGAACATGAGAGGGTAAGTTCCTATGGCTTGAGGCTGGATCTGAACCAAAAGAGAATTATTGGGACTCCCTTGCCACGGGGCGTCCATTAGCTTTGGCATCAGTAAAGATTGTTGTACTGATACAGAAACCAATAACCTTCTGAGAGCTTCAAACTAAGGACATCGTGCTAAGTTATGGTTTAAATATAATATCTTAAATAACCTATAATTGGCTAGATCTATCCAATGTACTAAACCGAAATGTTACAAAAATGTTTTAGTTTGCGTGTTTATATGCCACCTATTTCCAAATGACTCTTTTATCAGCTTGCTTAATTTATTGGATGCCTCTGAACAGTCTTAATTCCTGGCAATTGCCTAGACCAGGGCTTTTCAACCTTTTCACCGATTGTACCACTTTTAGGATATGGCAATATTCGAGTACCACCTAGCAAGGTGTCAAAAACTTGATGACCAAAAAAAAAACCCTGTTCAAAGTTGCAATTGCACTGAAATGACTTATGACCATTTTCACACTTATGACCATTGCAGCATGCCCAGGGTCATGTGATTTATATTTGGATGCTTGGCAACTGATTCATATTTATGATGGTCACAGTGTCCCAGGGTCATGTGATCCCCTTTTGCAACCTTTTGACAAGTAAAGTCAATGGCAGGGCTGCTGGTGGCCAAGTGCTAAGGCAGGACTTCCCTCCTTCCCTGCCTCCCTCTTTCTCTGAAGGAAGAATTTGAAAAAAAAACCACCATATTTTTTCTCTTCCATATATTCATCAAACAAGGAAAAGCCTCCAGAAACAGAAAAGACAAACTACTGAGTGAACTAGCTTAAAAAGGCACATTCCCCTTTAAGAATTAGCTACTGGCTAGAAAGGAAAGTAAGGAAGAAAAAAAAATGTAGTAAGTATTGGCTGCCGGCTAAGGCAGCCTCCCCAAATGGCTCCATTCATAAGTAAAGGCAAAATCCATTTAGGAGAAAAATACCAGGGCTTTTCAACCTGTGATACGCGTACCACTTGTGGTACATTAATGAGTGGCAGGTGGTACACAGCCCTGCCTAGCCAAGTGTAGTGGGGAAGGGAAAGAGCCAGCACAGGCAAAGACTTACAGTGAGAGAGTCCTCTGGAGCTGCAGATTTTACTTATGAATGGAGCCATTTGGGGAGGCTGCCTTAGCCGGCAGCCAGTACTTACATTTTTTTTTCTTCCTTAAATGCCAGCTGGGCTCCTTACTTTCCTTTCTAGCCAGTAGCTAATTCTTAAAGGGGAAGTGCCTTTTTAAGCTATTTCACTCAGCAGCTTGTCTTTTCTGTCTCTGGAGGCCTTTCCTTGTTTGATCAATATATGGAAGAGGGAAAATATGGGGGGGGTTCAAATTCTTCCTTCAGAAGGAGATGGGAATGAGAAAAAGGGAGGCAGGGAAGGGAGGGAGGGAAGGAAGTCCTGCCTTAGCAATTGGCCACCTCTGCCATTGACTTTACTTGTCAAAAGGTTGCAAAAGGGGATCACATGACCCTGGGACACTGACCATCATAAATATGAATCAGTTGCCAAGCATCCAAATATAAATCACATGACCCTGGGCATGCTGCAATGGTCATAAGTGTGAAAATGGTCATAAGTCATTTCAGTGCAATTGCAACTTTGAACAGGGTTTGTTTTTTTGGTCATCAAGTTTTTGACACCTTGCTAGGTGGTACTCGAATATTGCCATATCCTAAAAGTGGTACAATCGGTGAAAAGGTTGAAAAGCCCTGGCCTAGACAAGTTCTGCAGTTTCCTTGGCAAGGTTTTTCAGAAGTGGTCTGTCCTTGCTTCCTTCTTCCAAAGGTTAATAGAGAGGGAGGGAGGGAGAGAGAGAGAGAGAGACTGACCAGAGGTCACCCAGCCAGCTTTGTCCCTAGGTTTTTTCCACTTCTAATCTAACATCTTAATCACTAGACCAAACTGGCTTGCCTAAGCAGTTTACATTTTAAGTAACTGACTGGCTTTTGTATTATATTATTGTATTCTTACACATATATTCATACACATCTATAGACATAGGCATGTACATGCACACAGACACACACATATCTACAGTATAAACATTAAAGACCAGCAGCATAAAACCCTTACATTACTGTATATTAAAATCTAGGTAAAAAGATGGGGTTTTAAGCCATTCCTACTCTCTTGTATCATATAGTAGCAGGCCAACTGCACCAAGAAATATTTTAGCTACTAAAAATAATATGTTTATATTTTTATATAATACAACATGATAAATATTATCTCTTGCCCATTCTATATTTTTGCTGAAATAGATGTTGTTATCTACTTCTGTGAAACTAGGAAATCTTGCAGTGGATAAGAATTGTGAATTATTTGAAAATAGAGGATAAGGAATAATAAGGCATAATCTTATGTGATATGTGAATGGGTGATTAATATAAAATTGATATATTATTGAAGAAAGAGAGGAATTTGCCTTAAGGCAGCATAATTGTATCAATCCTTTCCAGGTCCTGTGATTGAGATGTTGGTAATTTAATGGCTGTGTTTCTATTTTTGAGCCTTCAAGAGTCATGCTGTTGAAAACTATTAACAGCACTGACCACATGGTGCTTTGATCAATTACTGTAATCAAGTGTAGTTGATGAATTACAAAACCATTTGGCACAAAGAAAACAAACAATATTCATAAACCTTGATTTCCTTATTGGCTAATAAAGTTACTTGCTTCACAAAAGACAACAAATATTCTGAGGATAAAGGATCTTTTCTTCGAAAGCTAAGCAAGCTGCCACATAGATGTTCACAATTCCTAATTTATTCTTCTTCTTGGTAACTTTTAAATATGTGGCAGTCCTGCTGACTGACAGCAAATTGGGCAAAGGTTCAGAGAGGGAGGATTGTGAGTCATAAGAGAAGTGTGGAGTAGTGGTTAAGACAGTGATTCTCAACTTTGGCCATTTTAAAATGTGTGTACCTCAACTTCCAGAATGGTGACTCACAGTATTTTGGGACCTGAAGTCCACACATCTTAAACGTTGCCAAGATTGAGAAACATTGGGACTAGGGGGCACATGGACTAGAACAGGAAAACCTAGATTGATTCTATCCTCAGCTGTGGAAACACGACTTTCAGCTAGATATTCTGTCAGCCCTACTACCCTGGGAAAAAGTGGAGGAGGAAATACCACATTGATTTTCTGGGCAAAAGGTATGATAAAAATCTAACTAAATAAATGACAGTAGGCTTCTCCATGAGTATACCTATTTTGTATGTTGGTGCTTTGGAGACGGGAAGCTGGGATGATTTTAATAATGGACTGTGCTGCTTTTTCAGAGATACGTAGTTTCATTCTCCTCTCTCATCATCAATCAGATGAATTAGTGTGTGTTTCCTGATCTTTTGTACCCATTCTATAGTTAACATAGTGTAGTGGTTAAGGTGCTGGGCTAGGAAGTCTGAAGTTCAAAAGCCCCATCAAACATCAAACTCAATGAGCCAATGACTTTCCTTCATCCCACTTTGCCTCACAGGTTTATTTTACAGTATAGAAAATACTGGTTTAGACTAGAGAGCCTTTGCTGTGCTGCCTTAAGGTCCTGGTCTAACAACTAAATCCATGGAAAGTAAGAGGTAGAGCCTATGAGTGGGGTAGGGTTGCACATGATTAGCTTGGAGATCATTTAATACTAAACAACCTCAATGTAGTTGGATCAATGTAGTGGGATCTTGGAGTCCTAGTGGATGATCACTTAAATATGAGCCAGCAGTGTGTAGCAGCAGCCAAAAAAGCTAATACAATCCATGGTTGTATAAACACAGGCATAGAATCAAAATCACATGAAGTATTAGTACCGCTTTCTTTATAAAGCCTTAGTAAGGCCACACCTGAAATACTGCATCCAGTTTTGGTCATCACATTACAAAAAAGATGTTGAGACTTTGGAAACAGTGCAAAGAAGAGCAACTAAGATGATTAAAGGTCTGGAGACTAAAACATATGAAGAACGGTTGCAGGATTTGGGTATGGCCAGTCAAGAGAAAAGGACTAGGGGACACATGATAGCAGTATTCCAGTATTTGAGAGGCTGCCACAAAGAGGAGGGGATCAATTTATTTTCCAAAGTATCAGAAGGCAAGACAAGAAACAATAGATGGAAACTAATCAAGGAGCAAAGTAACCTGGATTTAAGGAGAAACTTCCTAACAGTGAGGACAATTAACCAGTGGAACAGCTTGCCTTCAGAAATCGTGGGCGCTCCATCACTGGAGATTTTTAAGAAGAGATTGGAGAGTCACTTGTCTGAGATGGTATAGGATCTCCTGCTTGAGCAGGGGGCTGGACTATAAGACCTCTAAGGTCCCTTCCAGCTCTATTCTGATTCAATTCCTTTCTCAAGGAGCAGTTTGGTACTCTGCAGATACTTAAGACTTCAGTCGTATGACGGGTTCCTTGGGTATATTTCACAGCTTGTGGGACTTGCTTATTTGTGTAGACAAGTATAGAACTCCCTATTAGTCTCTGACAATGAAATGTACACTAACCGCATGCAACAGGTTATGACTCAGGGACTGGTAGAAGAAAAAAGGCAGCATCTAATAGCATACTTAAATTACACACATAAATTTAGAATATAAGCTTGCAGGAGGCTTGAATAATTTCTATTAATCTATGTTTTATAGTATGCAGCACCATACTTTTAAATGCAGTTAATAAACATACAGTATTCTGTATATCATTTTAATAAGACACTAGTGTTGGTATTTTTTGTTAATTCAGATTAATAGGTTTCCCTCCCAAATAGAATCTAGGGATATTTTACGAACACAATTTCCAAACTGCAAGAGCTCCTTCAGCTTTATAATAATCTGTAGCGGGTCATTATTGTCTTTTCCCCATTCGGTACTATGCCAGAAAAATGTATTGTTTTTTAACTCCATGGTCAAACTGTAATTTGAACCTTTGGCTATCATTTTAATGTTATTTCTGCATTTTGGGTAGGGAGGGATGTTATTCGTAATAAATTATCTGCGTATCTTATGATTGCATCTGCATTACGGAGCTTTCCCACTTACCCTAATACTGAAATTGATCTACTCCGACCTTTGCAAAATGTAGCTTCTTTTATTTGCTTGCATGATTGTTGTCTGGGATTCAATTGTCTGCTTTTTGCATTTCTGCTTGAAATCTTAAGAGATATTCCTTCAGATATCTAAAGCTTTTTGATATTTTTTTCTGCTAGAAAAAGTCAAAAGATCTCTCTGGGTTCCTTCGCATTAATGATGTGCAAAATGTTGTGTGTGCAGGTTTGCTTGTTTGAGGTGAACCAAATTGTGCTTCCTTTGCCTGTGCTCAGAGCTGGTGCATGCATGTTTGGTCTAGGCATGTACCTGGGAGTGTGCTCAGAGTAGCAGACATAAAGAGATTTTTTTAAAAAAAATAGAAACTAAGGCAGTTGAAAGTCGAGGTAGAAAGATGTGCTACATTTGAATTCTAGTTCAGCGAAGGGGAAGGAAGGCGCTGTGAAGATCCGAAAGGAAGGGTGGGCTGGTCAGATATGCTGCTCATGAATTCAAGCAGAGCAGCTCAAGGGAAATACAAGGATGACACAGGGTGGACTGGCATACAGGTGGTACAGGAAGGGGCAAGGAAGGCTTGCCCGACTCACCCTGTAAGTCCCCTAGAGATTTTGTCTCCAGCAAAACCTGGATGAACCAAAATGTTTTGGGTTTCAGATCAGTCAGACCACATGCCAGTTAGTTTAGCTGAACATCCAAGCCACAATACGTTTCATGTACTCCCCTAATATGCAGTCGAGAAGTCCTTTACACATGGGTTCACAGGTTTAGCCAAATTGCTCAGAGACTTTTTTCTGTTCCCATGATTAGCAGTAAACCCAATAGTGACGGCTTTGTTTTCCCGTTTTGTCTCCTGTCTTTTGTCTGACCTATTCTCTTATCCTGTTGTGCAGCATACCTAGACTCCTATTCATTATAGGAAAGCAAACTGGTGAGAGGTGTGAACCTACTGGGTTTCCTCTTTAATCCAAAGCTGCAAAAGGGATCTCTGGGTGACATTTGGCAACCCCAGCTCCAGCCTTTATACTCTTCTTTTATACAATACTGGTGCTGAATTGGAGCTTTCTAGAATGTTGTGCTGACACACAAAGGATAAAACATTGCACATTTGATTGCATGGAAGACTGAGTCTGGCATTCTCTAGAGTAGCCCAGAGTGTCTGCTTAGGAACAGCTGTATAATACTTGCTTCTTTTTTTTGACTGAACTGGATTTATAGAGATGTCCAGTGTCATGGAGGTCATACTTTATGCTAATTAAGAATTCCTTTGGCTGCACATTATTTTTATTGTGGCGGTATGCTCAAGTCATTGGCGAGATTTAGCCAAGGAAGACTTGGGTCTCCAGTTTATCTGGAACCAAAAACACAACCTGTCAGGACAGGTTGAAGTATTTTGCCTCAGTTCTTTCCAGAGCAACCATGTTAGCCAGCTTGATTATTTTGTTTGCTTTCCCCAGGCTGATGCAGTCTTTCCAACTGTAGCAGCCACAGCAGCATCACCAGGGTGCAGTAACCATGGCAAGGCTCTGTTCAGTGTGAAAACATTACTCTGGATAGGTAGAAATTTTCCCTGGGTGGGTGTTTCATTCAGCAAGAGAGGGGGAGAGAGTGATCTCAGCCATCGTGAGTCATCCTGCAGAGATGAGAGAAAAGCACGGAAGAAAAATAAAACAATCCAACCGACCCTGTGGTGATGATAATAATAATAATAATAAGCCCCACTTATTAGTTATCAGCAAAAGGAGCAGCTTGTAATCTATGTTATGATAATAGATCTTAAGGCAAGAGGCGCAGAACCAGGAAAAGAGCTCATCAGCCCAATAAAATGCCCCCCAGCACCCCTATCTCCATCGGGCCCTGCTGCTGCATTATTGTCGACACGAGGCAACCACAGCTGTGGGCGCCACGGATCGCCCCCCCCCCCTCCCCTAACTCCGGACTAAGAATCCCAGATAGTTGCTCTAGTCTAGGCCTCTTCTGCAAACGATCCCCCGCCCGTCTTCCAGCTGCTCGCTTCCAGTGGCGCCGGAGGGGCTCAAGGCGCGCGAGGAATGGGAAGGGGAGGCCGGTGGAAGCGCTGCATTCCCGCTGGCCTTGTTCAGGCAGCCAGGGCAGAGCCGTCCCTCCCCCCCTCCCAGGAATGAAGAGACCCTTATTTTTGGAACGGGCAGCTTCTCTAAGGCAGGGTCCCCGCTTTCCCTCCCCCCCCCAGGAAGGACGGGAGAAGCCGCCGCCGAGGATAGCCGGAGCTGCAGAGCCCGCTTCCACCCCTCCCCTCCCCTCCCCTCAAGCCGCGCGTTTGTGTCTGGCGGAGGGAGACGGCGCGTTGTGCCGGTCTCCATGGCAGTGGGTTTATGTGGGCGGAGTGGTCGGGGCCGCACCGCGGCTCTCAGAGCGCGGCTCCCCCGCCCCCTCCGCTGTCCCCTCCCTTCCCTGTGTTTGTGTCAGCCTGGTCGCGGCGGCGGCGGCGGAGGCTGAGCGGCTGCCTGGGACGCGCGGCTCGGAGCCAGGGAGACGCGGGTCGGCCGCGCGCGCAGCCACGGTCGCCCTTCCCGCGTCCCGCTTGGGCTTCCTGCCGCCGGGGCTGCTCCAGACATGGGCGACCCGTAGAGCGAGCGACGCGCCTGGGCGGTCGGCTAGGCGGCGGCAGGGGGGCGGCCTTGCGACAGTGGCCGTCATGGCGGTCATAGTGGAGTCGCGGCCGGAGCTGGTGGGGAAGCGCTTCTTGTGCGTCGGCGCCGGGGGAGAGGAGCCTCCCGAGAACGGGCGTTGGAGAGCCGGCGTCATCCGCACCGTCTCCCACCGGGAGTTGCGCAGCCCCGAGTTGTCGGTAAGCCGTGTGTGTGTGGGGGTGGAGTGCTCCGTCCCTCTCCCCGGGAGGAGCGGGGCTGCGCATCCCTCTTGCCGGGCAGACAGCGGCCCGGATCGCCCTGGGGACGAGCCGGGCCCGTTTCCCTTCCGCGGGAGCCTCCGAGGGCCGGAGAAGAAAAGGGGAGATACCGAAATATCCCCCCTGCCGATGTACGGGGCCTGCCCGGGGCGCGCGTGCGTTTGGGAAGCAAGAGCGAAGTGGAGGTAGTAACAAGACACTCCCCCCTTTTTGCTCCTGGAAGGAGGAGGGCGGATAAAAGGGCGACAAGAGAGCTTAAACATGACACATCCGCTCTAATTTCCCCTTTTCTAGGCCCCGGACAGGCAGAAAAGGGGTTACGGTGGTGAGGAATGGGCAGAAAACCTCTTTTCTCTCCCCATCTGATTTGATCTGCGTTGGAACAGGACGGCTTTCAGCATTGCCCGTGTCTTAATACATTTTTCAGCATGTAACTCCCTAAGCATGTTGTGTGCGATCGGGGTCTCGAGGGGCATAAAAATTAAAAGGGCGCACGGCAGCCGCTTCCAAATGTTTAGTGATTTGCAGAGGGAATCTTTAGGGAAGGTTTGTTTCGAGACACACGTTGCTGCCGCTTGTCTTTCTGAATATTCATTCGATACAGTTGTGTATGTGCAGATCAGAAGTGGTAGAGGAGTGTTTTGATTCATTTTCTTAACGGAAGAAGGGCTATAATATTCGACTCCTATTTCCTTTAATCTCTGTAAAGCAGGCACTGTCAACTGATAAATCGAGTGCATTGTTCATGCTTCTTTTAAAACACAGGGCACAAACGCTTTAAAAATTGTGGGGGTTGTGTATGCGATTCTCAACTGAAGAAGTCATTGCTCTTTTTAAGTACTGTGTCCTGTCGTTAGTGTTTTCCTAATGGGTGTAGGAATGTGCATGGAGAGAGAGAGAGAGACACACACACAAAAAAAAACCCAGGATATATTTGTGTGGGGGAAGGGCAGAAAAGCAGTAATTTTCCATGTGTATGTGTGTGTTTCTGTGTAATATGCACATGAAATTTGAATATATCCACGCGGTCACATTCATTTTTAATAGCCTTAAGAATTTTATTACATTCCAGCTCTTTGTACAACTTGTACAATTTGCATATTTTGTATACTGCAGTATTATAAAACCTGATTTTATGTTTTTTTAATGTCTTAATGCTTTTTTTTTTTACCTTAGTCAACATACTTAAATAACATGAACTTATTAGATTTGGGTATTTGATTCATAGCTGGAAGTATGATACTGTGTTTTTTTAAAAAATAATATAGGGTGCATGTGCCTTTGTATTAGATTACAGTGAGAGTTTTTAATACTGTTCTCAGATTCTGATCCATGTACATTTTAGTGCAAATTTAGGTAATATATATATAGAGAGAGTAATCTGAGTTGGGGTAGTTGAATATTAATATTTTTAAATAGTTTGCTGCTTGGCTGCAATCTAAACAAGGGATAAATACAGAAATATTTGAATGAAATATTTGGTCAGAGAAATAGGTCTTAACCATAACATTTCAAAAAGCTTGCTTCCCAATACATATGTGCAAATGGATATTTATTCAAGCTAATTGCTTCATCAGTAATACAACTTCCTGTCCCTGTGAAATAGAGGGTGGTAGTTAAATCTGATGTAAGTGTTATCCTGGGAATTCTGGGCCTTCAAAATAATGGAGAAAACGGTTAAAGAAGAATTATATTAATATAATAGTTATATAGTTATAGGAAGGGACAAGGGATAACCTTATTTATGTACTTAGCATTGAATTTATAGTAGATATTTCTACTCAACAATAAAGACCACTGGGAGAACTTCTTTTTTGTTAAGTGGGTGTAGGATTGTAAATTTTGTTAAAATAATTTGAGCATTATCCCATTTATAATCCAGAGATAAAAGTGCTCATCTTTGAAGAGGTATGTAAAAATTATACTTAAGATACAAAGCACTACGATTGGATGGTGAAGAAGTCATGTGTGTACTCTACCCTCTGTTGATTGCAAACTCACAGTGCATGCATATACTTACACAGTAGTTATGACTACTGTAGTTATGTGCTAATGAAAGAACAATACTTTTATAGTAATACTGTACTTGGTGGTTAAACAGGGAAGTTAAAGAATGTGCTTTTCTCACAATCGATGAATTTACCTTGAGACAAAATGGCTTTGTAGCAATTAAGCGTCTATATTTCTTGGGAAAAACTCTGTAAATTTCTTATGGCTAGAATCTTACATATGATTGCTAGATAAAAACCATGGGTGTTTTGAAAGTTAACTTTCAAGAAAAATTCATTAAGAAAGATTTTGGAGTACAGATTAATAATTACTGGTGTAGAATAGTGGGAAAGCTCTGTCCCTATTGTTGGGATGTAAAAAGCAGGGGGGAGGGGGTTTCCGTTTGCTGGCTGCTGTAATAATTGAATGCTGTCAAGGGTGGAGCATCTTTACTAATCCTTCTAGGTTCCATTCTTAGGCTTTCTATGAATAATTCCAAAATATTAAAAACATCTTTTTTTAGGTGCATTAACATCAGGATGGGAGAGCAGCTTCATTTACTTAAATACCATTTTTATAGCAATAAAAAGTATGGCCTGCTTTTGTCAGTTTCATTCTGTTGGATGTAAACTACAGTATCAGAAAATCAAAAGCAATAAAATCAGTTGTGCCTCACTTCCTGAATTTTTTTTCTGGATCATTCTTTTTGCTTGCTTTGTAGGATTTTGGTTGTTGTTGTTCTATTCACAAGGCCATTAGAAACATACTTTGGAATATTGTAAATTTAGAGAACAATGTATATATTGCTATTTCCTTTTCATTTTTAAAATATATTTTCGTTTCCTGTGTTGTCTGGTAGCTGTCAGTAGGATGCTAATGTGCTGTAATAAGGAGGATGGCCAAACCATCTGGCAGTGATCATTCTAATTCTGGCATTCACTTTCTGGAAAATAAGCATGTTCTCTTTGTACTGCACATACTTTTCCATGATCCAGAATTTGGAAATCTTAATCATCTTCAGCTTTCATTATAAATAGTCATAGAAATGTGATATAAGGATAGTATGCATGTACAATACATAACTACTAAATTTAGGCAACTATATAAACCTCAAGAATGGATATTACATTTGTGTGAATAATTCAGTTCAGAGAACTGTCTGATTAATTTTGATCTTGATCCCCTCCTTTTCACTCCTGGAGTTTGGAAAATGGGGCAATTGAACAAGTAGCCAGACAGGAACAAGTAAAGTACCGTGTTTCCCCAAAAATAAGACCTATCCCGAAAATAAGACCTAGCTTGATTTTTACACGTGTGCTCAATATATGCCCTAACCCCAAAAATAAGTTCTAGTTTTGGGGCAAGGCGCATGTGTAAAAATCAAGCTGGGGTGGAGCTGCCCCATGCGCCCGCACCCGCTTACCTAAGGACCGCTGCAGCCAGGCCTTCCACGCCTTGACACCTGTTATGCCACAGCCTGAGTTCTTCTGTGGCCGCATGCCACGTAGTGCATCACGCCGCTGCCACCACTCGCAGCAGGAGGCAGCGCAGCGTGCTGATTGCATTGCTGCCACTGCTTGCAGCAGGAGGCCACAAGGCTTGTGCCATTTGCGCTGCTGCTGCCGCCACTTGCAGCAAGAGGCCGCAAGCGGCGGCGCAATGAGCCATGTGGCCTGTTGTAAGCGGCGGCGGCAGCGCAATGAGCCATGTGTCGGGCAGCCGGGCCACAATTCGGGCAGCAGCGCAACAGGTGTCGGGGCATGGAAGGCCTGGCTGCAGTGGTCCTGAGGTAAGCGGGTAAGACATCTCCCAAAAATAAGACCTGGTTCCTCTTTTGGAGGCAAAAAAATTATAAGACCAGGTCTTATTTTCGGGTACAGTAGTATCCAGTCTGAAGAACTTACATTGTCTATCTCATGGACTAGGACGGGTAGGCAACCTTGGCTCTTTTATGACTCGTGGACTTCAACTCCCAGAATTCCTGAGCCAGCCATGCTGAGGGGAAAGGGAGAGGTTTCCAAGCTGAGCCATGCTGCCTCAGGAATTCTGGGAGTTGAAGTCCACGGTCATAAAAGAGCCAAGGTTGCCTACCCCTGGCTAGGATATATACTGTGTGTAATTACAAGGCCGAAAGCAAAGGTTGTCTTCCTGGCCATATAAAATCCTCATGAAACAAATCCCTTCATTAGGACAACTCAGACTGAGCAAATCTTCAAAAACTACTTACAGTAAAATGTAAACAAAGCAAAAAAGAAGGAAGGAAAAACAGAAACATCAGCTCTTCTTGCCTACAGTAATAAAATTTTTATCAAATTTCTATACCACCCATCTCCCCTACAAGGTGTATTACAGTGGTACTTAAAGGTATGTGACACCTTTTGCATTTTCAATACTTTGCATAAATATGACCTAAAATGTGCTCTTTTCCCCATAGCCCTAAAACTAGATAAAGACAATCGACCTAAGGAAATGGGTCAAAGATATTACACTTGTTCTTTCATTTATTGAGGAAATTGATCCAAGTACATATTTGTGTGTGGCAAAAGTATGTGAATCTCTAAATTTTATCAGTTCATTGGAAGGGGAAATTATAGTCAGGTGTTTCAATCAACAGGGTGACAGTCAAGTGGGAGCGTGGGATGTCCTACCTTATTTAAAGAATGGAATTCTAAGTATTCACTATCCAAGTCCAAACTTTATAAAACAGATAGGTGGAAGTATGTCATGTATCAAACAAAGGAGATTTCTGAGGACCTCTGAAATACAGTTGATCCTCACCAGGCTGGAAAAGGTTACAAAATTATTTCCAAAAAGTTTGGACTCCACCAGTCCACGATTAGGTAGATTGTATATAAATGAAGGCACTTCAAAAAAAAAAAAAAAAAAAACCTATCCTGCCAGGAAGGTCAGCTAACCAAAAGCATACCAAAAGCAAGATGTATAGTACTCCAGGAGGTCTCAAAGAACCTCAGGGCACCACAGGTCTCTTTTGCATTGGTGAATATCAGTATCATGAGATCACCCGTAAGAGAATGTTGAACAATAGTATGTTGTTGGCAGGGTTGCAAGGAAAAAGCTACTACACTCCAAAAAGAACATTGCTGCCTATGTACAATTTGTGAAACATGTGGATAAGCTAAAAAGCTATAATTGATGGAACTATGAATTCTGAATTGTACCAGCAAAATATCTACAGGAAAATATCAGGGCATCAGATGTCCCTGAAGTAAAGTTCAAGAGAAAGTGGACCATGCAGCAAGTCGACCATGATCAAAAGACATAAGTCATATGATCAAAAAAGAAAATGTTTTGGAGTGGCCAAAGTCCTGACTTTAATCCTATAAAAAATGTTGTGGAAGGAACTGAAGCAAGAAAGCCCAACAGCAAACTTCAGTTGAAGCTAAATGTTTCAGCCATCCAGGTCATGGTTGTCCCAAAGGTGCTTTTTCAAGGGGCAACTGGACTTTCTTGTTTTTCTTTGAAGAGGTCGTTTGCATTCTTTTAGAGGGAGGTTTTCTGTGTCCTTAGTAGTGCAATGAACGGATTTCCAGAAAACATTGCAGACTACAGGAACAGGGCAGAAAGCATCCTGCAGCCAGAAGGCTCCATACACTTGCACTACTCAGGTGACCCTGACAATACAGATAAACCTCCGAGTAGCCTCAACGACTCTCTAAAAGAATGCAAACGACTAGCTGTCTGCAAGGAATATAAATCCTTCCTTTCCCCACCATCCAGTCAGAGCTGAAGAAGCTTCTTGGATGAGAACATCTTCAAAGAAAAACAAAGGAAGTCCAGTTGTCTCCTGAAAAAGCACCTTTGGGACTGAGCTGAAGCTGTTCTGAAAAGAGAAATGGTCTAAAATTCCAATATGCAGGATTGGCCAACAGTTAATCAGAAACTTTTAGTTATAGCTATTGCTGCTCAAGGGGAAGCATATAGTTACTGAAAGCAAATGTTCACATACTTTTGCCATACACATAAATATGTGGCTTTGGATCACTTTCTCAATAAATGAACAAGTATATTTTTGACTCGCTTAATTGGGTTCCCTTTATCTAGTTTTCGACCTGTATGGAGAACAAATCAGATTTTAGGTCATATTTGTGCAGAAATATTGAAAATTCAAAAAGGTTCACAAACGTTTAAGCACTACTGTGATTAAAAATGAATGATCACAAATTATATAAACCCATCTGTTCAGTTTAACGCTAAAATCTTTTCTCACTGCCACTTTTTTCACAAGTGGTAAATAGTTTATTGATTTTGCAGCCCTGGAATATTGTGGCATACATTTGAGCACAGCAAATGTATTTCCATAAAATTGATATTGGAGAGAAATCAATTGATGTGCTCTTAATACATATTTTTAAAGAAATATCAGGAATGTTAGGGAAGTTTTTGGAAATCCTGAAGTCAGAATTGCATTTTAGTTTTCATTTGGCAAAAGATACTACTATATAATTTCTCCATTGTTTATAAGCACATGTTTGAGCCAGTTTCCTGATAGCTTACTTAAAATACACGAGTGCTGTTTGCACTTTGAAATTTAACCTAGAAAAGTAAGAAATAGGTTTTGTCTAAATACCATATGTGAAGATACTATACCATTTTTTTATGTACAAATAATTCACAAATACTGTGGCTTCTAGTTGTATCTTGTTCATATGCATATGGGGTTAAACAGAGAAGTGTTCAATTTTATCTCAGTGTTGTAATATGTCTCAGAAATAATCCTTTGTTGTAGTACACGAGTTTAATTCTAATATCAGAATAAAACAGCTCCGTTTGAAACACTCTGTTAGAATATTTTGACTGTTGTGTGCTCCAGTAGAACAAGTCCAAGAACATTTCAAATATTCTACAATAAGAAATAAAAATAAATATATTGGTAACTGATGCTGAATTCTATCTTCCAATAAAAAAATTGACCTGAAGTTTTTAAAATTTCTTACAGTAAAGAATGGAAGAAATAGCTTTTTTTCCTGCAGCCTGGCTTGTCTATACAGACAACCAGAAGTGAGCGCAGCAAAGAAGCATCTGCAGCAGATTCATTTGAATATTGTCCATAGAGAGCATGACTTTTTTGTTTTTGCTCTGCAAACGTCTGCAGCAAAGCTAAATGTTCAAAAACAGCAACATTATCTGTCAATGTGCACACTTTCCATTTGACAACCTGTCTGAAGAAGAAAATACAATGCATACAACATACAAGGACAAATGATTACATTTAGCTTATGAAGTTGATCTCTATCATAACAAAGAATACAAGAAGAACAATACATTTACCAGCCAGGCAGCAGAATGTTTTAAACTTCCCTATGTTTTTTACTTCAATGCTTGGCGGGTATACCATTATGGGAATACCACCTGCCTCTCTCTCATATATAAAAAAATATAAAACCTATTAACTTTAGCTGGTTTTTTAGTATATTGTTGCATATCAGTTGAGTCGGAGCATTGCCCTGTATTGTCTGGAATTTAACATCATGGACAATTGAAAATAAACAGTCATTATTAATGGAAGGGTAGACTGGGTAAACTAGAGAGAATGGCTATTTTGCCATATTAATTAGAAAAACATTCTTGTTTGGTGTAAGATCTGTAAAAAAAACCTACCGTTGCTACTTTCCAAGTCACTTAAAAAGCAAAGGCAATGTCAAGCTTTAGAAAATAATGTAATTTTTGAGATTTTAAGACCTTTTATCAGGCAAAATTGTTTAAAAAAAGTAGAAGGGGGAGGATGAGAATTGTGGCTGATGTTTAAAACCTCTGCTCTAGATTTCAGTCTCAAGTGGAGTGTGGAAGTTTTTTGCAGATGTGTAGCCAGGATCTCTGGTGCATTCATTTGAGCAGCTGAGGGGTTCTCTGAATGGAGGTCAGATAAACTAAACGACATGACACCTTTTTTCCAGCCATACAATTATAACTTGTTCAGTGGTAATGGATAACCCATTACCATACATTATTAATTCTTTTCGCCCTTTACCGTTCTAGTAGGCTCTGAGGAGTTTTTTGTGAGTAATACCCGATTGATTTTTTTAAATTAAATTAAATCAATTTGTTTCCTTAGGATTTTGTACTTCCAACTCTCTTATGTCCTCATACTTCTTGGAGCAAGTCCACAAATATTCTTGCTTTTCCGAAGAGTTTTCTTTCTTGCAAAGCCTTAATGTACATTATTGCAGCAGGGCCAGCACGTTCATGTTGAATAATACTGTTCTTAGGATGCCATTTCCATCTTTTCTTGTTGTCTTTATAGATGTGTCTTGCAGCTTAAGAGGAGAGGAAAAGCAGCACCTGCTCTGGAAATGATTGTGCATACAGTTATCCTGGGTCATATGATTTACTAGGGAAAACAGTTATTTTATGTACTTAAGTTGAATATTCAATTTCTAGTGTGCATGACATCTGAGTCCTTTCCTTGGAATCAGTATGGAAGTAACTAGCTATTTTTGACTTTGGAGATATTTCTAAGCTTCCCAGTATAACCTATAACAGGGCTTTTCAACCTGGTACGGGTACCACCTGTGGTACATTGGCACCTGGCAGGTGGTACGCGACAATCCTAGAAAAGTGGTAGCTGAGCTGAACCGGTGGCAGCACCACATAAGCCTGAGCGCAGATGGCTGGAGCTGCAGAGCTGTCAGGGCTCAGCGGAAGCGCCAGGATCAGTGCTGCTTTCCAGCTGATCGGCGCTTCTTCGGGGCTGTCAGGGCTCAGTGGAAGTGCCAGGATCAGCGCCAGGCTCCAGCTGGAGCTCGGTGCTGATCCTGATGCTTCTGCTAAGCCCTGAAGAAGCACCAATCAGCTGGAAAGCAGCACTGATCCTGGCGCTTCTGCTGAGCCCAGAAGAAGCGCCGATCAGCTGGAATGTTGCAGCATCTCCAGGGTCTTGTGATTTACATTCAGATGCTTGGCAACTGATTCATATTTATGACGGTCACAGTGTCCCAGGGTCATGTGAAGTGACCAAAACCTGCTGCAACCACCCAGCAAACGGGGGGAATAAAAACCAAACACCCCCCCACCCCACCCCTGCTGCCAATCCTCAACAGAAATGCTCACAACAATGGAAACCTCGGACAGGAGGAAGAGCGCCGCCGGGCGGGCAGGCAGGTGTCTTGCTCGGCTGTGGCTTGGGGGGCACTTTTTTCAGTGCCATTGTAACTTCGAACAGTCACTAAGCAAACTGTTGTAAGTCGAGGACTACTTATACTTTATCACTTTTTTCCTTTTTTCGGGGGGTCATCAAGTTTTTGACACCTTGCTAGGCGACTGGTGGTACTCGAATGTTGCCATATCCTAAAAGTGGTACAATGGGTGAAAAGGTTGAAAAGCCCTGACCTATAACAATTGGATTTCCTCGTGATCTCTCAGGTAAATACCATGTACCAATTCTGCTTAGCTTCTTTAATATTAACTAAAGTTGATCAGGTGTTGCTGCTTTTTGTAACGTATAAATAGTTATAGTGCTTTAAATGTTCTTCAAGGAATGTCAACATGTCTGTAAAGCAGTTTGAACATTTCTGGAAGTTCTGTATCTAGCTCTAGAAGAGCAAAAGGGCTGCCTGCCAGGAGGATTTCAGCTCTGCGCAAGATTTGTACATTCAGACTCAAGCTTCTATTAATGTAGTCTTACAATAAACTAAAATTAGCTCATCTGGTCTTATTTCTTGTCTGGTCTACCTGGGAATGCTGACATCAGTTTTGCATTCCTGAAAGTACAAATCGCCCACCATCTCTTAACAGCCTGAGAATTTAAAGCGGGGGGGGGGGTCCCTTCTGAGCCTCTGGCCATGCAGGCTATGCTCTTATTCGACTGATCCCTAGTCAGTATCTCTTCCCTCCTCTTCCAAGGTGATTCCTGCATACCATTAAAACTTTATGTCCCCTTGAGCTTTTGAAAGAAAGGTGAGATTTTAAATCTAGCAAAATATTTTTTTTCCCCTTCCATTCAGTCATGTCTGATTCTCAGAGACTGCCTGGACAAGTCTCTGCGGTTTTCTTGGCAGGATATTTTTAGAAATAGTTTGCCATTGCTTCTTTCCTAGGGCTGAGAAAAGCTATTGGCCCAAGGTCACCCAGCTGCTTTTGTGCCTGGGGGGGGGGACAACAACCCATAATCGTCTGGTTTCTAACCTGATGCCTTAATGTCTGCATCAAGCTGATTCTCAGTAAATTATTGTGATACTGTAAAAATAAGTACATTGTTGCAATAAATGTTCTAAGCCAGACATGTCAAACTTGCGACGTCATGTGACGTCGCGCAACGTATCGGAGCTTTTCCCCCATTGCCGGCAATGGGGTGGGCGCGGTTTTCCGGTGACACGTCCAGCCCACGGGCCGGCAGTTTGACACCCCTGTTCTAAGCAACAGACTGGTTCATTGAGTGGGGCAGATTTAGTCTGGTTTTGTTGATCCCCATGAAAACTATTAAAGAACAGGGTGCACATAATTATGATAACTTGAAGATGTAGCTCATGAATAAAGTAGAGAGAAAGTGATGATGAGAGATAGTTTAAGAAAAGTTCAAAATGTATTGTCATGAAACTGGGACACTAAAGCTGTCTGTAAATATACTCACACACATGCACACAGAAGGAAGGTATAATTTGCTTTAGGCCTCATGGTGTGAACATATTTATTCATGAATCACATTTACAAAGCCACGCAGCTCACAACAACTGTGCAGGCACAAATTCCAGAGTCCACAATGGGCCTATGGGGATTGTAACAATTGTATTTTCTGTTTGTAAAAGTTTGAGGAGAAGTATGCTACACGGAATAGAGAAAGGAAAATCAGTCACAAAATTTACAAAGAATACTGTTTGTGTTCCAGCAAGAATATGTGTGGATAATATTTTAATGGCATGTAGAAAAGAAGCTGCTAAAGTGACAAGAGAGAATGTCTCTGAATTTCAGTGGATACTTAGGAATTTGGTATGATTCAAAATGTTTGCATTTTGAACAGGGTGCTTTCTCTGATTGCTTATGGCAGGGGTAGGCAACCTTGGCTCTTTTATGACCCGTGGACTTCAACTCCCAGAATTCCTGAGTCAGCATAACTGACTCAGGAATTCTGGGAGCTGAAGTCCACGGGTCATAAAAGAGTCAAGGTTGCCTACCCCTGGCTTACGGCAACCCTTCATAGCTGCTGTTACTTGAAATAGTCTGCATATGATGGCTTTGGTATAAATGTTTGGTCTGGAAAGAATAAAATTAAATAGTTATATAGCCCATTTTTTAAACTAAAAGTCATGGATAAAATATTTTTTAATATTAGTAAAAGAAATTCAAGGTACAGGCTGCCCCTTCCCTCAAATTAAAACATGGCAATCAAATTCTAGCAGCTCAGCATTCCATTACTGGTTGACGCAGCCTGCTGTTTGATGAAATATTGACTACTATGAGGTAACCTTCTCTTGGATTTTCCTGTTAAATTCATCCATATTCAATCTGTGATTTAATTAGCAGGCAATATATTGTGGTCTGTATAAGTACTGATCTTCCCCTTTCACCTAGAAGCTTAGGTAATTTTATGTAATGCACCTTTTGTCCTTCATCCCAGCTCCTGGGGCCTCGCATTTGCTAAGAGTGCATTTCTTTAGGGAATCTGTCCATTAATTTGTGTGGTAGAAATCAGAAGAGCTCGCGCAGTATTCGAAAGCATTGCTGAAATTCTGATAACGTTGCCAGTAATGCCTTAGCGTAGTAATATCCTTTCTTTACAAATTGTTGCTGTCTTTTTGCCGTTTATCATATAGAATTTGCTGATTATTTTTTACAAGTAACCTTTGCTAGAGGGAAAAAAAGCAAGGCAGTGATCCTAATAAAAGCATGCCATGCCTGATGGTACAGTAATGATACAGTGAATAAAATTAAAAAGTACAATCTTGTGCATGTCTAATTGGAAATGTTCAGTGGAAGTTATTCTAAGTTCAATTTTGGCCATAAAAGAAAACTGATCACACAAACAACAAACAACAGAAGCACAAGACATGGACAACTTAAAACTTGTTCTGATGGCATTTCTACAGGAACAACAGTAGGAACAGCTTTATTTGATTCCCATCTTTTCCCCTTGGAGCTAAAAGCAAACCATGCATGGGTGAAGCATAATGGAGAGGGAGCCAATGCCAGGTGGATGGATTGGCCTTACTGTTGATATAATATTGTCTGCAATCACATGATCCAACTTTGGGCGGTTTACGGCCAGCATGTATTTATGACAATCAGGGTCTCAGGGTCACATGATCATCATTTGCAACCCTCATGGGGGGGGGCTTCCAACAAGCAAAGTCAGTGCGGGAAGCCAGATTCACTTAATGACTGTGATTTGCTTAACATCTCTGCTGATTTGCTCAATAACCATGCCAAAAAGGTAATAAAATCAAGTACAATTCGCTTAACGGCCACATCATTTAGCCACAGAAGTTCAGTCCCAATTGTGGTTGTAAGTGAAGAACTTTGTAAGTGAAAGCATTTAAAACAGCATGGGACATGGAATAGTGTTCATCAACTAAGCAATATTGAAAGCCTTGAATATTGCAGGTTGTGCACCATGCAGCTTTAGAATATAATTTTAGTTTTAAAAACTTAATCGCAACCTGTATGCATCAACTCCAATAAAATAATGCATCACAGGAAGAAAAAAGAATGTTTCTGGTGCTATTCTTAGCTTTTTCTAATTTCCCTCTACCAAGCTCCAGAGGCTTGATATATTAGGCCAAGGTATTTGAAAACTAAAGTTGTTCAGTTTTATTATTTCCAAATTGTTATTAATGTTTGAGGCAACATGCAGTTATTAATATTTGCTAAGAAAATCATAATTTTGGTCTTAAGATGATTGATTTTAAGCCCTTCTTCTTCACATAATTCTGCTAAGGATTCTGTGAGGACCTACTTCTTCTAAGCCACCCAAGAAAGCAGAACTCTTGAAACAGGCATTGTCTCAAAAGGAGCTTTTATTAGGGGCTAGTGAAAGTAGGGAATCAAGGTGAGGGAAAACCCTGTGAAAGCAATATAATAAAAGCAACATTCAATACTCCTCCCCACAGCATCCCAGTGTTCGTTTGAAATCCAGCCAATCCATAGGTGGCATAGTGTTTTGGTAACTTGAGTTCTTTGGCACATTCATTCAAGTCTCCCGTCTCTTAGATAAGGGTGAGACATTCCATCCCCTGGGGGAAGGGCATCATAACCGGACAATGCAAAGCAAACTCAAAAGCTTCCCCCTCCCAACAGAATGGCAGGTCACAAAGAAGGTTTACAAATTCAACAGTATGCAAAGGGAAGAAAAAAAATTTTTTTAGGGACCTGACATACGGACCCCCTAGAAAAATGGGTAATCCACCTACAAAAGAAATAAAAAGGAAGGGGAAGAAAACAAATAAAATACGACATTAATCAGGCTTATCAGGGTACTTAGAGTGAAAACGCTTAAGTAACTTAGAAGCTCTAACATGCTTTTTGTATACCCATTCATTCTGAGAAGAGGGAAGGGTTTTCCAAGCTACTAAATACTGAGTGGAGCCATAGTGTTTGCAGGAATCGAGGACGTCTCGCACTTCAAAATGTTCCTCCTCTTCCCATACCAATGTAGGTACCGGAGGGGCTGGGGGTCTAAGATTAGAAATAATCTCAGGTTTGAGCAAACTACAATGAAAGACAGGATGGATCTGTTTTAGGCTCTTAGGGAGCTCTACTTCCAGTTACTGGATTGATAATGCATTTAATGGGGAAAGGTCCAACAAACTTAAGACCAAGTTTCTTGGAAGGCTGCAAAGATTGCAAATATTTGGTAGAAACATAAACTCTGTCTCCAATCTTAAAACGTTCTGCTCCACCCTCTTTTTATCAGCCTGGGCTTTATAGGCTTCTCTGGCTTCATCTAGTGCTTTCCATACTACTGGCCAGGTATTTTGCAACTGTTTGATCCATTCTTGCAAGGAGGGAATATCAGGTTCTTTAGCGGGCAGTTCCGGAATGGGGACAAATGTCTGGCCATTGGCAACCTGGAATGCGGTATAACCAGTACTCGAGTGCACAGCATTATTATATGCGACTTCAGCAAATGGCAATAGATCAGTCCAATAATCTTGTTGATAGTTGATAAAGCATCTAAGGTACTGTTCTAGAACTGAGTTCAGTTTCTCTGTCCCCCCATTCGTTTGAGGATGATGACTAGATGATAATCCCTGACTAGATCCCAAAAGGTCCAGAAAAGCTCTCCAGAACTTAGAGGTGAATTGAACCCCGCTGTCCAAAATTATGCGTTGTGGAGCCCGATGGAATCGATAGATGTGCTGCACAAAGAGCTTAGCCAATGTTTTGGCTGTTGGGATCTTTGGGCACGGGATGAAATGGGCTTGTCTAGAAAATAGGTCTGTAATCACCCAAATAACTGTATTCCCAGCGCTTTTAGGAAGCTCCACAATAAAGTCCATAGAGATCTCTCTCCAGGGTGCTGAAGGGCTCGCCACCGGCTGTAAAAGTCCCGGTGTTTTCCCTTGCCTCCGCTTAGCTACAGCGCACGTGGGACAGCTCGCAATATAGTTTTCTATGTTCTTTTTCAAAGAAGGCCACCAAAACTGCCTTTTAAGCAGATGTAAGGTTTTGACGAACCCAAAATGTTCAACAATTTTCCAATCATGCCCGGCTTGCATTACTCTCAGTCATAGAGCTGCTGGGACGTATATTTTGTCCCTGACCCAAACCAGGTGTCTTTAATTAAACACAAGTTCTTATGTCCTTGAAACCATTCATCAGTTTTCAATGCTTTTTTGAACTCCTGGCACGCTGTTTTTGCTTACTGGCATCGTTAGCCCTGATTTGTGCTCGGGTAGTGATAAGCACTACTAACTGCTTGGGAGTCAGGAACAGTTTAACTACTTCAGATTTTGCACTATTATATTGCGGCATCCTATATAGTGCATCTGCTAGGATAGTAAAGTTAAATCAGTGGAAATGTTGAGACCACCGTGCTTGTTTAGGTGACAACTTCCTAGGGGTTTTCATAGCTTCAAGGTTCTTATGATCAGTCCATACTTGGAATGGTATTTTACTCCCCTCTAGGAAATGCCTCCAAGTTAGGAGCGCCCACTGTACAGCATAGGCTTCCTTCTCCCAGGCTGCCCACCGCTGTTCAGTTTCAGACAGTTTTTTAGAAGTATAAGCACAAGGTTGCAGTTGGCTTTCCTTGTTCCTCTGAAGCAGGACTGCCCCCACAGCCACGTCAGTAGCGTCAGCCTGAATAACAAAAGCTTTCTCCGGATCCAGGTGCTTTAAAATCAACTCCACAGAGAAAACCCTCTTTAGTTTTTTGAATGCGGCTTAACACTCCCCCGTCCATTTCAATGGCTGGCTGGGTTTTGGCTTGTCGCCGCCTTTGGTCTTTAACAGATTTGTAATGGGGAGTGCGATTTGCGCAAACAAGGGAATGAACTGCCGGTAAAAATTTGTAGAGCCTAAAAAACTTTGTAGTAGTTTCCTAGTACGAGGGGAGGGGGCCACTCCAGTACAGCTCGTACTTTCTCCAGGTCCATCTCCACACGGTAGCCCAAATAGTCAATGCAATCTTTGTAGAATTCACATTTTGAGAGTTTAGCATACAACTTAGCAGAGCGCAGTTTATTTAGTACTGCTCTAACTAATTTAACGTGCTCTGCCTTACTTTCTGTGAATCTTGTATTAATTGATATTTATCAGATACTGTGATTACCAGAATTAAACTTCAGCATTGTAATTAGTTCAACATTTACTCAGCTGAAAAATTCATGGAATCTACTGTTATAACTTATAGGGTACACTGTACAATAAAGTGTAAAGTATATGAATTTCTCTATATAATTTTCATAGATTATATACCTGTGTGATGACATAATTTGATTACTTAAAGGTAATCATCTTGCACATATTTTAATTAATCATAATTAGTATTTGCACAACGATGTGGCATCTTGTCCACATTCTCAGTAATCCTTAAAATAGGCTTACAAGATATGCTGATTTTTAGATAGATTTGTCAGAAGACAATTTATGTATTATGCATTATGAATTTAAATATTACATCAATAATTATTAGCTATCCTACTACCGTATTTCTACAGATACACAGGCATACATACATTCATACATATGTATGGGGATTATAAAAGAATTATCCTTGAGGAAAAATAAGAAAAAAATGACAGGATTCAATATCCCAGCTAGTTATAAGTACATAGTGTAATCTGGCTGAGATTTTAAATTATGTTTACAAAAATGATACACTTGATAGACACACATTGTGTTGTTTTCTATTTTAAAAATATTTAACTTACTAAAATATATATTTTACAGTGTCAGAAATATTGTCTGATAGTGAGGTGGAGTTTGAGGCCACAGGAATCTATAGGAGTTCAAGGAGTATGAGTCAAAACATGTCACAACACATAACCTGTGATTTATATATTTGGGTCTGACATTAAAATTCAAGTAGAAAAGACCAGGGATTGCATTATTATGTTGCAACACATATTTTGTCTTTTCTCGTCATAGTGGTTTGGAATGGATGTCAATATTTGAGGCTGAAACAACTAGTTGAGTTTCTAAACAGGCTTTAGTGAGCCTTGATTCAGAGACTTTATCCAAAGCTATTTTTGGCATAATAGCAAGTATTGCTTCGTCTTTCTTTTGAAATCTGACAAATGATGTGGACGGGGGAAGATTTTTCATTGCTTCTGTTTACTGTATGCTTTATTGCAGTGATGGCGAACCTTTTAGAGACCGAGTGCCCAAACTGCAACCCAAAACCCACTTATTTATTGCCGGGTGCCAGGTGGGCGTGGCCCACTGGGTGGGCGTGGCTGTGGTGGTCACGGCAGACTGGGTGGGTGTGGTCACCTCGATGTTGCTCATGGAGAGGGACGCCTGTTGGCGCCGGGCAGGGTTGGGGGAGATCCAGGGGGTCTCTGGCAGGTGGGGCGGTAGGCAGGAGGTCGTCCTGCAGGATGAGGCAAGGCGAGGCAGGACGGGGGTGCCATTGTCACAAGGCAAGGCCGGGGCGGCTGCTGCCTGACACCATCGGCCCCCGCACACAGAGGCCAGCAAGCGCATGGGTGCTGGGATGCATCCAGCCATGTGGGACCTTGGCGAGTTAGCGGGCAGCTGGTTGAAGAGGGATGGTTGCCATCTCTGGGGCATGGCACGCGTGCCCACAGAGGGCTCTGAGTGCTGCCTCTGTCACGCGTGGCATAGGTTCGCCACCACTGCTTTATTGTATGTAGCTTAGCCATTGGTCAAGGGATTATGGCTGGCAGGAATCAAGACAAGAAGACCCTTTTCTGTTGTGGCTCCTGTCCTCTGGAGTGTAACCCCCAAGGTTGAATCCGCACCCACTCTTTTGTCTTTCCGAAAGGGTCTGAAGACCTGCCGACTAGCCTGGGGTGGCTAATAGACTGAGATAAGGCCTCACCTCTTCCCATATGCAACTTGCTCCCTTCCTCCCCGTCTTTGCCAGTTTTAATTCTGTGCAATGTGACTACTGTTTTAACATTTAATGCTTTATATTAGTGTTTTAATAAACCACATAAAATCATCTTCCGGTAAGATGGGTGGCATATGCGTTCAATAAATAATAAAGTTGTTGTTGAAATAAATATGCTGCACAGATAAAAATTTCATTTGCATATCGTGAAGAATTGTGTATTGTGGATATGCGTAGGAGAAAGGATAATTACAATTGATATTTTGGATTCTGTGTTTCAAATAGAGTAAATTGTCCCACCTTTTTTCAGACACTGTACTGTCAGTGATTTAAGACATTTCACAATTTAAGAAAATACTATCAATTTATGGCAAGCATATAATTTCAAATATAAGAGGACCAGTGGTTTGACTGCTTCATTTGATACTGCCTACGGTATTGGTCTCACAGAAGTTCTGGGGGGAAAAGTGTCCAAAAGCACAAAGCCCAACCTTGAAAAAGTGAGAAATTGAATGTTAAATCTCTATAGAATCTTCGCTATTTTTCCAAATGTTCTTTTTATGGATCAAACTTGTACGCTGCCCATGTTGCCAAACGTGATTCTAGGCGGCGTACAGACACTGAATAGAATACAGAATAAAATATTAAAATAGTACATAAAAATCTTAAATTTAAAACTTCAGTTAAAATAAACTAGGCAGGATTGAAGGGAGGGAGCAATGTGCGCACAATGAGGAGGTGGGGTGCTCTTTGCTCCATCTGCCACATCCAGTGTGCTATACTTTGGGACTGGTTATTATTTTCAACCTATCTTTTGTTCCTTTACACACACGTAAAGTGGATGGGTCTCACCCTGTCTCCAGTAGTCTGAATGAAGGATTCAGAGGAGAGCTTTCTTCTTTCTCTTCTGATGAATGTGCTGAGTTTGCAGCTCAGGTATGAGGAAAGAAACCAAATATTTGTACATTATTTGCATTTTTTACAAGGATGGGTCCTTGACCACAAATCACACTTTGGAAGTGCTGTGTTAATTTATTGCTAGCACAGTAATATTTTATCAAAGTGAAAACTAGAAAGACTGTAAACCGACTGATAAAGCATTTGTTTTTTTTTACTATTTACTGTAATATTTTCTATATAAAGTGGCTTAATAAAGCACAAATGAACGTAATAAATGGTCTTAGTAATCTTTTGTTTGGGGGCCAGCAGTTAGATCACAGAACATAGTAATGGTTCAAGCTGTAATCGTAGGATCAGGAAAATGAAAGAAAGGGAGCCGGAGCTACCAGGCTGTGAGATGAAAGACAATGCATAATCGTATCCTCAGTTGTTGCTGTTTGAAAGGAAACAACCTTTTAGGTCAGTGATTCTTAAACTGGGGGCAATTCCCCTCCCAGAAGATAATTTGGGCATATCCTGGGTGTAATGAAGCAATTTGTAACTATTTGTTTGTGAATCAAGAATCCAGTCTGGGATTGCTGCTGCCAAAAATGCTTGTATAAAATGAAGTTGTGTGTGTCTGTGTGCACGCATGTGTGTGTAATAATGACATTACTCAAGACCAGGAAAAGTTTCTTGGATCAAAACAGTTTAAGAATCATTGTTTTAGATGCTCATTCTCACTGCATGATTCTCTTCTTAAGTGACTGTGTAGAATCATGGCCACATGACCCCGAAATGCAGTCGTGGGTGGGGGGAGGGTGACATGACAATTCACAAAGGCTGAAAGTGCTTTATCATCATAAAACACCTTTTCCGAGGCTATCATAACTCTGAACAGTCATTAAACAACCGGTCGTAAGTTGAGGACCAAATCCGGGGAAGGAATGTAACCTGAGTAAATTGTCAGACAAAACTCTCCCTAGTCCTCATGAAAACAAAGCAGAGGAGGAGAGGAGGTGAAATAATTCAGACTTGCACAATTCTGTTACTGTAGCTTTACGATAAAAGTAGTACTGACCTACACAAATTGGATTCCTAGTCTGATCTATCTTGAAGAGCTGACAGGAGGCTTTGAGGGTTTGGATGAGAAAAAAACAAACCGAAACTGAAATCCTGGGAAGATGGATTTGCTGCTTGTTCCTTGTTATTTTGGGTGGGATAGCATTGCCTGCAAAAGAACAGATTTGAAGATCACTCATATACTAGAATTCATCCAGAATGCAGTAGCCACATAATTTACTGGTATTTATTACTTTGGCTGTAAGGCAACCATTTTGTGGGCCATGCATTGGTTAGTTGGTTTCCAAGTGCAATTCAAATGCTACCATGACTGCATGCTTATCATCTGAATATCTGAAGGATCATATGTACCAATTAAGACAATATGCCATAATAAGATACTTTCAGGAAAAGTTGCTTTGACCATCTGGTTTTTTTTTGGGGGGGGGAATTGCTTGGGGGGAGAGTTTATCATGGTTCCCATTCTCTGAAACGGCCTCCCTCTGGAAGATAGACTACCCTGCCCCCCCCCCTTAATGATTGCCTTTTGGAATATAGTAAAGACTATATTCTTCTGGACGATGTTTGGTGACTGACTGCCATATGATTTTGTTACAAAGTACTTAGTAATTTATTGGTGTTGCTTTTTATTGTTTGAATAACTTAATCTGGTATTGTAATGACATTACTTGTTCTATTTTATTGCAAGCCACTGTGTTTTACATTAAGCGCCATATGAAATTTGATAATCATGATACTGTACTGGTGAAAATATAGACGTTCACAATAGAATGTGTGCACAAAATCATAAAAGGATACAAGCGATTTGGGGAATTATCTAGTATAGTCCATTCCAAGTCCAGTGCAGGAATCTACCACTATGGGGTCTATTTAAACATTTCTGGCAAAGGCGGACCTAGCACTTCCTGAGACTGTGCGATCCTGTGGTCCTCCTCCACATTAGGAGATTTTTCAGGATGCTGCTGAATTTCGTGAAACCAACTGCCTTGCCTGTCTTCCAGAACACCTCTATGTATTTCCGCCCTGTCTTCTCCATGACATCCTTTAAGATGCTTGAGGACAACTATAACATTTTTCCTACAGTTCTAGCAATCCCTTCCCTCTCCATGTTTCTCTGATGAACAAAGTGCAACCCCCTCCTGAACTCCTGTTTGCTCTCCTTGTTTGCTGACTCAGGGCAGCTAATCACTCTATCCTATGTCAGCTGAATGACAAGTTTGCACAAATTAACAGACTGTAGTTACAAATATAGGAAAAGCAGACTCAAATTGTCTTCCCTCCTCCTTCCAGCACCTGCGGGAATGACCTTGGTTCCCACAGGACTGCTCGCTGTTTTGTCTAATATACAAATAGCAATACTACTTTCCCCCCCTTTTCCCCCCCATCTATGTGGCAACTTAGTACGAAAAAGATGTCTTCAGCCAGGTCCGTTTCAGAAGTTGACAGTTGGACCCCCCTAAAGGAAAAGGAGTTCCTGCAAGATAATAAGCATAAATACACATTAATGTGATGCTAATATTTTGATGGTTCCCTAGGCTTTTGGGGATGTTTGTCATGAAATTTATTAATCTTTCTGCCTTTACGTCTCTACTCTTTACCCAGGTAGCTTCTGACAAAGGGTAGCCCTTCCATTGAACTAGATACTGAAATTTCCCCTTGTACAACCTAGAGTCAAGAATCCATTTTATTTCATAATGGATCACTATGATGGGCCCTGGGGCAGTTTGAGGTGTTGGTCTCAAGGTTGATTCTATAACTGGTTTCAACAAACTGCAGTGGAAAACTGTATGTATTTCCCCCAATAGTCGTGGGAGCTTTAACTCAACTGTGACAGGATTAATAATCTTTACAATGGGGAAAGGACCAATGAATTTGGGTCCCAGCTTTTTCCAAGGTAATTTTAATCTTAAGTACTTGGTCGAGAGGTAGAACTTCTCTCCTATATGAAATGGCTTCTAGGGGGATTGCCTCTTATCTGCCTGCTCCTAATAAATCTTTGTGGCTTTTTCCAAGGCACGTTTAACATTTGCCCAAGCGTTATGCAGTGTGTTTACCCATTTGGTTAGTGTCTCTGAGGAAGGGGGCTCCTTAGGGTATTCTGGCATGGGTACAAACTCCCTGCCTATTGCTACTTTAAAAGGAGTAAGACCGGTACTGTTGTGCACAGTATTGTTGCATGCCACTTCAGCAAAAGGCAGGAGGTCTGCCCAGTTAGTTTGCTGATAGTTGACATAGCATCTCAAGTATTGCTGCACTATTGCATTTGCTCGTTCAGCAGCTCCATTCGTACTCTGATGAAAAATCGAGCTGAGCCCCTGGGTGGACCCGATCAGCTTCACAAACTCCCACCAAAACTTTGCGGTGAATTGGACACCCCGATCTGATATGATTCTTCTTGGGGCTCCGTGGAGCCAGTAGATATGATTTAAAAGCAGTTTCACTAGTTTCTGAGCGGAGGGGAGACCAGGGCAGGCTATAAAGTGAGCCTGCTTTGAAATCCAGACCATTCCGCCATTTTCAGGGAGTTCGGTGATAAAATCCATTGCGATCCCCTCCCAGGGCTGGGATGGTTCCGCTACCTGATAATAACAATATAATAATAATAATGATGATGATGATGTTGGAAGGGACCTTGGAGGTCATCTAGTCCAACCCCCTGCTCAGGCAAATGGCTGTCCAATCTCTTCTTAAAGACTTCCAGTGTTAGAGCATTCACAGGTTTCTGGAGGCAGGTTGTTCCACTGATTAATTGTTCTAACTGTCAGGAAGTTTCTCCTTAGTTCTAGGTTGCTTCTCTCTTTGGTTAGTTTCCATCCGTTGTTTCTTGTCTTGCCTTCAGGCGCTTTGGAGAATAGCTTGACTCCCTCTTCTTTGTGGCAACCCCTGAGATATTGGAACACTGCTATCATGTCCTCCCTCGTCCTTCTCTCCATTAAACTAGACCACGGGTCGGCAACCCGCGGCTCCGGAGCCGCATGCGGCTCTTTGAGCTATCACCTGCGGCTCCGGAGCCTCCTCCGCCATTTGGGGGGAGCGCATGCGCGCATGTGCAGCCGTCTGCGCATGCACGCATGTGCACCCGTCCGCGCATGCGTGGACGGGCATGCACGGACAGGTGCGCATGCGCGGACAGGCATGCGCGGACGCGCGCGGACGGCGCGCATGCGTGGGCACATTTTGCGGCTCCCAGGGGTTTTTTTTTTTAGGGAAACGGCTCTTTCAATGTTTCAGGTGGCCGACCCCTGAACTAGACATACCCAATTCCAGCAACCGTTCCTTGTAAGTTTTAGCCTCCAGTCCCCTAATCATCTTTGTTGCTCCCCCTTATTGTGCTATAAATCACGCTGCCCAATAAAAGCTATTGGCAGGCTTCTCAAATTGTCTTCACTCCTCCTTCCAGCACCTGCGGGAATGACCTTGGTTCCCATGGGAACTGTTCGGTGTTTTGTCTAAACCACGGGTCGGCAACCCGCGGCTCCGGAGCCGCATGCGGCTCTTTGAGGCGTTACCTGCGGCTCCGGAGCCTCCTCCGCCATTTTGGGGAGCGCATGCGCGGGGGTGCGCGTGCACGAACGGGCGCGCGTGCACATGCACGAACGGGTGCGCATGCGCGAACAGGCGCGCATGCGCGAACGGGGGTGCGCGGGCGCGCGCATGCGCGAACGGGCACGGCTCCCAGGGGTTTTTTTTTTTAGGCCAAACGGGTCCGTGCGGCTCATTCGACGTTTCGGGTGGCCGACCCATGGTCTAAACATAAAAATAGCAATACTGCTTTCCCCTCTTTTCCCCCATCTATGTGGCAACTTAGAACGAAAAAAATGGCTTCAGCCAGGTTTGTTTCAGAAGTTGACACAGACAAAAAGAGTGACCTCCTCCAGTTGGTCTTCTTTATTTTTCTGACAGTCAACCCAAAGAACTGATGTGATCACAGAAGTGATCATTGATGATCAGAAACTGTCTCCTCCTCTTTCCTACTTCATGGGAAATTATATACAGGTAGTTCTGGACTTACAACAGTTTGTTTAGTGACCGTTCAGAGTTAAAACGGAATTGAAAAAAGCGACATGGCCATTTTTCACACAACCGTTGCACCATCCCCGTGGTCACATGATCAAAATTCAGATGCTTGGCAATTGACTCATTTTTTGATGATTGCAGTGTCCCAAGGTCATATGAAAAAAATTTGGAACCTTCTGGCAAGCAAAGACAATAGGAAAACCAGATTCACTTAACAACTGTGTTACTAACAATAACTGTGGCAAGAAAGATCGTAAAATGGAGCAAAATTCACTTAACAAATGTCTCACTTAGCAACAGAAATTTTGGGCTCAATTGTGATTGTACGTCAATAACTACCTGTAGTGATTTAACAACGTTTTTAAAACAGTATCCTCAAAATCAAGGCTTAAGTGTTCATAAGAGTGCTGCATGATGTGATATCATAAAGTCTACAGCAGAAACAGAAGTAATTTTAATAACATGGCATAGGATGAAAAATGTTTTTCTAACTTAGCCTGTCATTTTTCACTGATAGTATTGGTTCCATTTTTATCTATAAATACAGACAAAAATCCTTGAACTAAAGTCCAAACTAAAATTACTGCCATACCAAGTTGCAGAATTGTGTGTGGGTGTGTGTATGTATAAAAACATTACTTTAAAAATGTAAACTTATTTAAGAAAAAAATAATATTTAGAAGTATTTTAAAGAGTTCATCAACTGTTTTCACTTATTAGAACTATTTCTTTGGAACTGCTTATAGTGCTAAGAGTTGCATAGCTCCATTGATTGCTTCCATGCTAGTGAAACCTGACCTTTAACAGATGTTTGAGAAGCTACCAGTGTTTTCTATGATCAACAAGCTAGACATTCCCTCCCCTCCCAAACTTTTTGGCACAAATCTTAAACTGTGTTAATAACTTAGTATAGTAGCGTTGATGCGTTTAAAAATGCTGCTTAAGAGGAGAAAATGTTATAAACACACACAAGCAAACATGATTTCTTAACACATTTTAGCCACATTTTTTTAAAAGTTTTATATATCTTTTGCAGAAAGAAGCTAAAATGTACTTCTAAATTTGGATTCTGACATTTTTGGCATTTTGATTTTCTGAGCTTTCTTGTGAGTGAAATTGCTTTCTTGCCAAATCAAAACATAAAGTAAAATATACCTCATTTGGAAGAGATGACTAATAACATACAGTAGCTCTTTATGAAGGCAACTTTTTAAGCTGTATTTTAAAAGGAATTGCAACTGCTTTGTTGAAAATTTGTAAGGAAGCAAAAGTTCTGTTCATTTTTACCTCTGCCCGCTAGATTTCTGATGTAAAACCTTTCGTATTTCATGAATACTTTGAAAATACTAACAGCTTGCACAGTTTTCTTTCCTTACAGATGTTAACATTAATAAGAATCTTAGAAATTACTTTGATGGTATAGAATTTAAAATACTTTAGAAAATTAACATTCGATGGAATTGTAAATACTACATTTCAGCCTCTAACGAACTTGTATAAATATTGTCTTTTTCTTCTAATATTTGATTGAGAAACGTCTGGTTATAAAACTTGAATGTTCCTCTGCTAACTTAATGAACCCTAACTGTTTAAACCAGAGTTATTTGGACAGTGTAAAGCTTTAGGTCCCATTTCCTGATATTTTCATGCTTCTGTAAATAAACACATTTTATTTTTATTTATTTTTTTGCTAGAATGAGTATAGCTAAGTGTCTTCCACTGTGAATTAGGCAGTTACTAGCATGTTGTACTGAATTAGTGAAGTTGTCCTGAATTAGTGTTTTCTCCACTTCTTTGAAACTATTCTTGCCTGTAGTTGTTCCACATGGACTATTTATAGAGTAAGTCTTCAGTCATTTCCTTGAATAAACAACAACAACTGAGCATTATTGGTAACATCTGTGGAGTCATCTGGAGCCAAGGAAAACCAGCAGAAATAATTGGCTTTTTTAATTGATTATTGATGTTGCACCCAGTGTCCTCAACTCTTGGAGCTACTGTTTTCGCAGATTTAAAACAAGTTTATTTTTTCTGGACACATTTATTCGTCAATCAAACACAATTTAATTAACTCACAATCACTAAACGAATGAACTACATAGAAGCTTACTTTGGTTGCAACCAAATATTGTAAGTGCAGCAGTCACTCTCTGCTTTTTAATGCTTATTTGCCAAGCAGGAAGGAATAAAATTAAGAAAGGCTATTTTTTATTTCTCCTAACATTCTCATTAATAATGCTTCTCTCCCTTTCTTAGATGGCATTAAAGAGTAAAACCAAATATACTTTTAAGGAGAAGATTTTGGGTGTGTTTGAGTTTTTCCTGTGGGTATCCCCTAACATGCAGTAACACTTTTATATAATAGCGTAAGTCACTAGTTTATCCCTGTAGGAATTAAATAGTAATTGGGGAAATATATTATTTTCATTTCCAACTATTAATATGTCTTTGTTATTATAGAAATACATGAATTCATCAGAAATATGTTACTAAACTTAGGGTCATATTCAGAATAAGAGTCCTTTAAAAAGGGAACCGTTATCATAATGTGTTGTCAATGTTGGTATGGTATGGTGCAGAATTTTGATTGTGGTTATTTGTAGTTGAACATATATTCTTATTTCTTTATGAACGGAAAATGTTTTAAAAGTAAGTGTTCTGCTAGTCTTTTTGTAGTATAACTATGCAGTAATAATTGTTTAATAAATAAGTAAACAAATAATTGTTGAATTTGTGTTCCTAGGTATATGTGGAATTTGATGATCTTGAATGGGAAAAACGAGAATGGGTTAAAGTTTATGAAGATTTTGCAGCATTCCTTGTGGAATACCAACTGATCTGGGCAAAGAGGAAGGACCCTAGCCAGTCTCAGGGATCAAAAATCAAGCATATTCAGTGGCCTGCACTGGTAAGATGTCTAATTTATGTTTTAACTTCCATTGAGAAACTTTAGAAAATACAGTAGTATTATTTTGTAGTTTGCAATTTATAAATCAGTCTGTTTGAAAAAATCTCTGGTTATGAGGTCATATAACTTAGTATTCTTACTTCAGTGATTAAGAAAAACTATGCAATCTGTTTTCCTTTCTTTCAATTCTAAAATCAGATTGGATCTTGATATTGCTCTACTTGGGATGTGTAAGGTCTTGCCTCAGCTATTCCCTCAAGAAAGTCGAACTCTTGAAACAGGCAACATTTCAAAAGGATTTTTTTCTTGAGAGAAACTGATTGCAGAGAAAGCAGGCAGGATCTAAAATTCCCATGCGAAAACATTAGGCTAAACTCCATTGTTCAAACCCCTCCCAACTTACCCAGTCCATGGAGAGCCAATCCGAAGATGCGAAGGTGTTGTAAGAACTCTGAGCTAAAAAGGTGATAACAAGTTGTTCTCAGGCGCTGCGACCTTGGTGCAGACAGAGTTCTCCGGAGGTGAGGCAAACCAGATGGCCCAAGGCTCATCCCTCCTCCCCAATTTTCAGGAAGATACATCAAAGCAAAAGAAATAAAACAAAAATGGATACATCATACAAAAGCCCCAAGGCCCCCCCTCCTGCCAGAATGGCAGTGTCCCGATAGGGATCTATGGGGACCTGACATACTGTCCCCCTTAAAAGAAGGAGAAATACACCTGGAGCAAACAGCAAATAATAAAAAGGGGAGAAAAGAGAGTAAATTTATTAATTAGGCTTATCTGGGTAGAAGGCATGGAAAAGTTTTAAGTAATCTGGGGCCCCTAATGTACTTCTGGTGTACCTATTGCTTTTGGGCTGCAGGGAGGTCTTTCCATGCTACCAGATATTGTGTGCTTTCAAGAATCAAGAATTTCTTTGATTTCAAAATGTTGTTCACCTTCTACCATGAGGGATTGTAGCATTGGGGGGGGGGGTGTTAGAAGGCTACAGTGGAACACAGGGTGGACTTGTCTTAGCGTCTTTGTCTAATTCTAATTCTACTGTGACAGGGTTTATAATGCATTTGATGGGGAAAGGCCCCACAAACTTTGGACCTAGTTTCATAGAGGGTTGTAGCAACTGCAGGAATCAGATATACTCGGTCCCCAATGTGGAATGGTTTAGGCTCTTATCTGCCTGTGCCTTGTATGCTGCTCTGGCTTCGGCTAGAGCTTTGCAAAAGACTGGCCAGGTATTCTTTAACTGATCAATCCACACTTTTAATGAGGGGATTGTGGGTTCAATGGTTGGTAGCTCGGGCATTGGGTTGAGGTCTTGCCCTGTAATCACTTGGAAACAAGTAAAACCAGTGCTGGTGTGCACAGCATTCTTATAGGCGACTTCAGCAAACGGTAGGAGATCAGTGCAGTTATCTTGATGGTAGTTAATGAAGCATCTTAAGTATTATTCTAGAACTGAGTTTGTTCTGTTCCACCATTCGTTTGTGGATGGTGACTAGAACTCAAGCCCTGATCTGTCCCCAAAGGTCCAGGAATTTTGAGGTGAATTGGACTCCTCAGTCTGAGATGATGCGACGTGGTGCCCCACGTAAGCAATAGATGTGATGCAGGAACAGGGTGCTGATGGTTCTGCCACCGGTTGCAGGAGGCCGGGTGTCTTTCCCTGCCTTCGTTTGGCTGCTGCGCAGGTGGGGCAGCTAGATACATAGCTGTCGATGTCTTTTTTGAGGGATGGCCACCAAAACTGCCTTTTTAAAAGGTGGTAGTGTGTTTATGAACCCAAACTGTCCCGCCAGTTTTGAATCATGGCATGTTAGCATAGTTTTCAGTCTCTGAATGGATGAGATGTACAACTTCCCTCCTGCCCAGGCTAGTCCTTCCTGCATTGAGCAGATATTCTTGTGGCTAGTGAACCACTCGTCCTTCTCTAGGGCTTGTTTGAAGGCCCAAGGCAGTGGTATTATCTAGGGGCGACCCCCCCTTTTGTTTGCGCTCTCGTACTTACTTGAGCCATTAACTGCTGCACCAGGAGCAAAGGCTTAACTACTTCCACTTTTGCACTATTATATTGAGGCAGCCTCAACAAAGCGTCAGCACACTACAGCTGATCTGAGGCGTGGTGAGCATGACCCCTGGGATACATCATAGAAAAGCCCCAATGCCCACCCTCCCGCCAGAATAGCAGTGTCCCGATAGGGATCTATGGGGACCTGACAGGATGTATGGTGGCTTACCTCTGTTTTGGCACTTCGTAAATTTCATATTGAAAGTATTCTAGAACTTTTTGCTATTGGCATTATTCCTGCTGCTTAGTTCAGCTGTTCTTGTTTCTGTCCTAAATCAGTCAGGTATAAGTTGTGTGCTAGCCATGTTTTTTTTTATTTCCTGCAGAGATTTGTGATGCTCTCTGAACTTCTCTTGGGGTCGCTGTGCAAAGTTATTGGCTTCCAATTAAACATTGTTCTCATTTCTTATTCTCATGAGGATCTTTGTATGCAGCTTTACCATGGATAAACTGAATAGACAAGGAGACTTGGGTTGCAGTTTCTTTCTCCTAGCTGTTTTGATCTGTAATGTATTAATTCCAGGAATAGCCAGTCAGTGGCAATCCATCGTGCATTAGCTTAGCCAATCCCTAAATAAAACTCAGAATGTGACTAGAGATACAAGCTTCTCTGAAATGGTTGTTTCCCTATCTTCCAATGTTGGGGATTCTCATTGGGTCTAGGACCTTTAGGCTCCCACCTTGGCCACACCTCCTTTGTCTTGAGCCTCCCGCCTCAGCCCATTTACGGCCAGCTTTCCTCCTCTGCTGGCTCTCCCCTGGCCCTCTGGTCCGGTCCTTTCGCTGAGGCACCCTTTGTCCCAGGCCTTTGGCTGCACGGGACAAATAGCCGCCAGCCAATCGGGTGGCAGATAGAAGCCACAGTTTTGAAGGGGCAGCGGGCGATGGGTGATCACGGGCTGTGGGGGGACAGTGTGTGATGCAAGATTTAAAAAAAAAAAAAAAGTACTGTGGCTGCTCCACAGGTTTTGGGGCCTTGCATCTCTGTCACCAGGACCTGAGGAAGAGGGAGTGGCGGCAGGAGTAGCAGCCGCCAGGGCCACTGGAGGGAGGGGCAGACAGGTGAGAGTGTGTTGGGGGAGACCAGGAAGGGAGGGGCTCCTCAAGGGGCTTCACAAAGACAGTTTGGCTCGCAACTCAAATGAAAAAGGGGAGGAGGAGGAGCAAGGATGGCATGGCTTCTACAATTGTGGGGGAGGGAAGACAGAGCAGTGTCTTCCTTTTTTTTAACCACCTTCCCCTCCATTGCTTCTGCACCTGGACTCTAATCTGGCACCGGACAGGCAATTTGCGTGCCACCTCCATTCGCCTGCTGTGCCTCCCCCAGCCCCCCCCAATTACAGAAGCCGCACTGGCCCAGCCATTGCCTGCGTACACACTCAGCACCCCCACAACTGCAGAAGCCGCGCCGGCCTTGCTCCTCCTCCTCCTCCCCTCTTTCCTTTGAGTTGCGAGCCAAGTTGTCTTTGTGAAGCCCCCTTGAGGCGCCCCTCCCTCCCTTCCTGGTTCCCCCGACACACACTTGCCTGTCTGCCCCCCTAGTAGCCCCTGCGGCTGCTACTCACGCTGCCATTCCCTCTCCCTCAGGTCCTAACGACAGAGCTGCAAGGCCCCAAAACTTGTGGAGCAGCCACAGTACTTTTTTTAAAAAAAAAACTTGCATCGCATGCTGCCCCCCCCCCAGCCCCTGTGATTGCCCATCATACGCTGCCCCCCGCAGCACCATGGCTTCTGCCTGCCATCCGATTGGCTGGCAGCTATTTGTCCTGTGCAGCCAAAGGTCCAGGGCAAAGGGTGCCTTGGCGAAATGGCCGGGGCGGAGGGCCAGGGGCCCATTGGCCGGGAGAATGGCCAGGGGAGGGACAGCAGAGGAGGAAACTGCTGTAAATGGGCTGAGGCGGGAGGCGAAGGAGGCGCGGCCAAGGTTCCATTCCTAAACGTCCCATTACAACCATTGCAGCATCCCCATAGTCACAAGATCATAATTCAGATGCTTGGCAACTGGTTCATATTTATGACGCTTGCCGTGCCCTGGAGTCATGTGATCCCCTTTTACAACCTTCTGACAAGCAAAGCCAGCAGGGAAACCAGATTCACTTAACAGCCATGTTAACAAAATGCAATGATTCACTTTAACAAGTGTGGCAAGAAAAGTCATAAAATAGGGCAAGCTCACTTAACAAATGTTTCACTTAGCAACACAAATTTTGGGCTCAGTTGTGGTGGTAACTTGAGGACTACCTGTATATCATGGTGAAAATCTAAAATGCAAGATGTAAGAATAATAGATATACTTGCATATATGGTAAAGAATGGTCCCACTCAGTTTTGATTTAATATTAATTTTATTAATGTGGTTTGGGGAGGAGGAATGATTTAAATGTATGTTTATATTATATACCAGGGGTAGGCAACCTTGGCTCTTTTATGACTCGTGGACTTCAACTCCCAGAATTCCTGAGCCAGCCATGCTGGCTCAAGAATTCTGGGAGTTGAAGTCCACGAGTCATAAAAGAGCCAAGGTTGCCTACCCCTGGTATATACCAAACATTTGAAATAAATAAATGAACTTCGAATTTATTGAGAATGGAAGGTAACAAAGAAGATTATTCTGATAAGATGAAAAGATAAGTACCACCCCAGACTTACAGTCTTGGATTCAGCTAAGACCTGTCTAATATGGTTGTAGCCATTCAGAATAGCCCTTAGCATCACTAGAGCACACAGGCCCCTCCACCATTATGAGGTACTGTTCCTTTGGAGGGGATTATTATGATTATTTGCACAGTCCAGATATTTAGACTGGATTTGGCATTTCTGTCTACTTATTGGGTCCTTCCCAAGGACTTGGGTGAAGCAGATATTGTTTGATGGTGTTAAAAGATATTGTCGAAAGATGTAAACTGTTTCAAGTAAAGTTGCCTTTTGCATTTATTCCTGAGGATATTTACATACCCCATTTGCCCTTCCTATTTCTTAAATGCTCAGAATGTCGTGAGTGTGAGAATTGAGAGTTAGAATTCTCAAAGCAATGTCATACATACTCATTACCAATAAAAGTGGTTAGGTAGAACATGATAGACCGCTACATAATTCAAATAAAACATTAAATAAAATGTATATTTCTTACTTTTTTAATTTATTTATATTTCATACTTCTTAACCATCCATCTCCCTCAGAGAGGGGATCTGGGCAATCTACAATTTAATCAATAAAATTAAGTGTTAAAAATGTAAGATATTTTTAAAAAATATATATAAAAACCACTAACATTTCAAACAAATGGAGATTTCCAAAGATGGAGAGGTTAGTTGTTAATACCGGGGGGGGAGGGGTATTTCCTCATGGTGTTAACCAGCCCCATGGTTGTGTGGGCCCGTGTCCTCCAAGCAAGGCTACACAGCCAAATTTTGACCATCTTGCAGAAGACCAAGAGATTGGAGGCTTCTCTCATCTTTGAGGGCAAAATGCTTCATGATGCAGGGCAGCACCAGAACAGGCCCTCTTAGACCCCGCCAGCTGAAAGTTTTTGACTGATGGGGTCTGCAGCATACCTCCCCTGAAACAGGCTGATGTGATAGGGCGAACCCAGCTCTGTAGGTAGCCTGGTCCTATATCACTGATCAGAAATTTGCCATCATCATCAACTGGAATCATCCTAACAGTTGCTGGTAAAACTTCCTTTCCAAACCATTCTTACCAGGTAGGTCAGAAAAGTAGCATTGTCAATGGTTTTGGACTTTGCCAAGAGATTTTGAATGGGGACGTACAGTAACAGAATTGTTAATACAGATTAAAAATAATCTTAAATATTTTGTTAAAAATGCACACTTAAATTCATAACCAATATGTCCTTTCTTTTTTATATAACAAGTTTTATTGATTTTTTTAAATTTTACAGCCAAGTGTTTAGGACTCATCGTGGAGATAGGGCACTCCATAAAACAAAATAAAACATATAGTCATACATAAACAATTTAGGTTACTTTCTAAAATTTCCCTCTCTATTTTATCAATTAAAAAAAAAAAAAAACTATCAATAGTATTTCCACCCGTTTTGAGCTTAATTAACTATTAACATATTCCAATTGGCATTACAAAGACATGTAGTATACATTTCGGGTATCCATATAATACAGACCATATTACTCCAAATATTCATTTTATATTTCTCAATTAAATTCTATCTCTTATTCTATTTCACATACATATTTTATAAACAAATATAACTTTACGTTTTTAAACCATTTTAGATTAACTTAAGTTATTTCTAATTATTTCTAAGCTAAACATATAGCTATTATATATATGTATATTTTAAAATTTCTCCACTATATTCTGTTTCCTATACTCTATCAAACATTTTTATAAATCAATTCATTCTTCAATCATTGCAAATAAAAATATCATTAATGTTTCATCAATCTCAGTACAACTCCTTTAATTTTAACTTTTCCAGTTTTCCATAGTTGCCATTCCAAGCCATAATCAAATCCATAATTCAAATCAATATTAATCAGACTAAAATCTTAAACCTTAAAGATCTCAAAACTATTAGCTCACTTAAAGTCTCTAAAAACCATTTTACCCATCATAAAGTTTTAACACACATTTTTTAAACCTAATTCTAGCTTTCTTTTTATGCCAAGCAGGTTTCCATAATAGGGCCTTTACCTCCTCCCATCTTAATATTTGAATGTACACATTTTCCCACAGTTGCGTCTGATCATAGTCTTCTTCTCTTTTTCCCAATATTGTCTGCACTATGTAGTCAATCGTAGTCAGTATGGTGATTATTCGTTGTTTGTATGTATTGTCAGCATTTTTAATGTCTCGTATTAGAGAGTCCATTTCTGTTGTTTTTAAATCTATAGATGTTTCAATTAAATTCTGCCTTTGGTCCTCAGGAATCTCCATTCTTTGTATGTAAGGTGTGACATCTTCCTCTTCAATAAATTGTAGTAAATCCAATTGTGTATCATGATCAGTTGGAGTTTGAAATTCAGTTTTTAACTCTGAACCATTCTCATTCCTGAGTGTCCTGAAATGTTCACATAATTCTTCTCTCGTTTCCAGGATTTTTACTAGTATGAGTCCATAATTGAGCTGTGGATAGGCTTCCATTTTTCTTCTCTCTCTCTTTTTTTTTTTCTATCAGCAAAGTACAACAATGGGCGTAGCGCCAAGTTCAGCAGTTCCGCTACCATGGTTACAATGTTACGATAAGGCATTCTGGGCTTCACGCCAATTTCCCGGATACATTGTAACTCTCCAATCCACATAACTCCACCCAGTAGCCAGGATAGTTTTTTTTTTTCCTTTTTAAAGTGGATAAAATGTTCAGAAGGGGGGGGAGAAAGAAAAACACTCCACCCCCTCCCTAAAAATTTCCACTTAAGTTGAAAACAAGCAAACAGCGAGAAAGAGTCACAGTAAAGCTTTTTTTTTTTTTTTCCTTCAGGATCCCCCGAATTCCAGCAGTTCAAATACACAATAAAGATTAGTTACTTTTTTCCCAAGTATTCAAACGCTGCTTTTTCAAGGGAGGGAGTAGTTTCTAGAGGCTTTTCACAGGGAAGTAAAGAAAATAACAAGAGGGAAGGAAAAGTCTCACCCGGATCTTCCATGGTGGTTCTTGTTGCTTAGATGTTGCTGTGACTTTCGGCTGGAGCAGCTAAGTGATCGGCCATGTTACTGGCCGATCTTTTCCCCGTCGGCCCAAAGGTGATTTCTCGGACCGCAGAGGGAGCTGCCGCTCCCTCCGCGATCGATGAGTGCCCTCCTCTACGGTGGTCGCCCCTCCAGGGCGACTTTCGACCCTGTCCAGGGTCTACCGGCGGGGGGAAACCGGACGGCAAAGAGAGCAAGTTCTTTGCACTGGCGCTGGCACCGGATCCGGAAGTCACCAATATGTCCTTTCTGTCCCTTGTTTATTCCTCTTAATAGTTGGGAATTTACATGCTAGTTTCATATACCAACTCAAATAAACTTTATTTTGTAATGGGATTTTCAGAACTACTAATAAAAAGGTAACCTGAAGACTGATCATAAGTCACATTTTTCAGCACCATCATAACTTTGAACAATGGTCATTAAGCAAGGACCTCCTGTATTGTGAAACAGTGAAATTTTTGGAAATAATGGATATTTCCAGAGAAACTTTCAATAATACCATTAGTGTTTTTATCTAAGGTACATTAATATGAAAACGGGAAAAATACTCCTCCCCTGTGATATTAAAAGAAAATGTTAGCTAGTGGAGTCAAGTTGGTCATTCCTTTACATGGATGATGATGATGATGATGATGATGATGATGATAAAGTTGGAAGGGACCTTGGAGGTCATCTAGTCCAACCCCCTGCTCAGGCAGGAAACCCTATACCATTTCAGACAAATGGCTGTCCAGTCTCTTCTTAAAAACTTCCAGTGTTGAGCATTCACCGCTTCTGGAGGCAGGTTGTTCCATGGTTAATTGTTCTAACTGTCAGGAAGTTCCTCCTTAGTTCTAGGTTGCTTCTCTCCTTGATTAGTTTCCATCCGTTGCTTCTTGTCCTGCCTTCAGGCGCCTTGGAAAATAGCTTCACTCCCTCTTCTTTGTGGCAACCCCTGAGATATTGGAACACTGCTATCATGTCCCCCTCATCCTTCTCTTCATTAAACTACACATACCCAATTCCAACAGCCGTTCCTTATATGCTTTAGCCTCCAGTCCCCTAATCATCTTTGTTGCTCTTCTCTGTACTCTTTCTAGAGTCTCAACGTCTTTTTTACATCGTGGTGATCAAAACTGGATGCAGTATTCCAAGTGTGGCCTTACCAAGGCATTGTAAAGTGGTATTAATACTTCACGTGATCTTGATTCTATCCCTCTGTTAATGCAGCCTAGCACTGTGTTGGCCTTTTTGGCAGCTGCAGCACACTGCTGGCTCATATTTAAGTGATTGTCCACTAGGACTCCGAGGTCCCTCTCACAGTTACTGCTATTGAGCAAGGTACCCCCTATACTATACCTGTACATTTGGTTTTTCTTGCCTAAATGTAGAACCTTACTTAATAATGTGTTTCATATTCTGGCTGACTATAGGGCATACACAGTACTCATTCCATTTTAGATATATAAAGTAGGCTAGCCCAGTCTAATTACAGACATATTGGCTTGATAAGCATACTTAGTAAATCATATGCAAAATTTCTCTATTTTAAGCTCCTTGATTAATGAGAGAATTCTTAAGGAAAAATCAGGATTTATGACAGATATTGACCAATGTTTGGTTTGTCCTATTAAGGTAGGGCAATGGTCCAATTTTCACCCACAGCAACAATGTTGGGAGATAAGGCTTTGCAAAAAAAAATAAAAATCACACAATGACACTTCTGCCACATTAATTGGGACAAGCATTTCTCTGCAAGGAATTTGGTGTGCTTTACCAGGTTTCACGGTCAGAGAGTGACCCCCTCAAGTATGTTGATGGTGCTCGAAGGGGAATAATTGCAGTCCTTAAAGTGTTCCATGCATGTTCTCTGTTGTGGTTAGATCTGCATATTCAGAAAACTGGTTGTGCTGGAAGTTACAATCAAAAGTCATAGATGTGAAGTCCTTGGTGCTCTCTCTCTGAGCTTGGTTATTTGCTTGCAGACATTTCATTTCCCAATATGCAGATGTTTCATTACCCAACTAGGTAACATGATCCGTGCAGTGATGCTCCAAGGACTCCACAGTTCAACCCTCAGTTACATATTCTATTGCAGGGGTCTTCAATCTTGGCCCTTTTATGACTTGTGGACTTCAACTCCCAGAATTCCTCAGCCAGCCATGCTGGCTGAGGAATTCTGGGAGTTGAAGTCCACAAGTCATAAAAGGGCCATGTTCTATTGTATTAAAAGTCATAAGGCCTGGCTGTCTGAGGGCCCACGTGTCTTCCACTGTTTCTACCTATACAGTTTTCACAGATTGAGCATGCCCATCCTCTAAAACTGCATCCTCCCTCTCCCCCCCCCATTTTAAATTGGTTGCACCCTACTGTCCTTGAAATCAGGGGTGTCCGGAAGCCGCGCCCATCCCATTGCCGGCAATGGCAAAACTGTCCTGATACGTTGCGCGACGTCATGTGACGTCGCGAGTTTGACATCCCTGCTTTAAATGTACCTTGAAGACCTGACTTTCCAGAGGAGCTTCTTTAGGAAGCACCATGTTAGCTATGTGGGGATTTAATCATTATGCTAGGTGTTTTAGTACATTTTGAAAATTTTTATTCAATATTGTTTTAAAATATATATGCTACCCGGAGTTGTTTATGAGTTGGATAGCCTGTAAATGTTTGTCAGACCTGCCTTGGCCCTTCAGTGAGCATGTTCTAGTTTCTGGCTGAAATTTAACTTTTTTACTTTTTCCCCAGTAGGTCATGGCTCATTTATTCTTTTTAGAATATTTTTAAATCCAGATGGTTAAGAAGCACAATGGAAAAACTCTGCTTTTGGGCTTCTGTTGAACACCATTTTCCTGCTAGGCTTTGATATACTAACTAAGACATTCATTTGGGAAGTTAATTGCCAAGCTGATTGCAGTTTAATTTCCAACCTGCTGGATCACGAAAAACAGAACAAGACCAGCCTTCTATCTTTTTTCAATCATTGAGCCTTCTTTTTAACAAGGTTTGATATTTTGTCCTCTTAAGTGTTATTTGCAGTATGTCATAAGGTCCCTATTTCACAGTTCCTGTGTCTTTCTAGGATAGGCTCTGTAGAAACTTTGAGTCATATATAATGTTCCATTGTTCATTTTACAAGGGTCAGCAGCCTCTTCTGCTTTATCCTGTCCTTCAGAAGATTTAAGGCAGGGTGTTTGACTCCTAACTTACTTACTGATCTTTTATCACAATATTATCTTAAGAGTTGCTAAATTTTCATGACTGCATATGACATTGGCCACTCCCTAGCTTGTGAAATTTCATTACTGTGTTTTGTTTTGTATTTTATGAGGACTGTATTCTATTTTAGTTATAAGCAGGTCATTGACTGTAAGCAATTTGAAACTGGTATATACATAAAGACTGTTGATTTAGACATTTGTTAAGAAGTCAATAATTAATTGAAATATCAATTTCCCCTCCTGAATCTATGTTGGCTATATTTTTGAAATAAAGAAAATGTTTGTTTCCAAATACGTTAATTTCTCTGATTATGCAAGAAAATGTTCTTTCTGCTCTCAGGACAAATGGTATAAGAATAGACAGAATTTCAAAGTTAATTTTAAAACAATTCAAAACATGATAAACACATAGATATGTGATTTCAGTTACAGCAACTGAGATGCACAAGGAAAACACCTTGTAAGGTAGTTTAAGGGCTGGTCCAGGGCTTATTGTCACCATAGACTTCACCTCCAAACTTAAAAAAGAATGAAGCATCATGGACTATCTCTTCCTTCCCAATGTTGCAGTTCTGGATTGGATCTTTTTATCTAACTGAATTATTCAGTGGAAAAATGGGTGGAAAGGAAGTAAAACTTAGGCTGAATGCAAAACAAGTTAAAATCAATCTGTATGCCAATAATTTTTGTAGCTCAGGGTTGAAATGAGGGGTCCTTGGTGCTCTCTGAGCTTAGACATGATGCACTGATGATGTTACCTAGTTTGGGAAACAAAATGTCTGCGACAAAACAACCAAGCTCAGAGAGCACCAAGGAACTCTCAGTCTGTGCTTTGTAAATGTATATAATGAAGCATTCATGCTGTCCGTATGGAAATAGTCAAGAGAGATAATTTCTTCATTTAAACCACAGGAAAGAGAGCCACCTATTGACCATGATAGCTAATCCTGATAGATAGACACAGGTGGGATTCTTTTATGAAAGAATAATATTTCTCTTTGAAGGAAATCATATACTATAAATAACATTTTAAAATGTTTAGTTAATCATCTTGTAGATTCGTAATGGTACACATTTATTGTGTCCATAAATATATGTGTTGTCCTAATTTAATCAATGATCCAATTATATGTTTCACTTAGTTTTCTAATGTTAATTCTGCTTTTTCAAACTATTAAGTTTGTGATTGTTGCTGCTTTGCTGTTAAGATTATAAAATATTAAATCAGTGTGAAGTGAGTGAGGTGGTTGGCCTATTTAGAATCTAGATTTTTAATTTTTTTATTCCATCTGTGTTTTTATAAATACCTTAAGGCAGCAAACATACTTAATACTCCTTTGTCCTCTTCTTTTCCCCACAAGAACCCAGTGAGGTGAGTTAGGGTGAAAGAGAGTGATTGTCCCCCAAAATACTTTTTTTTTTTTTGAAGCGCACTACCACAATGAAGTCCAATTGTTCACTTCCATATGAAGTATTTTATTACAGGTGGTCAAAGTTTCTGAAGGTGTTTTTTGGAACCATGCTGTCAAAATTGTTCTTGTATTACAAAATTCACTAAGGTACATGAAATTAAAAACATTTTCAGTGGTATGGAATGTGATTGCTTATATCAGGCATGTGAAACTCGCGACGTCATATGATGTCACGCAACGTGTTGCGACTTTTTCCCCATTGCCAGCAATGGGGTGGGCACGGTTTCGGTGTGACACATCCGGCCCGCGGGCCAGCAGTTTGACATGCCTGGCTTATATGAATTTGAGCATGACATTAAAACAGCTAAGGCTGTGGTGGCAAACCTATGGCACGCGTGCCACAGGCAGCACACAAAGCCATTTCTGTGGGCACATGCGCTGCTGCTGCCAGCAGCTTGCAGAGGTCCATTAGGCTGCCGCCGCCCAGCACAAAGGAGGCAAAGCAGCCGGCTAGCAAGAACCGTGTAGAGGTGGTAGAGCACGCCCACGCCCAGCAGGCAAAAGGCCACCCCGAGCAGGGAAAGCTAGATCCTCATCAGCATCATGGCCGCCCAGCAGAGATGGGGGGAGGCATGCAATCCTGGCTGGGACTGGGGGCCATGGCGCCAATGGGGATCCGGCTTTCCCCACTCGGGGTGGCCTTTGGCTTGCTGGGTGCCCCACCTGCCAGAGACCCCCTGGATCTCCCCCAACCCTGCCCGGCCCCCACAAGCATCCTTCCCCACAAGTAACATCAAGGTGGCCATGCCCACCCCGGCCACGCCCACCCAGTCTGCTGTGACCACTGCAGCCACGCCCACCCGGCACCCGGCGATAAATAAGTTGGTTTTGGGTTGCAGTTTGGGCACTCGGTCTCTAAAAGGTTCGCCATCACTGAGCTAAGGCTTACAATCTCCTGCAGGTTTTTTTTAGGATGTCCTAGATGTAATGATTTAAGAGTGAACGCTGTCAGAACTGGAAATTGCATATGCATGTGTTCTGTAATAAGTCTATAAAGTCAGAAAATACTAATGTCCATCTGAGGTAGCTGTGACTCACTGAGTTACTTCCTCTTCTTTTCTTAGTTAAGTGGAATATAAACATCTGTAGGTTGTAGTAATTGGAAAGTACAATTTTTCTGCAGAAAATATGTTTATATCAATTACAGTTTCATTGTTTCTGATATTGTAAAATAGTACAGTAGTACTGAGCTCCTCCAGAAGTGGTACAAGATAGCATTTCCTTATGCATTTTCTTCTTTCTGTATATCAATATTTTTTCCTTGTTACCCATTGCTGCATGGCAAGATGTTTTGAAAAGGATGTGCAGTTACTCAACTTCCTCTTCCTTTATAAATATTACTAGTTACTCTGTAATTTTCCCTCCGTGGGAGTCATTTTTTTCCCCCTCTCTTTTCAAGCAAGCTTTTAAATATTGAAGAAATAGATGTTCTCATAAAATATAAGTAAAATAAAGGTTCTGTTGTCACCTTTCATGTTTTTTATTACGGAATTTCATCTGTGTTGCATGTTTCTGTTTTTGTTGTTGTTTTGTTTTTTTGTTTTTGCCAATTGCTGATACTCCAAATTTAATGCAATTTGGCATTTTCTGTACTATTGTATACCCTTTACTATTGTATACCCTTTACTATTGTATACCGTATATAGTGTCTACTGCACTATACTGTGTCTACTGTGCATATTATGATTTTCTGTATCCAGTTGAATCTATTATTCCACATTGTTCTGTATACTGACATTTTTTTAATCGCTCCATTGCATCCAACTGCATGATGTGTGTTTAACATTGACTTGAAGCCTACGATTTGAAAGCATCTGGAAATTTGGCAATAGAATGTTGATAACAGCTCTTTTTTCCCCAGATACCAGTAATATTGTGGGTACCTTGTTTAATATTGATTTCATACTGGTAATAATTTGAATATACTTTGGAGTTCTTCTTAAATTCTTTCCGGATTTTCTAGATAGTGGTAGTTGAAGAATCCCTTCACCAAATAACATAGAAACTTCAATTGTGTTTTTAATGCCTCCCTCATTTTGACTTAAAAAATGGAATTCATATATCCATAGGAATGTGTTAATAATCTTGATGAGATACAAAGTAGTGTCCTCTAAATTATGATATCTATGATAACTTGTTAGTCTTGGTCTATTGTTTTTCCCCCTTTGCAAATACAGTGGGGTTTTTTAAAAATACATTTTATTGATTTTTTTACAATGACAATCTTTAGTGCTTAGTAACAGCGGGTTGTCTGGGTTCATATATTTAAAAACAATCAATAATTTCTATAATTCCATAATCAATATATTAATTAATAGTTTGTTCCCTTGATCGTCCCTTCTTCGAATAATAATATTCTCCTTTATCAGCATTAGACAGATATAATTCTTAATATTTTCAATGCATACAAAGTTGGATATAGACATTTTTTTCTTTTTTTGTATTTGTACAAGTAACAATGACATCCATATATAACATCTTTTCTGATTGACTTATATTTCAACTGTATTTGTAAAAGTCATCTTATTAAATCACTATACATCCTGTTTTCATAATTCTTATTTATACTTAATTCCCCCTCAATATTAGACCATTCTTATCAGTCATAATTTTCTCAAAATTGATTACCTTTAAGTATCCACTTTTCATTTACTTATACCATCCCAATATTTTCATATTTCATATATTATAAAGATACTATATACTACTTATATATCTTATAACATCCACATATAACATCTTTTCTGGTCGGCTTATGTTTCAATTATATTTGTAAAAATCATCTTGTTAAGTCACTATATGTCCTGTTTTCAAAATTCTTATTTAACCTTAGTTTTCCCTCAGTTTTCAAATCATTCTTCTTGGTCATACGTCTCTCAAAGTTAATTACCTTTAAATGTCCTAACTTTTCATTCACATACATCATCCCAATATTTTTACATTTCATATATTATAAAAATACTATACTACTTATGTCTCTTATCCCTCTTACTATAGCTCCTTTATACCCCAAATTATCTATTCTTTTAACCATATTCAAACAAGTGTTTAATCATGTAGTACTCCATCTGGTAAGTCGAATCAGGTCTCTTGAATCTAACTCTAGCCTTCTTCTTTTGCCAAGTAGCTTTCCAAGTTAGTATATTCCATTTGCCAGGGGATTCCTGTATTTTTTAAAATATTGTTGGGAGTGAGAAAGACAAGTTGCATATGATGTACGCTTTTTGTCTCTCAGACTCTAATGATTCTCCTGGCAGCTCTATAATCCATTTTATTAAATATTTTTTCTTATCCTCAAGTTTGTTTTGAAGTCCTGACAGATAAGATATCTTTTCCATTTTCATTGTCATGGCAAAATTTTGTAGATTTTTTTCTGTTTGTACTAAGTTGTAGTTCTCTTGATTTGTAGCTTCCCTATTTAAGTCACTTTCTTCTAGTTTATGTTCTGTTATCTGGTTGGTTTGTTCATTATCGTTGTTTTCTAAGTTTTTTATTTGTGATTTTAAATTGAAGATGTGCTCATTTTTTTCGTCAAAGTGGTTTTTAATCTCATCGTGGTTTGAAATCATTGTCATTTGAAACTGTTGTAGCATTGCATACATTTCCTCTTGGAAAGTATTTGTCTCATCTTGGAGTATTGCTCCTGCAGATCTCTGATGTTCCAGGCTTGGTCCTTCAGAAGGGAATATTAGGTGTGGTTTCCTGTCACTTTTAGATAGGTATGCAATATCCATTTTGTCTCCTCCCTCCAGGTAGTCTTTCACCAGTACCATAGTCTCTATGTTTAGCCTTATCAAACCAGCCAATCTTAAAATCCAAAGAACCAAATCTTATATAGTTCTTATCTTTATATATGGTTTTTGTAATCCAATGTGTTTCCAATTATCAAGGCATCTGTGAAAGCAAGTGTTTTATAACAATTCTTCTGTTCAGAGGACCAGTCAGAATTGCAGCTAAATGTTTCGCCACCTTAAAGCCTTCCAGTAAATTCCCCCCTAGAAGATTAGCCAAGAGTCAAAGTTTTTCTTTTTCTGCAAACAATTATTGAGCTTAGACAACAGTTAAAGTTTTTTTTTTGTTTTGTTTTTTTGCACACACTTCTTAAGCTTATGGGGCCCAGTATATTTTCTTTCTTTGGTCCCAGCAGTTTTCTATTTAGCTGAGGGTTATTAAAGTTCAAGGGAACAGATTATTCTTTATTTCTGGGCGTCTTGCCAATTTCTGAGTCAGTGTTATACTATTGTTCAATGCTCTAATTCTCCACTAGATGTCAATAGTTATTTATTTTCCAACTTTTTCAAGTGGGGGTCCCCTCCTTGCTCATCGCCCCTACAGGGCAACTTTCGACCCTTTCCAGGGTCCCCCAGCGGAGCGAAACTGAACGCAGAAGACGGAGCTCGCCTTCCAGCGGCCGCAGCGGCTGCGATGGCAAACCAGAAGTCAACTCCTCCCAATTTCCGCCAGTAGTTATGGTAACCAGACTGGTCCCTCCTGTTGAACTAGCCCAGAAAGGATAATTCAAAAGATAACACACTCTCACAGTAGCTAAAGCAAGACAGTATAACTAAAACATTTCTACATGGGAGAGAAGGATTTCATTTCCAGTGAGGAACAAAACATCTGAAGTATATGTTTTAGTTTAGGCATAGACAACCCAAAAACAGTTGTTCCATGTATAAAATGGTTCATGCCTAGAACTTTTTGCAATGTTAACTGATCTTTTCTACTTACAGAAGAATCTATATAATATGCATTCTGTGAGTTATGCAGTAGTAGTGTCAATGCTGCTAACATCGAATGTTTTTGCCTGACATTATATGTGGATGAAGACATTTACTATTTAACCTGTGTATTACTTTAGAGCCACTATTAGATGGTATGGAGGGGGGGAGTGGAAGAATGTGCTTGGGAACTAGTTAGCCATAACAATATTTCAATAGAGCATCTTCAAAGCTGGATGTAATATGAGGAGATAAAATATGGTGCGGGAGGGAAAGTTCACATTTTAAACTAATTGGAGAATGTGATTAATGACCGTCAAATGAGGGAGGGAAATGTGCTCAGATACTGTGGGATGAAGTAGGAGGGTTCAGATTTTGGCTTCGCTTATGTATGTGCCGAAGCTATGTTGCCATTAAAAGATTCTTAAAGGAAAACAATGCCTCAAGTTTCTGAGAAAGGCTTCTTCTTTCGGAACCATAACATCAAGCCAAAATCCAACAAACCTTTCAGATTTTTGGGGGGTTCCAAACCCCAGTCGCTATTCCTAAAACTGAAGGGATAGACTGACAAAGATTCAGAGAAGAGAACATCATGGAAGAAGACAAATTGCCTGAGATCAGCACCCCTGCAGCAGCAAGTTCCCCAGAGGGGAGAGCAACAGCGAACAAGCCGGTAGAGAGAGAACCCTCGCAAATCTCCCAGCTGGGAGCAAGGCCAAAGAGATTAGGAGAGCTGATCTGGTCTTCAGACTGGGAGAAACCGAGTGTGGAATCCGGAGATTTCGTAACAGCTTTCCCATCTTCAAAGACTTCCAAGACGGATGAGTTGGAGCCACAACAAAGGGATCCTCACAGATTACATCTCCCACACCAGTGGAGAGCTGCCAAGCCTTCTGCCACTGAAGACTCGGGTGAGTGGAAATATCCCAACTGCCACTCATAGTCAGTCAGTAGAGAATTTGGCAGAAAGATTTGAAGAATTAGAAGTGAGGGGCGCGGAACAGTCCCTGCTGAGAGAGGCCCCCAGCCCCTCCCTCGCAGACCAAACAGTCTTCCGGACCCTGGAGCCCCCTGCCAGGGCCTCCAGCCCCACAGAGAGAGGGAAACCCAGCCTGGGCCCCCTGCCTCAATGGGGAGTTTGGCAGCCCCCGCAGACAGGATCAAAGGCCTCTGAGCGTGCGTCAGCTAATAGAGGCCTTACAGCAGCTTGGGGTGGTACCAAAGCCAGGAGAGCAACAGCAGGTGGGTCCGCAAATGAGAGAGGCCCAGCAACCGTGGAGGGGCCTACAGCAGCAGAGGGCGCCGTCATCCCCCGCAGGCCAACAACAGGGAAGGCAGCAACCGCCCCCACTTATTCAGCAACCTTTAGAAAACCTCCCACGATTCAAGAGGCCAGTACTGCCAGTATTGCAACCACAGCAGGGTGGAGGACCGGCAGCCCCCGAACGTGCGACCCCTGGGCATACGACAGCAACCAGGGTGGGGCCAGCCACAACTGGGAGCGCTACCCCTACAGTGGAGAGCTCAGCAGCCATTGAATCAGCAACAAGGGTGGGCCCAGCAGCAACAGCCACAGTGGGGCCCACAACAGCCTATAATTGGGCCACCCTTCAGAGCAACCTTCGATGGGGACTCAGAGAAGCTAATTTTTTTTCTCAACCAAGTACGTTCTCATTTAAACCGCTGGGCCTATCTCTACCCAGACCCAGGTGCCATGGTCGATGTGATTGCGTCCAACCTAGAGGGAGAGGCATCCGAATGGCTGAACAATTTATATAATGAACAAGCTCCCGAATTAGATGATCCCCACCTCTTCCTCCTAGGGCTGAGAGAAAGATTTGAGGACCCATCCATTAGCCTTAGAGCAGGAGGACAAATCCACAAAATAAAACAAGCCGGCAGAACTGCCCTAGAGTATGTGTGCGAGTTCTGTAAGATACCCGGTCGAATAGAGGGGTGGCCTGAGCAATCCCTAATCCATCTCTTCATTGAGGGATTAGACGACCACCTCTCCCAGGCCTGCATCTATCGAGCAGTACCTGATCAGCTGCACGAGTGGTACCAGGCAGCAGTGAAGCTAGACGTTCAACTTACCCGCTATAAGAAGCCTCCCCCACCTGAACTCGAGGTAAGACCAGAGCAACCCAGACGACAGCCCCCCCCCCGAAAACCACCAATGGCTACGGCCGCTGAAAGGCCCAGACCACCTGCAGGTCCGCCGATCACATGCTTCCAATGCGGACAGCAGGGACATCGAGCATCGAACTGCCCGGTTCCCTACCCCCAACAGCAGAGCAGACCGGGACCTGCAGTGAGGAAGAGACCTGGCCAGCAGCCATAGAGAGAAAAATCTAATGGGATCACACAGCAACTGGTTGCCCAAGTTACCTCCCCTACACAGGAGGACACCGGAACTGAGGCTGGATCCACCCCCACTCTACCCTCTTTTGACAGCGATGACGAAGGAGAGAACGACCCAGTGGTGAGTCGACCCATCCCTCCTTTTTCACTGCCTGCAAGGCTAATCAGCCCTAAGTCAGGAGCACAGACAGACTTAAAAGTGCTAGTTGATTCTGGATGCTCCCGATGTATCATTAGCTTGCCCTTTGCCATGAAATTGGGTATATGAGCAAAATTGCTCTCCAAACCAAGGTTTGAGCAAGCCGATGGCTCCCTGATGGGAGGAACTTTTGTCACACAACTAACTGAGCTTCTACGCCTAGAAATAGGTGAGCACTGGGAGTTCATATGCTTCCTGGTGGCTCCAAAACTGACTGAGGCTGTGATCCTAGGATTAGCCTGGTTGGACAAATGGAAGCCATTTATCTGGTGGGAGAAAGGGATGAGAACTGTGAGGCTACCAATAGGGCCAACCCCCCCCCCCCATTCAACAGACGTTGCGGAACACTTTAGGCCACCTAATGAGCGAGCACATATAGCTGCCTCACCGTCACCAGACGAATCACTGATCCCCAATGAATACCAGGACTTAGCAGAGGCATTTAGTGAAAATGAATGCGATGTCCTACCCCCTCACAGGCCAATGACTGTTCTATCGAACTGGTGCCAGGAGCCAAACTCCCACGCCCGAGAATGTACACTATGTCCCCCCTCGAAATGGAAGAGATGCAGCAATACGTAAATAAAAACCTAAAGAGGGGGTTCATTGAACGGGCCAAATCTACCGTGGGAGCCCCCGTGTTATTTAAAGAAAAAAAAGATGGGTCTCTTCGTCTCTGCGTAGACTATAAGGGTCTCAATGCTGTAAGTGTGCAAAACAAATACCCCTCCCCCTCCTACAGGACTTATTAACTCATCTGGCTAAGGGGAGTGTCTTCACTAAATTAGACCTGAGAGAGGCATATTACCGAGTGAGAATAAAGGAGGGAGACGAGTGGAAGACTGCCTTCAACTGCCCCTTGGGGAGCTATCAATTCAAGGTCATGCCATTTGGACTACAGGGGGCCCCAGCCGTATTCATGCAGTTGATAAATGAGGTCCTACATGATCACTTGTACAAAGGGGTTCTGGTGTACCTTGACGATATCCTGATATACAGCACAAATATGACTGATCACATAAAGCTGGTGAGAGAAGTGTTAAAGAAACTATTGAATGCCAAGCTTTATGCCAAATTGTCAAAATGTGAATTTCACCAAACCCGATTAGATTACCTCGGCTACAGAATTTTCAACGAGGGCATTGAGATGGATCCAGCCAAGGTGAAAACTGTAATTGAATGGCAGCCCCCCAAAACCCGCAAACAGCTCCAGAGCTTTCTAGGTTTTGCCAACTTCTACCGTCAATTCATCCCCTCTTTTGCCAAGATTGCCCTACCCCTTACAGATTTACTCAAAAC
>JALGBA010000876.1:0-72657 GCA_023970755.1 Azemiops feae
CTGACGAGCTCCCAGAGAGGCTCCCAGCCAGCCCAGAGGAGGCTCCTGTGGGGACGAGGCGGCAGGAGGGAAGGTGTTTCAGGCGCATCACCTGCCGTGGGTGGTGATGCCCGACGTGGGCATGAGGAATAGGGGCAGGTGAGGGCTTTGAGTGACAGCTGTCTGTTTGGGACAGGTGAGAGGGGTGCAGGGGGACACAGCGGCAGAAGAAGCCTTTTGTGTTGGGAGAGGGGGAGGGTGCAGGGAGGGGAAACAAAGCCAGCTGAGGGACATTGGGCCAATCACTGGAGTTTTAATCCCACCTTCAAACAAAAGTAAATGGGCAACTTTGAGACCATAATTAGGAGACTGGGAGTTCTAGTTCTGCCTTAGGCATGAAAATCAGCTGGGTGAGTTTGGGACAATGTCCAGGAGGTTCTGAGTTCTAATCCTCCTTTAGGCATGAAAACTTCCTGGGCAACTTTGGGCCAATCACTAGGAGACTCTTGAGTTCCAGTCCTGCCTTAGTACTTTTTGATTGGGGCTGTGAAACTTGGATTTTTTTTTTCTCAGATTAATGTGGAATATCAAAAATAGAGATTCCTAGATCCTGAGATGGCCGAGTGTCCAATACTGTGTGGTGTGATGGAGGAAAGTGAAATAGTGCAAAAACTCCTTTTCCATGTTCAATATTTCTATGCCTTCTGGTTGTGGGCAAACCAGAGGCATCTCTGTGGTGGCTGTGATTCTTAGACTGACCTTGATCTGATCCATCAGAGCTTTTTTTAACCTGCTTAAAATAGTATTTGCAAAGGGATTTGATTTGCAATTAGAAGCCTTTCTGAAACCTACAAGTTGATTACCAATTGCTCAGCAGTATTTGTGGTTGGAGAGCAGAGTACCTTCCATGGGTGCAAGTTCCTAGAAACCTAGAAGATCCCCCCTTACTCCCCCCTTCTTGGACCTGGACGAATACACAGCATTGAACGTTTGTGACACGGTCAATGATGCAGCTGCCTTCAACCTCCTCCTGGGGAGAGTCTCAAGGTCCCTTTTCTCTGGACATCTTTTCCAGCCTTTCACAGACAAGCCATGCTTGGAAGACGAGCAGATAAATGCTTTATGTACAAATTGTAGAGTGAAAAAGTAAAGGACCTGAATATCATTCGATATTGCTGTTTTAATTCTCTGAATGAGGAAAGAAAAAAAAACAGAGTAGGAAATTCTTAAGGGTAGATACCTAAATAATAACAACTCCAAAGTGAAATCCCAGAAAGCTGCTGTGGTCAACACTTTCTGTAAAGGGAGTTTTATAAGGAAATCAAGGAAAAAATCTCTATATAATAGTGATGAAGATTTGACTCCCCAGTGGAGAGCAGGTCAAACCCTGCATTCCAGGCCATTCTGTCATTCCAATGCTCCTCATGGAGATTATTAAGCTTGGTTCCCACAGTAACCATCTTAAATCTTTTCCTACTCACTGTCTGAACTGCCACCTCACCCTTGTGCTCTGCTATCACTCAGTGTCAGTCTGCCATGAATTCTGGGGGGGGGGACTGGATGGGAGGGAGAATTCGAAGGGGAGCAACAGTTCACTGTGTCTGCCTGAGATGCGGCTATAAAGTCTGGGAACAGAACGCAGCTGCACACCAACCCACACTTGAAGCACCCGTTCCAAAACCAACATCTTTGAATTTGATTGGACACCAGAGGACCAATCAGGGAGGGAAAGCTACACTTGGGGATTTGGCCACACGATCTTCAGTTCTGGCTTTGCATTATTGTATTTCACTTGACTTCTAGTAAACTATACCTTTCTCAACAAAGGGAGTTAAGGATCATTCTAGCTTAGAGGTTTACGTTGAGAGAGATCTGACACTCACTGTTTCACAAATATAAACGTTTAGCCACTGTCAGCAGAAATAATTGCTGAAATAATTCAATGAATTATAAAGTGTCAGGTTCATTGAAGTTGCTGAACAGTACTCAATGACTTTCACATAGTTCTCTTTATCAAGATTTATTGACCTGAAAAGGGAGTTACAAGAAGTGACAAGAATTACAGTCGTTCAACAATTTCCCATTTTGAAACATATGTATACGATAGTCTTTGACTCCTACACACTATCTAAATGGAAAGAATATCTGAAGGAAACTTTAATAATTCTTCCAATATATAATGATGTCATTTCTTATGTTTTATATTTATTCTGGTCGTAAGCTGCTCCTTTGTATTCAGGTCTGGCCTCAGAAGGATAATGTAGCACTTGGGGATGAAGATGCAGACCAGCAAACCAGCACTGGATGCCAGGATGGAGAAAATCTGCCACTCTCCCGCCCACTCTCCAATTCTATGTGGAACCCCAGTTTCAAGACCAGTATTTTCGCTGTTATCTTTCTTTCTTTCTTTTTTTTTTTAAATTTATTTTTATTTTTTTAAAACAACAAAACATAACACACATAAACACACAGTGTATACTCCTTTTTTTTTTTTAAACAGCAATTTCGTAGCGGTAATCTTCTATTATTTACATTTCCCCCCCTTATTCTTCTTTAAAAAATATTTGTCCTTGTTGTCCCATTGTTTCTTATTTCCATTTTCTTCCTTCATACTATACTTCATACTAAGAATAATGCATATTATTACTGTACATTATTATACACACATTTTCCCTTTCTTGACCTTTCCACATTTATTTTCATTTATTATTTCTAATCTCCAACCAATCATACCACTTATTCCATATTACATAGTACTCTGTGTCTTCCTTTTCTTTTATCTCTTTTGTTAATTTGTCCATCTCCGCACAGTCTAAGATTTTCCTTATCACTTCTTCCTCTGATGGTATATTCTCATTTTTCCAGAACTGTGCGTAAACTATTCTTGCTGCCGTTGTTATATGTAAGATTAAGTACCGTGTTTCTTTACTATATTTTCTATTTAAAATACCCAGCAGGAAGATCTCTGATTTCCAGTCTACGGGTTGATCTATTATTTCTTCCATCCATCTTCTTATTTTAGTCCAGTATTTTTTCGCAACTGGGCATGTCCACCATAGATGATAATATGTTCCATGTACCTTTTCACATTTCCAGCATGTCGGCGAGTTGTTCTGGAACATCTTGGCAAGCTTTGCTGGTGGAAGATGCCATCTGTAAAACATCTTCAACTGGTTTTCCTTGAATGCCGCAGACATAGTCAATTTTATGTTTGTTTCCCATATTTTTTCCCATTTCTCCAATTCTATGTTGTATCCGAAATTTATTGCCCATCTAATCATTGTGTCTTTGACAACCTCGACTTCCATTTTATATCTCAGTAAGTATTTATATATATTACTAATTAATTTTATTTCTGTTCCATGTATAATTTTATCCAATTCTTGCAGCTCTTTTTGTATTTCATATAATTTTTGTCCTCTGTATATTTAGATTGAATTTGTGTAAATGTCCACCAATCAATCTCTCTGCCTACATCTTGTTCCAATTCTTGTTTTGTTTTCAGATTTCCCTGTTCGTTTACCAATTCCTTGTATCTAATTATCTTATTTATGTCCAGTAGGTTTGGGTGTTTCAGAGCTTCTGTTGGGGACAACCACATTGGAATTCTTATGTAATGTTTTTGTTTTATTTTTTCCCAAGTCTGTAGCAATGCATCCCTGACTATGTGTCTTTGAAAGTATCTGTGTATTTTATATTTTTCGTCCCTTAGGAATGCATGCCACCCCGCTTGCAAGTCATGTCCTTCTAGTGTTAAAACTCTGGTATTTTTCAATTCCATCCATTCTTTTAGCCAAGTTAGGCTTGATGCTTGGTAGTATATTTCCCACTCTGGTAACGCCAATCCCCCTTTATCTTTCGTATCTTGCAAGAGTTTTAATTTAATCCTTGGTTTTTTCCTTTGGCATATAAATTTAGTGACCAATTTATTTAATTCTTGAAAGAATGTTTTCCCTAGTTTTATTGGAATAACTTGGAACAGGAATAATATTTTTGGCAATATATTCATTTTGACTGTAGCGATCCTCCCTAAAAATGAAATTTGTAGATTTTCCCAATTTTCTAAATCTTTTTTTATCTGGTGTAATATTTTATCATAATTATCCTCCTTAATTGAGGAGCACTTCGCTGTAAGCCAAATCCCTAAATATTTTATTTTCTTAGTTACGCTTATTTTTGTTTTATCTTCCAATTCGCTTTCCTGTGCCTTTGTAAGATTTTTGGTTATTAATTTGGATTTATTCTTATTAATCTTAAGTCCTGCTACCTCACCAAATTCTTCTATTTTTTGAATTAATTTAGGGCCAGTTTCTGATGGGTCTTCCAAAATAAATACCAAGTCATCAGCGAAGGCTTGGACCTTATATTCTTCCTTCTTAATTTTTAAACCCTTTATTTCTTGGTCCTCTCTGATTTTTGTCAGAAGTATTTCTAATGATAAAATAAATAGAAGAGGAGAAAGTGGGCACCCTTGTCTTACTCCTTTGGTTATATCAATTTTTTCTGTCATTTCGTCATTCATAATTACCCTAGCTGTTTGTTTAGTATATATTTTCTCAACCATCTTTCCAAATTTTGTCCCAAATTCCATGTAGTTCAAATGTGTTATAATAAACTTCCAATTCAAATTATCAAATGCCTTCTGGGCATCAAGGAAAATCAGTGTAGCTTGTCTTTCAGAATGGACTTCATAGAATTCTAAGGTGTTCATTATTGTCCTCATATTATTTTTTATCTGTCATCCTGGTAGAAATCCATTTTGATCTGGGTGGATGTAGTTATTCAAAAAAAATTTAATCCTTTCTGCTATTATTGTTGCAAATGTCTTATAGTCTGTATTCAGTAAAGAAATTGGCCTATAATTTTGAATTTGTTGCAGGTCTGAGTCTTCCTTAGGGATGAGAGTAATAATTGCTTCAGTCCAGCACCTCATTACAAATCTCCAACATTATCCATTGGATTCCATCTGGGCCTGGTGATTTATTATTTTTTTGTTTTTTCAATGCTGTTTCTAATTCTATTGCGGTTATTGGTCTATTCAACATTTCCTTTTGTTCTTCGGTGATTTTGCTCATTTTTGCTGCCTCTATATATTGTTTAACTTTATCATCTGCTATATCTTCCTGATAGTATAGCTTTGAGAAGAAATTTTGTATTATGTTCTTTTTCTCTTCCCGTCTATATTGTACTGTTCCACTTTCATCTTGTAGTTGATGTATTGTTCTTTTGCCTTTTTCTTTTTTTAATTTATAGGCCAACCATCGACCAGTTTTATTCGCGTTTTCAAAATAATTTTGTTTCGCCATCCTAATTTTCTGTGCCATTTCTTTTTGTGTTGTCAGATTAATCTTGTGTTTTATAATATTCCATTTTTCTTTTATCTTTTTGTTTTGTGGATCCTTCTGTAGGTCACTTTCTGTTTCTTTAAGTTCTTCTTGTAGTTTTTCTTGTTGAAGTCTCCTATCTTTATTTTTCTTAGAGTTGTATGCAATTGTCAATCCCCGAATGTAGGCTTTTGTAGTATCCCACAAATTTTGTGTTGATGTCTCTTCCTTTTTATTTACCTGAAAAAATAATGTCAACTCCTTTTCTAGCATCTGTATATATTGTTTGTCTTTACATAGTCTTTGATTCATTGACCATCTTTTTCTCTGTTTCTGGCCTTTCCATTTTATTGTTATTGGGTTGTGATCCGCCCAGTCATTAAGTCCTATTTCAATTTCCTCTATCCCGTTCTGTACTTCTGTTGTTACCCAGGCCATATCGATCCTAGACCAGGATTGATGCGGATACGAATAAAACGTGTATTCTTTGTCTGATCTGTGTCTCTCTCTCCATATATCCCGAAGGTTGAGTTCTGTTACCATGTTAAAGAATGATTTTGGTAATATATATTTCTTCTTTTTACTCTTTTTACTACTCTTATAGTCTTTCTTAACATCAACTATTGCATTTAGATCCCCAATCATACAAATACTTTCATAATCCAGATCCACTAGTTTCTTATGTACCTTTTTAAAAAATTCATATTGGTTATTATTTGGTGCATATACTGCCGTTAATAAAATTTGTTTTTGCTCTAATTCTATTTCCAACATTAAAATTCTCCCCTCTTCATCTGAATATATTAATTTTGATTTTATTTTTTCTTTGACATATATGGCAATTCCTCCTTTCTTGTTTTGTGCTAGTGTTGTGTATAGTGTTCCTAATTTTACATTCTCTAGTAGTTTTCTATAATCCTTTTTTATATGAACTTCCTGAAGACATATCACGTCTGCATCCAATTTCCTTAATTTATTAAACGTTTGTACTCTTTTTCTTGGTATGTTTAAACCATTAATGTTTACAGAAAAGAGCTTAATTGCCTCTCCCGTTTTTTACTTGATCTGTTTTTTTTGTGCTTCTTGTCTCTATTACCCTTCCTTTTGCTCCTTCTCTTTCTGACCTTTCTCTTTCTTGTATCTTTTGCGTTTCTCTTTCTCGTTCAAATTCTTCTAATAGGTCTTCCTCCTGGCTTTTACTCTCTGGCTCTTCCCTACTTTCTTGTTCTTCTCCCTGCACAAAGTGACATTCATAAAAATCCTGCGCTTTCTCGAGTGTGTCTATCTTATATTTTTTTTCTTGCCATGTTACAAATATGCCTTCAGGTACTAACCATCGAAACATAACTTTGTATTTAGTTAATTGGGTTGTTAGAAATTGGTATTCTTGTCTCTGATTTCGTATTCTACGTGGTATTTGCTTTAATACAATTATTTCTTTACCCTTATAAACTATCTGTTCGTCTCTTGTTTTTTTATATATTTCATCCCTTATTGATCTTCTAGTAAACCTTATATGCACCTCTCTCGCCAATCTGTGCCTTCGTGCATAATTTGTATATACTCGATATATTTCATCTATGTCTCTTCTTGCTTCCTGTTTGTCCTTTCCTAATATCTCAGCCAATATCTCCGCCATCTTCTCTCCCAAATCTTCTTCTTTTTCCTCTACGATATTTTGAAATGTTAGGAAGAACGAAGCTTTTTCCATTTCCAAGAAGGCAATAGATTCAGTCAACTCTCTGTTTACTTGTTTGGATTTCTGATCCATCTTTTCTATTTTGCCATCAACTTGATCTATTTTTGTTTAGACTTTTTGAATTCTTTGTTCGTTCTTCATCATTGTTTGTTGTATACTCTCTATCTTGTCATTCATGTTTTTAATTTCATTTTTGATTTCTTTGTGATGAATTTTAGTTTCTTCATGATTATTTGCTATTGCCTCTTGGGTCTTCATCATTGTTTCCTGCATCATTTGTAGTGTTATCTGTATGCTCTGTGAGTTCATCGCCAATTCTACTTTTTCTTTTTCTTTCCCCAACATGGTTCCTATTGTTCTTTGACCTATAAGAGAGGCCATTATAGGTGTGGGATTTGTAGCTGTTTTTTTTGCTTATTTTAGTTGTTGTTGCGGTACTTGTCATTTTTATTACTTGGATAATATTTTTCCACACTTGCATATATCAATTTTATATAATGTTATTCTTAGGGTTAACCTTAAAAATAAGATTACAAATAGAGTTATACCTTTTCTTATCCCACTGTTATATAATATAATTTATAATACTCTTAACACCTCTTATATATATTTCTATAACACTACACACAATGCATATACATATAGTATTCTCTAAGTATTATCACCGCTCTTAATTTCATTCACTATCACTCTTATTTGAATAATCACCTTTCTCTATATTTCTTTACTATGTTATAATTACTTTCTCAATTCTATTTAATTCAGTTACTCAATTATACTTATTTCTATATATTAGTTCAATTCATTTGCTTCATTCCTTTTAATACATTGCCTGCAGTCCCTTTTCTTCTTGTTACTTGATCACTGCTTGTTAACAGGTGCTGCAATATTGCATCAGCCTTTTTTCTCTCTGTCTCAGTTTAATGTGTCCACTTATCCACCAAATGTCACCTCTTATTTCTTCTTCTATATGTCCAATGTATCAAAAACGTTCACTAGTCACTTTATCCAGATATATGTCAGTTAAGATTCAAATTTCAATGCTATTTGCTCTTCAAAAATAAGATCCACTAATTAGTATTAAGTTTCTCTGTTGTCTCTCTTCAACTTTTAATCCTTATGTTGATTTTTTCAAAGTCTCTTAATCACCCTTTGTTGCCTCCAGCCGTCCTTTCTCCAGTCCTTTCTCTAGTTTCAATCTCTGCTTCTTGCAGCTCTTAAATTCCAGTCTTTCACGTTTTATAAACTTTACTGTAGGCTCTCTGCTTCTTCTCACTGCTCTCGTTCTGCTCTAAGGCTCACTTCTCCGCTCTATTCCATTTCAGTTGCCGCTGTGTCTCTCTCCTTATCGCTTTGCTTTTTCCGCACCTTCTCTCTATCAAATATTCCTCACCTCCTTCAGGGGTTTCCTCGTCTCCTGTACGAAGCTGTCAGTTCTACTTTTCACGTCCCTCTCAGGCTGTCGCCATCGCTCCAGGCCAGCCTTAAAGACCGGCTTCTTCTCCGCCAATTTTAAGAGTGCTGCTCCTGTCTGCTCGGGTGTTTGCTTTCCACCCGGCTTCTCTGAAGCTTCCTCTTTAATTTACCAGTCTCTCCGGGATCGGTAAAGCCCTTACCGGGCTCTTAGCGAAGAATTTCCCGGGATTTAGGAACAGAGATCTATTCCTTCACCCGCTCCACGATGACGTCACAGCCAGAAGTCCTTCGCTCTTCTCTTTCAAAGCACGTCTTTTCTGTCAAAGGCCAGAGAAGATGCATCCAAAAAGCCCCACTGGAGACCCAATGGAAATGGAACAGGAACTGGATCCCAAGTTCTGAACATTATTACAGTTTTGTTAAGACTCTGGCCCACACCTTGAAAGCTGCATATTCCTCCAAAATGAGGAGGAGAAACCATCAATGTGGTGCTGGCCTTCCTGGCCACAAAACCAGGAAACTGAGTGAAGAGATGGTTGGGGAAGAGTTTGGCCAACTCCATCATCCTTTCTTCTTCTGCTGTCCAAATTATCATCTGCTCCCTCTGGCTGGGAGTTTCTCCCCCATTCCCTGATTCTGACATCCACTCCCAGCCTGGAGAGATCATCCGGCAATGCAATGAAGGGGCTGTTGTCATGTTCTACATCACCCTCAGCTACATGGGCTTCCTGGCTGCCATCTGCTTTATGGTGGCTTTCCTGGTGAGGAATCTACCTGGAGCCTTCAATGAAGCCAAGCTTATCACCTTCAGCTTGCTGTTCTTCTGCAGTGTCTGGGTGACTTTTGTGCCCAGCTACCTGAGCACTAAAGGGAAATACATGGTGGCTGTACAGGTCTTCTCCATCCTGGCCTTCAGTGCTGGTCTGCTGGGCTGCATCTTCATCCTCAAGTGCTATGTTATCCTTCTGAGGCCAGACTTGAACACAAAGGAGCATCTTACAGCCAGAACAAATGTAAAAACATGAGACATAACACATAATTTAAAGAATTGTAAATTGTCCTTTTATTTGAAAGAACACATTGTTTCCATTAGGTAGTATGCAGGAGTCAAAGAAAATCATATCTACATGTTTCCAAATGGGAAATGGTTGAATGCCTATAATTCTCTTGCTAAAGAGAAGTGTGTGAAAATCATTCAGATGAATTTGTTGTTCAGCCACTGCTATGAATTTGACACCTTTTAAGAAGCAATGTGAGCAATTATTCCTACCGACAGCAGCTAAAGTGTGTGTGAGAGAGGAAAAATGGTAAGATGGATGCTGTAAGAAACAAGCTGAAACTATGTTGTATGATAATCTCCATGAGAACATTTCTACTCAATTTCTACTTTATATAAATTAGCTCACTATAAATGAGGGTAAGCAATGCATCTTTTGCTTTCCAAGATTCTGTATTTACTCCTAATGCTATTATTAAAACTGTCTTAATGAATTCTGGGGAATTTTTGCTTCTTTGATCTTCCCCAGCTGTGTAGGGCTTAATGCTTCCTGAAACCCATTGTCCTAGAATAGGATTTTTCAACCTTGGCAACTCTAATGGGTGGACTTCAACTCCCAGAATTCCCCAGTCAACATGTTCTCTGTGATTTTGGAAGTTCACTGAATTCACTGAATTTTGAACCAAGCAATAAATGTGCCATGTGCCTTTTGGCTCTTTGGTTGCCCATCTGGGCCTCCAGGGCAGGGCTGCTGGGCTGCAGGTTCCTCCCCAAATGTTACATGATCTTACTAAGAATAGATCTGAACACAATGGAAAATCTAATAATAAAAGTGAAGTAGAAAACCTAAAGCCTCTGGATTTTTTTTTCATGAATGTAATTCAATATATTTAATGTGTTTCAAGGAATCTAAAATATCTTTGGTGTTAGGTAGTTTGGGGTGATGTGCACAAAACTATCTGCAGAGAAAAGGTTTTATTACTCTATTATCCTTTTCTAAATCATATCAGAGTATATTGAAGATTTAATAAGAGCAGTGGGGCAAAGAGACAGTGAAATAGGAAAGCCACTATGGATTCAAATATCACATTTAGACATTTGCAGGTTTCCACAAGCTGCAAAAAGAGAAGCAGTTTCTGTTTTCGGCCTCATCCTTCATAATTGCCAGCGAGCTGCACCTGATTCCATCTGTCTCTGCCCAAAGTCTCCCCTTGAGGATTCGCCCAATGAGCAGAGCTGAAACTTTGAGGACAACAATTCTCCCTGTCAGGAGGCATCCCTGACTAATTCAACTAGTTTTTGTATTCAGAGATTGTTGGGCATTTCTCTGGAGAGAAATGAAAGGGAAATAATTCCCATATGGTTCATAATGATAGGGGTAAAGATCGATTTAAATCAGTCATGAAGAACTGAGATGTTTGGCATCTCAGTCCTTGAAATTGGCTCCGGAGGGAATAAACGGCACCTGAGGCGGAAGAAAAAGAAATCTGACATTTGTTGCCATCGAGGTTAAAGAGAAAATCCCCGGGGCAGTTAATGCCCAAACATGTCACAGATCTGAAATAGCTGCCTTCCGAGTTGGAGTCAAATTTTACTTTATTTTGAAAGTTAATGCTCAAGGGCACCATCACAAAAGGAATAGCATGGCCAGTCTCCACGAACACAATCAAACTCAATCAAAACTAATGCCCAGAACTTTGCATAGTTAAGCAAAAACCACTCACACAAAGTGGGAGGGTGCTTCTGTGTCTTTGGAAATATTTTGTTGTTTACAGGCTCTCTTCCAGCTCTACAGAGGAGCCATGGCAGATGTCCCACCTCTCCCCTACAATTATGGAAGTGCTGGGGATTTCTTCCTCCTTCTTGTCTCTCCAAGAACTTTTCCAACTGTCACCTTGGAAACAGCCTTGTGAGTGGAAATACAGCGCAAGGTTAAACTGCTGTCCTCAGTGTAAATAATAACTTGCTTGGCCTAAGTTGGAGGCATTGCTTGTCCCTGCATAATTTCAGCCTCTGGCCTTTCTGCTCTCCTGCTCCTTTCCCACTTGAGATGTGTAGTGCAAGCTCTGATAAATCAGTCCTGCACAACTTATTTCAGTCCAGACAGACATTTTACAAATCCTTATTTTAATCCATCTTGATTCAGGCAGCCTCATGGACACCCCCAAAATCCAAGGCCTGAATGGCCCCTTGGATATTAGTATTAGTATTAAAAATCCATCTCAAGTTCTAAGATTCATTCTCTCTCCTTTCCTCAAAGTCATTAATTAAAATGTTAGTGAGTCCAATATCCAGAGTAGGACATTGTGACCAAATTGAACAGTTGATGGTCATTTCCAAAGGAATGGTTGAGGAGACCTCCTTGGGGCCATTTTCTCACCCAGCTTGATAACCACTAGTGCATATTGCCTTTCATCTCACACTTGCTAATAAAGATATTGGGCTTCCTCCATTCAATGTTTATTACCTATAGAGCATCCATCCATCCTAAGAAAGCGACCTGATTGGAATATCTCCTGTGACACTTTCTTAGCAGTCCTTGTGGGTGGCTGATCTAACACTCAGCTCTGCCCTTCTCGAATAACCTGGCATGGCTCCAGTTCTCCAGGTTCCTCCGAGAGAAAAGATCAGTCAATCAGTTTCCTTCAGAAGAGCTGAGCAAGCATGGAATGGTCTCCCTGTGGAGGTTGTGGGTTCTTCACACCTGGAGATGTCTGAGAAGGGGCTGGACAGATAATTCTCATACACGGTTTGAATAGGTTTCCTGGATAATGCTGAGAGTTGGTCTGGATAACTTTTTGTAGTCCATTCCCAATCTACTTTTTAATTTCTCCAGTAGCCCAGACTATTTATCTACTTAATTATTAACTGATGGATTTATCTATTTATCCACACACACTTTTTTATTTGCAAGATTAACTTTTTAACAGTTGAACATCCAGTGTATAAGTCAAGAAAATCATCCATTTGTTTGTTTGCTAATTTGATTTATATTCTGCCTGAGTCCAGACTGACTTTGGGTGGCTCATAACAAAATCAAAATACAATACGGAAAGGAAAGGAAAGGAAAGGAAAGGAAAGGAAAGGAAAGGAAAGGAAAGGAAAGGAAAGGAAAGGAAAGGAAAGGAAAGGAAAGGAAAGGAAAGGAAAGGAAAGGAAAGGAAAGGAAGATGGTGAATCCACCAATAGTGTATAATGTAAACATTGCATGATACAATAATTTTTGCTTATAATATAACGTTGGAACAATGGGAAAATTTAGGGACTACAGGACTGAAATTTATACTGAACTACAATCTAAAAGAGAACTTTTATAAAATGATTACTTGTTGGTATTTGACACCAGACAAATTGTCAAAACTGTTTCAATATTTGTTGGAAATATAATTGTAAGGAAGATACAATTTATCGTCTGTGGCAGATCTATTATAAGGGAAAGAAATAGTTTATTATGTTTTAATTCAGAAGATTCTTAAAATGGACTTTCAGTGGAAACCAGAAATTTTTCTTAAGACTATTGGGTAAAGAAATTTAAAAAAAAAATGGAATTCTGTTCTTGTATATGCTGACAGCAGGAATAATTTTATATGCTGAAAAATGGAAAGATGAATTAATTGATTGATTAATTGAGAATTGATTGAAAAGCTGATGGAATTACACTAATTAGGAAAAAAGACTGTAAATAGAGAGCCGGTTTGGTCCAGTGGTTAAGGCACCAGACTAGAAAGCAGGAGAGCTTGAGTTCAAACCCTGCCTTAGCCATGAAAGCCTTTGGATCAGTTACTCTGTCTCAGCCCTACCCACCTCACAGGGTTGTTGTTCAGGGGGAAATAGGTGGAGGAAGGTGAGTTGAACATGCTGGCTGTCTTGAGTTAGTTGTAAAAATAATAAAGGTAAGATAAAAATAAATGAATTTAAAAATAGCTTTGTTTCCACTTGGAAACTGCTTGTGGACTTTCTGCTCAAAAGTAAAAAAAAATAAACTTTGATTCTAGGTTTTTATGATTAAGTAGGTAATTGTTATAGAAATGGTTGGCATTTTATATAAGTAAAAAAATGAGATTATAACTCTATCATGTATCTTACTGCACCAAAAGAAGTTAGAAGTCACTTTATTTTTTTTTATTTTTCTTCACTGTATTCCTCTTTCTCCTATTTTCCATTGTCTTTATTTTCATTTGTATTTCATGTTAAAAAAATCTTTTAAAGAGACGTCAGCTACGGAGGGGAACAGCTGGCCCATTTCCCAAAAATAATTCTGTATCTATTCACTAAATCTCTTTAACAATACTCAGTTAGCCTGATGTCTTTGTCCCTTTCTGCCCTCCAGAGTCTGTCTGATCCGGCTGCATTCCTTCCTCTGGATGGGCAGAGAGGCAGCTCACAAAAGCCGGTGCCTCCCATTAGAGCTTCACCCTCAGAATAAGTGGCACCAGACCCGGAGAGGCTGAAACGGCTCTCCTCCTACACATTGAGAAACAAAGAGAAATTGGAATGAAGAGGAGAGAAGTTACTCTTCTGTTTCTCAGATGCAGAGCTCTGCCCCGGATGTCCAGAAGAACAGCGTCCCTACAAGAAAAGAGTTCAATTACAATCTTTCTGTCCTCTGAGGACCATCTGGGGATCATCCTCCGATCCTTGGCCGACTTCTTCTCTTTAGTCACACTCTGGGCCTTAGGAATTTTCATTAAACATCAAGAAACTCCCATAGTCAAGATAAATAACAGGGATCTGTCCTCAGTCCTCCTCATCTCTCTGTTCCCTTCCTTTTTCTCCACTTTCTTCTTCATTGGTGAGCCAAGAAAAGCCACCTGCCTCCTCCATCAAACAACCTTCAGCATCATCTTCTCAGTTGATGTCTCCTCTACCTTAACCTAGACAATCATCACGGTGGTGCTGGCCTTCACAGCCACAGGCCAGGAAACTATCTGAGGAGATGGTGGGAGAGGTCTGTCCAATTCTTTCATACGTTCATGCACTGGAGTTTAAAATGTGTCACCTGGCTGGGAGCTTCTTCTCCATTCCCTGAATATGACATGAACTAGAGAGATGCTCCTTCTACACAGTGAAGGTTCTCCTGCTATGTGTTATGGTACTTAGAAGGTACTTAGAATAACAGAGTTGGAAAGGACCTTGTAGGTCATCTAGTCCAACCCCCTGGCCAAGCTGGAGACTCTACACCATTTCTGACAGATGGCAGTGTAAGGACCCACTTCAACCCCACCATCTTAAGAAAGCAGAACTCTTGGAAACAATTTCTTCCAACAGGAACTTTTATTAAGAGTAGTTGATAGCAGGCATAATAGACAGGATCTGAGGGATTCCTTACAGATCGATACTTTAAAGTGTCCCCAAGCAAACCCCACCCCACAGTTCATCCAGACGGTTCAAAACCGGCCAATGCCCAGGTGTTAAGTCCATCATGGGAAAAGGGGAGATAACATCGATCCAGCTCTGGTTGCAGCGCGATGTTCAAGCGGCTCTTTGCACCTTCTTTTGAGAATGGAGAGATAAGCCAGGCTCCGGAGTTTGTATTTCTCCCCCCCCCCTTTTTTTTTCCTAGCTGCCAGGTTAGGGAGAAGAAAGTTCAGAGAGAGATACAGTGCTGGAAGCAAATTGTTACATTGTAGTGGCAGTGGACACAGAAGCAATAAATGAAGCAAAAGGTTACATTGTAGCAAATAGAGGAAGCGAAAGCAATAACCCCGCAGGCACATCCCCCTTCCCCCTTGGGAGTATGGCAGAACCCAGGGAAAGGTGAGATTTGTTTTTAGATCAGAGGAGATGGATAGAAATGAAATAGAAATGGGTTCTGACATCCAGCCCCCCTTAAAAATAGGAGAGATCCACATGAAGAGAAAACAAAACAGGTATAGAGGTTAGTCGGGTTTGTTGGGATATTCTGTATGAAACTTCTTTAGTAGTTTAGGTGCTCTGACATGACATTTATGGACCCACTCGTTTTATGAGGAGGGAAGGTGTTTCCATGCTACTAGGTATTGAGTTGCCCCGTGATACTTCCTAGAACCTAGGATTTGTTTTATCTCAAACTGTTGTTCTTTTTCAACCATGATTGGAAGTGGTGGTGGGGATTTTGGGCCGTAAGGGTGACTGTTGTTCTCTTTTCAGCAAGGTGCAGTGAAAAATTAGGTGTATTTGCCTGAGGTTTTGGGGTAATTCTAATTCTACTGTTACTGGGTTTATGATTCTTTTAATTGGAAAAGGTCCTATATATTTTGGGCCAAGTTTTTTACAAGGTTGTAGGGATTTTAGGTATTTTGTAGACAGATATACCATTTCTCCTACAGTGAATGGTATGGGTTCGACTCTGTTTTTATCTGCTTGTCCTTTGTATGCTTGCTTAGCTTCATCTAAGTCTTTCCTAACTACTGGCCAGGTGTTTTGTAATTGTGCTATCCATTCTTTCAGCGATGGGATTGCCGGTTCGTTTGGGATTAGTTCTGGCATAGGGTTGAAACTTTGACCGGTGGCTACTTGAAAGGGAGTGTAGCCTGTGCTGGAGTGGACTGTGTTATTGTAAGCAACTTCTGTGAAAGGGAGTAGGTCTGTCCAATTCGTTTGCTGGAAATTAATAAGGCATCTTAAGTATTGCTCAAGTACTGAGTTAGAACATTCCGTTTGTCCATTGCATTGAGGATGATGACTGGATGATAGTCCCTGAGTGGTTCCTAAGAGGGATAAAAATTCCTTCCAAAATTCTGATGTAAATTGCACTCGCCTATCAGATGTGATGCATTGGGGTGCCCCATGCAGTCTGTAGATGTGCTGCACGAATAGGTTTTTGCGGTGGAAATCTTTTGCCAAGGGATAAAGTGCACTTGTTTGGAAAACAGGTCCGTAACCACCCAGATGACAGTGTTTCCATTGCTTTCTGGTAATTCCACTGTAAAATCCATGGCTATTTCTTTCCAGGGGGTTGAGGGATTCGCCACTGGTTGTAGCAGTCTGGGCGATTTCCCTTGCAACCTCTTAGCAGCTGCGCAAGTTGGGCAGCTGGCAACATAACTTTCTATGTCCTTTTTCATGGACGGCCACCAAAATTGCCTTTAATTACAAATCCAAAATGCCCTCCTGATTTTGTATCATGGCATAGCTGCATGAAAGTGACCCTCTGGGTGGCTGGTATATATAACTTCTCCCCCACCCGTGGCAGTCCGTCCTTGATCGTGCACACATGTCTATTTTTTTGGAATCATTTGTCTGTTTCTAAAGTTTTCTGGAATTCGATTCCGGTTTGGCTACCCAGCTGCAGCTTTATTTTAGCTTGGCTCCTGGTGATTACTGGTACTGCCAGTTGTGATTCAGGTATGAGTGGTTTAGAACCAGTGGCTCGCGTGCTGTTATATTGGGGCATGCGAGACAGTGCATCTGCCAGGAAGTTCTTTCTCCCTGGCAAGTGTTTGAGTGTAAAGTGGAGTTGGTGAAAATGCTGGGACCAGCGGGCTTGTTTGGGAGTGAGCTTTCTGGGTGTTTTTAATGCTTCCAAGTTTTTGTGCTCTGTCCAGACCTGAAAAGGGATTTTATTCCCATCAAGGAAATTGTGCCACATAAGTAACGACCATCTCACAGCGTACGCCTCCTTTTCCCACATGGCCCAGCATTGTTCCATCTCAGTGAGTTTCCTGGACATGTATGCGCACACTTGCAATACTCCTTCATCATTTTCTTGTAATAGTACAGCCCCCACCACCACGTTGCTTGCGTCCACCTGTATAACGAAGGGTTTATCTGGGTCCGGGTACCTCAGTATGGGTTTGGCAGAAAAGAATCTTTTTAGCCTCTCGAACACCGCTTGGCATTCCATTGTCCATTTCAGTGGCTGGCTGGATTTCACTGAGGATTCTCCCTTTGTTTTTAGTAGGTTCGTGAGGGGCAGGGCTATTTGGGCAAACAAAGGGATGAACTGAAGATAAAAGTTTGCGAAACCCAGGAAACTTAGCAATTGCTTCCTGGTGCAAGGTGGTGCCCATTCTAGTACTGCCCTGACCTTCTTGGGGTCCATTTTGATGCCCTGTGGGGAGATGCGATAACACAGGTAGTCTATTCTTTCCTGGTGGAATTCGCATTTTGATAGTTTGGCATATGGGTGGGCAGCTCGCAGTTTCTTTAAAACTGCTCTGACTAGGTTGACATGCTCCTCTTTGGACTCGGCGAAGATAAGGATGTCATCTAGATAAACCAGGATCCCCTTAAATAGGTGCTCCCTTAGTACCTCGTTGCTTAATTGCATAAATACTGTGGGGCCAACTTATAGTCCAAACGGCAAAACTTTGAATTGGTAGCATCCCATTGGGCAATGAAATGTGGTTTTCCATTCGTGCCCTTCCTTAATCCTAATACACTTCCCTTAGGTCTAGTTTGGTGAAAATTCTTCCTTTCGATAGGTGGGATAACATGTCCTTCATGAGGGGTAGGGGGTATAGGTTACTTTCACTGATTGCATTCAGGGCACAAGCGCAAAGTACCGTCCTTCTTCTTTCTAAAGAGGACTGGGGCGGCTACTTTAGGTTTGGCAGGTTCAATAAATCCCCCTTCTAGGTATTTATTTATGAATCTTTCCATCTTCTCCTTCTCTTTAGGGCTTATGGAGTATAGTCTGGGCTTCAGGAGTTTTGCCCCAGGTTTGAATTCTATGGCACAATCCGTGGATCGGCGAGGAGGGAGCTCATCCACCCGTTCCTCACTGAAGACTTCAGCAAGGTCTCGGTATTCCTCCAGTATTTCGGGTAACCCCTTTTCCTCTCCCACCGATGCTTTCTCCGCTCCTGGGCTTGATAGGGCTATTTGGGGTTTGCACAATCCCCTTTTGGGAAATTGAGTTCTGCCGTCCTCCAATTTACCCAGGGGTTCCATTTCTTTAGCCAACCCACTCCTAGGATCACTGGGTATTCCATGCCTGGGGTCACGACAAACGTTATGTCTTCCTTGTGGTTCCCCAGGGATAGGTGGACTGGTAAAGTGGCTAGGGTAGCTGGCACCCCCCCTGCTATGGACCCATCTAACTGACCGAACGAGATCGGTTGTTTCAGTCTCCTCATCGGGATGCACAAGTTCCCCACTAGCTTCAGGCTAATGAGGCAACGGGTGCAGCCAGAGTCTATTAAGGCTTTCACTTTGACAGCTTCAGGCATGGAGGGGGCTAATATAGTCACTGTCTTGAGGATGGGTGCGATGGGTCCACTTACCAGGGGTTCGCCCTCCGAGCTGTCATCCAAGGTATCCGCTGCCCCTGGGGTGTAGGCTGGAGTTCCTTCTCCACACTTGGCAGAGGGTGGGGATTCCACAGCCTCTGTCACTCTAATGGCAGGTTCTCGTGGCTTGGCTGGGGACTTCCCTGATTTCCTTGGCCGGTGATCGGTCTGGGTTGTGTTGAGGGGCTTTCGAGCAGCACACTATGGCTCTCCCACATTTGAAACAACCTGTTGACTTCTTGGCCATGGCCGGTGGTTTTTCTGGTTCACGTGTCAGCTCAGGAGGTGAGCGGCCCCATGGTTTTCCTCGGCGGTACCTCTTCAGTAGGCCGATCTCTGCTTCCTCCACCAGGACATACCATTCGTCGAGTTAGCGTGGGTCCCCTCGAGGCAGGCAAGCAACATACAGGTCGTACTTTAGGCCGTCTTTGAAATGGCTAAGGAGGATGTCTTCTGGCCAGTTCAGCTTATTGCCGATGGCCTGGAATTCTTGTGTATATTCGGCTACCAGGTGTCTAACCTGCTTCACCTTTTTGATTCTCTTGCGGGCCTTGATCAGCCCGGGGGTTTTCAAATTGCCTTCTCAGAGAGGACATGAAGCGGTTGACGTCGTTGAGCTCTGGGGCATTGGAATCATGCAGGTTCACCATCCAGTCTGCGGCCGCCCTGTCCAGAGCGGATTGCATGATACGGATATGGGCTTTGTTGCTGGGGATGTCCCGTCCATATTCTTCCATGTAGCTAAGGACTTGGGTTAGGAAGAACCCCAAGTGTGGTGGTTCCCCCCTGAATTTCACGTCCAGCGGCAGGAATCTTTGGATGGATCGGTGCCTTCACTGCTGATGGTGTTGTCTCCCATCCTGATCGCCATCTGTGAGTCGGCGGGGAGTGGGGGCTGCCAAAGCAGTAGCAGCTGTCTCAGTGGACGTCCCCAGGACTACAGTTTCCGATTCCCCCTCAGTGTCTCTCCAGCTGCAGCCCAAGGTGCTGGTGCGGCCGCGGGGTTCAGGTTTCTCCTCCCCGATAGAGCTGAGGGTTCTTTTCATCAGATCAATAGCTTTCTCTAGTATCCAGTTTGAGTGCTGCACACGACCTCCTTCCTCTTCGCTAAGGTGGAGGGATTTCTCCATCTTTTGCTTCCATTCAGGTTGGTGGCTGCCTCGTCTCAGGGTCACCTTTCTCGATCTTTTTTCCCACTCGTCTTTCTTGCCAACACCCATTGACCAGCAAAGTTTGTGGTCGTGCATTTCCACCACTTCTTCTCCTGAGGAGTATGATGTCTCAGATCCCAACAGCTGGCAGGGTCCCTGCCGGAGGGAGGACTCCCCTTTCACGGTGGTTTCTTCCTTCCCTGCCCTGTGGTCTGACATTGTAGATTTCTCAAAGTCCCTCGGTAAGGGTCTTCCTTCCAGGTTGACTATTACTGCAGATCCTGTCTAATGTAAGGACCCACTTCAATCCCACATCTTAAGAAAGCAGAACTCTTGGAAACAATTTCTTCCAATAGGAACTTTTATTAAGAGTAGTTGATAGCAGGCATAATGGACAGGATCTGAGGGATTCCTTACAGATCGATACTTTAAAGTGTCCCCAAGCAAACCCCACCCCACAGTTCGTCTGGACGGTTCAAAACCGGCCAATCCCCGGATGTTAAGTCCATCGTGGGAAAAGGGGAGATAACATCGATCCGGCTCTGGTTGCAGCGCGATGTTCAAGTGGCTCTTCGCACCTTCTTTTGAGAAACGGAGAGATAAGCCAGGCTCTGGAGGTTTTATTTCTTTCTCCCCCCCCCCTTTTCCTAGCTGACAGGTTAGGGAGAAGAAAGTTCAGAGAGAGATACAGTGCAGGAAGCAATTTGTTACATTGTAGCGGGCACAGAGGCAATAAACAAAGCAAAAAGTTACATTGTAGTGAATAGAGGAAGCGAAAGCAATAACCCCGCAGGAACATCCCCCTCCCCCTTGGAAGTATGGCAGAACCCAGGGAAAGGTGAGATTTGTTTTTAGATCAGAGGGGATAGATAGAAATGAAATAGAAATGGCTTCTGACAGGCGGTCAAGTCTCTTCTTGAAAAATTCCAGTGATGAAGTTCCCACAACGTCTGAAGGCAAACTGTTCCATTGATTGATTGTTCTCACTGTCAGAAAAGTTCTCCTGGTATCCAGGTTGAATCTCTCCTTGATCAGTTTCCATCCATTATTCCTTGTCTGTCCTTCAGGTGCTTTGGAAAATAGGTTGACCCCCTCCTCTCTGTGACAGCCCCTCAAATATTGGAAGACTGCTATCATGTCTCCCCTGATCCTTCTCTTCACTAGACGAGCCATGCCCAGTTCCTGTAACCGTTCTTTATATGTTTTAGCCTCCAGTCCCCTAATCATCTTTGTTGGTCTTCTCTGAGACAGCTTGAACCCAGAGCCACCAAGGACCTGGTAAGCCAAGTGTCAGAATCCAATTATATCTTATTTCTAGCTATCTACTCTGAGAAAACCCAATTCTTACTCTCTTTTGGATTCTGTCATACTACAAGGGGCGGGAGTAAACACAGGTGTTTATGACTGACATTCCTACTATCAACTACAAAGAAACATCCTCTGTGGATTCCCTCTCTGGAGTACTAACAATAACAATGCGGCCATCAGCCTTTGATCTCACTCCCTATGAAGCCTCCTTTTACTGGCAGCAAGGAAAAGGGCAGGAAAGATTGCAACGTTTGGGATTCCGATGGATTTAACACCCAGCCATCTGCCAATTTGAATTGACCGGAAGGAATGTGGGGTGGGACTGCCTGGGAACACTTTAAAACATTGAATGGTCAATGGGGTTCCTCAGATCCTGTCTAGCATGCCTTCAGTCAGTTTTTCTTAATAAAGATTCCTGTTGGAAGAAACGTTCCAAGAGTTCTGTCTTCTTAAGATGTAAATTGAGGTGGGTCATTACATTAGACAGGATCTGCAAAATTGGTCAACTTGGAAGGAAGAACCTTGCCGGGGGACTTTGCAAAAATTACCATGTCAGACGATGAAGCAGGGAAGGGGGAAAGCCCCCCGAAGAGGGAGCCGTTGCCCCAACTGGAAACCTGCCAAATATCCGGATCTGAAGGGTCAGATTCCTCAGGAGAAGAGGTGGTGGAGACGCGTAACCACAAGCCTCGGTGGTCAATGGGCGTTGGAAAGAAAGACGAGTGGGAAAAGAAATCAAGAAAGGTGACCCTGAGATGGGGGGCCAACCAACCAAGATGGAAGCAGGAGATGGAGAGATCCCTGCACACAAGTGAAGATGAAGGAAGCTGGGCACAGCACTCAAACTGGATCCTAGAGAAAGCTATCGACTTGATGAAGAGAACCCTCAGCTCCCTAGGAGAGGAGGATCCTGAGCCCCATGGCCGCACCAACTCCTGGAACCGCAACTGGAGAGACACTGAGGGGGAATTGGAACCTGCAGCCCCGGGGACATCCGCTGATCCAGTAGTGCCCACCCCCCGCCGACCTGCAGATGGCGATCCGGATGGAAGACAATACCGACAAAGAAGGTACCGATCCATTCAAAGACTTCCGCCGCTGGACGCGAAATTCAAGGGGGAGCCGACACGCTTGGGGTTTTTCCTAACCCAAGTCCTTGGCTTCATGGAGGAACACGGGCGACACATCCCTAGCAACAAAGCCCGTATCCGTATCGTGCAATCTGCTCTGGATGGACCAGCCGCCGATTGGGTGGTGAATTTGCATGATTCCAATGCCCCAGAGCTCAACGACTTCAACCGTTTCATGTCCTCTCTGAGAAGGCGATTTGAAGACCACCTGGCTGATCGCAAACACGCAAAAGAATCAAAACGATGAGGCAAGGCAGACGGCCAGTAGCCAAATATACGCAAGAATTCCGAACCATTGCCAGCAAGCTGAACTGGCCAGAAGACATCCTCCTTAGCCATTTCAAAGACGGTCTGAATTACGACCTATATGATGCTTGCCTGCCCCGGGGGGACCCACACCAACTCGACAAATGGTACGTCCTGGCAGAGGAAGCAGAGATCGACCTACTGAAGAGGCACCGCAGAGGAAAACAATGGAGCCGTTCACCACCTGAACCGATGCGCGAACCAGCGAAGCCATTGGCTATGGCCAAAAAACCAATGGGCTGTTTCTAATGCGGGACAGAGGGGCATCGGGCTGTAGAATGCCGCTCAAAAGCCCCCCAGCACAACCCAGACAGATCACCGGCCAGCAAATCCGGGAAGTCCCCAGCTAAGTCAAAAGAATCTGCCATGAGAGGGATAGAGGCTGTGGAATCCCCTACCTCTGCCCATCATGGGGAAAGAGCCCCAGCCTACACCGCAGGGCCAGTGGACGCCCGAGATGACAGCTCGGAGGGCGAACTACTGGTAAGTGGATCCATCCCATCCATCCTCAGGACAGTGACTATATTAGCCCCCTCCATGCCCGAAGCTGTCAAAGTGAAAGCCTTAATAGACTCTGGCTGCACCCGCTGCCTAATTAGCCCGACCCTAGTGGGAAATCTGGGCATTCCAGTGAGGAGGCTGGAACAACCAATCTCATTTGGCCAGTTAGATGGGTCCATAGCAGGGGGGATGCCAGCTACCCTAGCCACGTTACCAGTCCACCTATCCCTGGGAAATCATGAGGAAGACATAATGTTTGTAGTGACCCCAGGCATGGAATGCCCAATGATCCTAGGGCTGGAATGGTTAACAAAATGGAACCCCTGGGTAAATTGGAGGATGAAAGAAATCAATTTCCTGAAAGAGGACCCTACAGACTTAAAACCCCAAAGGGATCTACCAAAATTAAAAACAGAAATAGCGTCCATGGGTGAAGAAAAGGGGCTACCAGAAATACCAGAGGAATACAGAGATCTGGCTGAAGTTTTCAGTGAGGAGAGGGCGGATGAGCTTCCCCCCCACCTACCCACGGACTGTGCCATAGAATTCAAGCCCGGGGCAAAACTTCCGAATCCCAGATTATACTCCATGAGCCCAAAGGAAAAGGAGGAAATGGAGAGATTTATAAAGAAAAACCTAGAAAGGGGGTTCATTGAACCAGCCAAACCTAAGGTGGCCGCTCCGGTCCTCTTTAGAGAGAAGACGGAAGGCTCTCTACATTTATGCGTAGACTACCGGCTTCTGAATGCAATCAGTAAAAGCAACCTATACCCCCTACCCCTCATGAAGGACCTGTTATCACACCTCTCGAAAGGAAAACTTTTTACTAACCTAGATCTAAGGGAAGCGTATTACCACGTGAGAATTAGGGAAGGAGATGAATGGAAAACCGCATTTAATTGCCCAATGGGGTGCTACAAATTCAAAGTTTTGCCATTTGGATTACAACGGGGGCCCGCAGTATTTATGCAATTAATCAATGAGGTACTAAGGGAGCACCTATTTAAGGGGGTCCTGGTTTATTTAGACGACATCCTTATCTTCACCGAATCAAAAGAGGAACATGTCAACCTAGTCAGAGTGGTTTTAAAGAAACTGCGAGTGGCCCACCTATATGCCAAATTATCAAAATGCGAATTTAACCAGGAAAGAATAGAATACCTGGGTTATCGCATATCCCCACAGGGCATTGAAATGGACCTTCAAAGGATGAGATAACGAAACAGCTGGGTGGTGATTTTGTTTACTAGGAATTGGAGGTGAATATTTGTTGACTTTTACTAAATATAGCCTTCACTAAAAGATTAAAAGACCCTTTCACCACTGAGATGAAAGAATTTTGCCCACAGCTTGATTATGAGCTTATACTGGAAAAAATCTTGGAAGCTACGGAGTACACGAAATCTTACTCTCAAATCTTGACGGATCAAGTTATAGGCTGAAGAACAGTGGAGAGGGAGCAGAGTGGCTCCAAAGAGGCCTTTGAGCAACATATACAACCTAAAGAGAAACCATACTTACAACTTAAACATGAATTTATACCGGGAGAAATTGTGGAAACCATTGAACAAATCAACTTTACACAACCCCATATACAATTTATGGAGAAGCCTGATGATCAAAGAATAACTTTAATTGAGATGCCTGAATTGTCAAAACCAATAGAGATTGACACCCAGATACAAGTTACTGAAAATTGTGACAACGTGGATAATCAACTAGTAATTACAACATGGAATAAAACTGCCTACACCATTCAAAGGCCACTAGAAGAAAGGGAAGAGAACTTTGACCAATCTGAAGTGCTGAGAAATACCTTTTTTCAAATATTGGGATTTGTAGGAACCTTACTATGGAAACCGGTGTGGCACAGAAAGAAACCTAGAGTTAGATTTTAAAATGTGTTTTAAAATTTCATTTAATGGGTTAAAAAGGCTTTAGAGATTTTGACTGATTCAACAACTAACGGAGTACGTGAATTCTGTAAGAGGATATCCTTTGTAATAATATTTTGTTTCAGATATGATTATTATCTGAAGGGGTAAACTTTACCTATTGGGTTAAAAAGACTTTTTATAGATATAGATTGATTGATAGAATATATATTTAAAACAGATATAAATGTATTTTTTGGACTGATATATTTATTTCAAATAAGATAATTATTTTGTAATGGAAGGAGAATAAGAGGGATTGGTGACAAGAGAAGAAATGGTATTAATGAATAAAATATAAGAATGTTATTGTGGGAATAATATATTCATTTTAGATATAATTATTATGTTAGGGAAAAGGGAAACGAGGGATACCCGAAGTGTTAATAATATGTTTATTTAAGGCTAATTGGAATATGGTAACTGTAAATTACTAAAGCCTAAAAACAGGATTTGGATCTTTACAACTGAAACCTGATTGATGTTTGATAGGATTGCTTGAATTCTATTTAGAAATGTATTAATTTGAATATGTAATAGTATATGAGGGAAATAGAGAGGGAATTTATAATGAATTAATTTGAGCTATATATTTATGATTTTTCTTTTGGATGTTTGATGTACCCATCTCCACGTTGTTTCCTAAGCACCTTGATGTAACTTTCCCACCCCTATATATATAAGAAATGGACCCAGAAAAGGTCAGGGCAGTATTAGAATGGGCACCACCTCGCACAAGAAAGCAATTGCAAAGTTTCCTGGGTTTCGCAAACTTTTACCGCCAATTCATCCCCTCATTTGCCCAGATAGCCCTGCCCCTCACGAACTTACTAAAAACGAAGGGAGAATCCTCAGTGAAACCTAGCCAGCCACTAAAATGGACAATGGAATGCCAAGCGGCATTTGAGAGATTAAAGAGGCTTTTTTCTGCCGAACCAGTACTGAGGCACCCAGACATGGACAAACCCTTCGTAATACAGACGGATGCAAGTGATGTGGCAGTGGGGGCTGTACTATTACAAGAAAATGATGAAGGAATATTGCAACCCTGCGCGTATACGTCCAGGAAACTCACTGAAACGGAACAGCGCTGGCCCGTGTGGGAGAAAGAGGCATATGGGATACGTTGGTCATTACTTACATGGCGCCAATTCCTTGAAGGCAATAAAATCCCTTTCCAGGTGTGGACAGACCACAAAAATTTGGAAGCCTTGAAAACACCCAGAAAACTCAACCCCAAGCAAGCCCGCTGGTCTCAGCATTTTCACCAATTCAATTTTAAGCTCAAGCATTTGCCGGGGGGAAAGAACTTTCTGGCAGATGCATTATCTCGCATGCCCCAATATAACAGCACGCGAGCCACTGACTCTAAACCGATCATGGGAGAATCACAACTGGCAGCGCCAGTGACTACCAGAGCCCAAGTTAAATTAAAACCACAGCTGGATAGCCAGACCGGAATTGAATTCCAGAAAAGTTTGGAAACAGATGAATGGTTCCAGAAAAATAAACACGTGTGCACAATGAAAGACGGACTGCCTTGGGTGGGGGAGAAGTTATATATACCGACCACCCAAAGGATCACATTCATGCAACTTTGCCATGACACAAAATCAGCAGGGCATTTTGGATTTGTAAAAACATTGCACTTAATTAAACGGCAATTTTGGTGGCCATCCATGAAAAAAGACATAGAAAGTTACGTGGCCAGCTGTCCAAAGTGTGCAACTGCAAAAAGGTTGCAAGGGAAATCGCCAGGACTGTTACAAACAGTGGCAAATCCCTCAGCCCCCTGGAGGGAAATAGCCATGGATTTTATAGTGGAATTACCAGAAAGCAATGGGAATACTGTCATTTGGACAGTCACGGACCTATTTTCCAAACAGGTTCACTTTATTCCTTGCCAAAAGATCCCCACCGCAAAAGCTTTAGCGAAACTTTTCGTGCAACATATTTACAGATTGCATGGGGCACCCCAACGCATCATATCTGATAGGGGAGTGCAATTTACATCTGCATTTTGGAAGGAATTTCTATCCCTTTTAGGGACCACCCAGGGACTGACGTCTAGCCATCATCCTCAGGGAAATGGTCAATCAGAAAAATGTAACGCAGTACTTGAGCAATATTTAAGATGTTTTCTTAATTTCCAGCAGTCAGATTGGACGGACCTGTTGCCTTTCGCAGAGGTTGCCTACAATAATGCAGTCCACTCCAGCATAGGTTACACTCCTTTTCAAATAGCTACTGGTCAAAGTTTCAACCCCATGCCAGAACTAACCCCAAACAAACCGGCAATCCCATCACTGAAAGAATGGATGGAACAATTACGAAACACCTGGCCAATAGTTAGAAAAGCTCTAGAGGAAGCTAGGCAAGCATACAAAGCACAAGCAGATAAGAAAAGGGTGGAGCCCACACCATTCATTATAGGAGAAATGGTGTCTACAAAATACTTAAAATCCATACAACCCTGTAAAAAACTTGGACCAAAATATATAGGGCCTTTTCCAATTAAAAGAATCATAAACCCAGTAACAGTAGAATTAGAACTACCCAAGAATCTTAGGCAAATACACCCAATTTTCCACTGCAGTTTGCTGAAAAGAGAACAACAGTCACCCTTATGGCCAAAAATCCCCCCACCACCAACACCAATCATGGTAGAAGGGGAGCAACACTTCAAAATAGGGGAAATTCTGGACTCTAGAAAATATCGTGGGGAAACTCAATACTTAGTAGCACGGAAGCACCTCCCCGCCTCTCAAAACGAGTGGGTCCATAAACGTCATGTCAAAGCCCCGAAGCTTTTTAAAGAAGTTTCATACAGAGTATCCTAACAAGCCAGACTAACTTTTATACCTGTTTTGTTTTCTCTACAGGTGGACCTCTCTTATTTATTTTTTTTACAACACGTTTTATTGATTTTTTTTGTTTTACAACCAAGTGCTTAAGACTCATCGTGGAGATAGGGCACTCCATGGAACAAAGTAAAAAATATAATCATACTTGAACAATTTAAATTACTTCTTTAAAGTTTCCCTCTCTATTTTATCAATCAAGAAAAAAAAAAAAAGAACAAAAACTATCAACCCGTTTTCAGGCTTAACTAACTTACAGTTAACATATTCCAATTTAGCCTTACATAGACATATAGTATACAATTCGGGTATCCATATAATATAGATTATTTCTAACATATACATATTATTCCAGTTATTCACTTTATACTTCTCAATTAAATTCTATCTCTTATTCTATTCTATTTCACATACATATTTTATAAATGAACATGACTTTAAATATTTTAAAACCATTTTACATTTTAGCCTAAAATAATGAAACCATAATTATTTCTAAAATAGACATATAGTATAACTATTATATATATATATATATATATATATATATATATATATATATATATATATATATATATATATATATATATGTCTTTGATAACTGCAAAAATACGAATCCCGGGCATATCTGTTCAATAACACAGTCCTCGATCTCCGGGAGAAATATAAACCAGCTGTTTATTGTTAAAAAGTTTAAAACAATAAAAACAACTATTTACAATATTAAAACAACTTAGCTTTCGCTGGTCCTCTGCCAGCGTCCCCAAAAACTTTACTCTGAGGACGCTGGCAGAGGACCAGCGAAAGCTAAGTTGTTTTAATATTGTAAATAGTTGTTTTTATTGTTTTAAACTTTTTAACAATAAACAGCTGGTTTATATTTCTCCCGAGATCGAGGACTGTGTTATTGAATATATATAATATATATATTATATATATATACACACACACACACATATATATACATATATATATATATATATATACACATATATATATATATACATATATATATATATATATATGTATATATGTGCATATATGTATATATGTGCATATATATATATATATACATATACACATATATACACATATATATATATACATATATATATATATATACATATGTATATATATATATACATATGTATATATATATGTGTGTGTGTATATGTATATATATATGTATGTATGTGTATATATATATATATATATATATATATATATAATAGTTATACTATATGTCTATTTTAGAAATAATTATGGTTTCATTATTTTATATATATATATATATATATATAATATTTCTCAACTATATTCTATTTCCTGTACTCTATCAAATATTTTTATAAATCAATCCAACATTCAATCATTTTAAGTAAAAATATCAGTAATATTTCACCAATCTCAATCCAACTCCTTTAATTTTAACTTTTCCAATTTTCCGTAATTGCCATTCCAGACCATAATCTAATCCATAATTTTCATCAATATTTACTCAGACCAAGATCTTAGACCTTAGAAATCTCAAAAATATTAGCTCAGTCAAAGTCTCTAAAAGCCATTTTACCCGTCAGATAAAGTTTTAACTCTCATTTTTAAACCTAATTCTGGCTTTCTTTTTATGCCAAGCAGGTTTCCACAATAGGGCCTCTAGCTCCTCCCATCTTAGTGTTTGGCTATACACATTTTCCCACACTTGCGTCCGATCGTAGTCTTCTTCTCTTTTTTCCAGTATTGTCTGCACTATGTAATCAGTCTTAATCAGTATGGTGATTATTCGTTGTTTGTTCATATTATCAGCATTTTTAATGTCTCGTATTTGAAAGTCCATTTCTGTTGCTTTTAAGATTATAGATGTTTTAGTTGAATTCTGCCTTTGGTCATCAGAAATCTCCATCATTTGCATATAAGGTATAGCATCTTCCTCTTCAATAGATTGTGAATATAATTCCTCCATCTCATTAAGTTGTAAATCTGGTTGTGTGTCATGATCAGTCACAATTTGAGCTTCAATTTGTAACTCTGGAACATCCTCTTTCCTGAGCGTTCTAACATGTTCTTTTAATTCCTCTTTCAGTTCCAAAAATTTTTCTAGTATAAGTCCATAGTTAAGCTGTGAGTGGGATTCCATTCTTCATTTTTTTAGTGAAAGTTCAGCTTAAAAAATAGATTGCAATATTATAAAATATAAAATCCAAACAGAAATAGGAAAAAACAAGTAATCAAGCCCAGCACAAAGATAAAGACAGCAAAAGTCCCAGTCAGTATTATAAATATCTAATTTATAATCCAAAGTGATAATAGGAGAGGATGCCTTAAAAGTCAATTATTATATTGTAATCCTAAAACGAGAGAAAATCCATTTTTCTGGGATGTATATTTTATATTGTAAAGTCAAACGAACTAGAAGTAGAAAATTAAGCAAGTTCCAAAAGATATACCAATGTCTGGGCGTCGCACCAAGTTCAGGGAATGAAAGTTCAGCTGCAAATAGTTACTTTGTTACAATAGAGATGTCTGGGCTTCACGCCAAGTTTAGAGATACATTGTAACCATACAATCCACATGAATCCACCCAGAAAGCCGAAGAGTTTTTTTCTTTCTTTTTAAAGTAGATAATAATGTTCAGAAGGGGGGGGAGGAAGAAAAACACTCCACCCCCCTCCCTAAAGGTTTCCACTTAAGCTGAAAACAAGCAAGCAGAGAAAGAGAGTCACAGTAAGGATTTTTTCTTCTTTTTTTTCAGGATCCCCCAAATTCCAACAGCTCAAATAAACAATAAAAATTAGTTATTTTTTTACAGCTCGTTTTCCCGAGTATCCAAACGCTGCTTTCTCAAGGGAGGGAAATAGTTTCTAAAAGCTTTTCACAGGGAAGTAAATAGGATATCAAGAGGGAAGGAAAGGTCTCACCCAGATCTCCCACGGTGGTTCTTTTTGCTTAGATGTTGCTGTGACTTTCGGCTGGAGCAGCTAAGTGATCGGCCATGTTACTGGCCGATCTTTTCCCCGTTGGCCCAAAGGTGATTTCTCAGATCGCGGAGGGAGCTACCGCCTCCACGGTGGTTGCCTATCCGGGGCGACTTTCGACACTGTCCAGGGTCTACCGGCAGGGGGAAACCGGTCGGCAAAGAGAACATACTCTTTGCGCGACCACAGGCGCTGCAACAGGAACCGGAAGTCGACCTCTCTTATTTTTAAGGGGAGCCGGATGTCAGAATCCAATTATATCTTATTTCTAGCTATCTACTCTGAGAAAACCCAATTCTTAATCTCTTTTGGATTCTGTCATACTACAAAGGGGGGGGGGAAATAAACACGGGTGTTTATGACTGACATTCCTACTATCAACTACAAAGGAACATCCTCTGTGGATTCCCTCTCTGGAGTACTAACAAAAACAATGCGGCCATCAGCCTTTGATCTCACTCCCTATGAAGCCTACTTTTACCGGCAGCAAGGAAAAGGGGGGGAAAGATTGCAACGTTTGGGATTCTGATGGATTTAACACCCAGCCATCTGCCAATTTGAATTGACCGGAAGGAATGTGGGGTGGGACTGCCTGGGAAAACTTTAAAACATTGAATGGTCAATGGGGTTCCTCAGATCATGTCTAGCATGCCTTCAGTCAGTTTTTCTTAATAAAGATTCCTGTTGGAAGAACCGTTCCAAGAGTTCTGTCTTCTTAAGATGTAAATTGAGGTGGGTCCTTACACCAGGCATGGAGAGTAGAACCTGAGATACGGGCTGTCATCTCTTCCTCACCATAAGGAGGATCCTGCCCATTCCTTCAGATCCACCCCACTCATCCCCCTCCCCAGTTCTCCCTTCTAGGCAAAGGTGGACTCATCAGGGAGCCTCATCCAGAGAAGAGACACAATCCATGAATAATTGATCCAAATGAACCAGGGACACAGGTGCCCCAAGAGCAGCTTCAAAGCACTTGGAGGTTTTTTAGGGAAGGGGTTCACCCCACAGCCTCAGAAATGGGAATGTCACACCCCACCAAGTGCATTCACACAACCAGAGGGGGGAGGGGCATCAGTTCTCCAAAAATCAGGTGGCTAGAAAACAGGTTGCACCATCTTGGCTGTGGGAACCTCCCTCACCTTTTTAAGCTGCCAGAGTTACCCTGCCAGAAGATGGGTGGCCAATACATTTGATAAATAAATTAATAAATCTCAGCTTCAGACCTTTCAGTCCATTCTTGATTTAATAAACCAGAAAGAAACTTCAAAATACAAAGAATCTTACATCAATACGTAAAGATAATGCCGAAAGTGTGAAGAAAAAGAAAAACTTCCACCAACTCTATGACCTTCTCCCCATTCAGCCAACGATGCAGCCCACAGGCTGTCACTTTCCTGCCTCTGATCCCAAAATTGATATTACTTAGAAAAGATGGGAAACAAAATTTCACTTCAGGCACAAGGAATTTTAAAATCAGGTGCAATTTATTATTAATACAGTATATGAAGTTCTGATATAAAAGAAAATCCCAAACAGGCCCCACTCTTAACATTAGGCAGAATCCAAGGGGTCTGATGGCTTCTTGGCGGTTAGAAGAGAGGCAACACAAGAGTTAAGTGGTACCAAACTAGAGTGGCACCAAACTCCACAGCTCTGGGTGACCTTCCCCAACAGTCTCTGCAGACAAGGAGACCACGTTGAAGGACAGAAGACATCAGTTCCCTTGTTATTGAGCTACCTTTCTCCAGCATCACTTTCTGGAGATGTCCTGACAAGAAGGACCACAAGCACAACAGAACAGAACCCCCAGGAGTGTATCTGTTATTTTTCACTAACATGCTTTTCTCCAGTGTCTCCTCTGCACATGGAGCCCAGAAGAAGTTCAGGATCCCAAGAGGAGAAGTTGCTTCTCACTGCAATTATGACCACCTGGGTCTTTGAGATCTCTGTGCCTTTGATAGAGACAGCAGATTGAAGCCATAAGCAAAGGATCTTGTATCAGAAAAGGATAAATTCCTTAGGTCAAGCTCTGAGGGAACACGTTTTGGGACAGGCCGGGGTTCTGCTCTTTATTGTACCTCTCTCTCCTCCCAGGTGAAGCTGAGTATTTCTCTGTTTCTATCAGGAAAGTCACTGGCATCTCCACCTTCTGAGGGTGCTTTGAATTCTTCCAATTGTTCTCTGTTGTTTGTGTTAGAAACAGGAAGAGGATTAATAAAGCCCTATGAATTATGGATCTGCTGCTTCTGGTTCTGATGCTGCTGGTGTTGCAGCCGGTCTCTGGGAAGCTTAGAAGGAAATGCCCGCTGAGTTTGGAGCACCAGGATGAAAATAAACCATGGAGCTACTACAGGCCAGGAGACCATCTCATTGGTATAGTCACAACGGAAACAGTATTATCGAATATAATGTTGCCTTTCAACATGGCTCCTTTTGTTCCATCTCCATCGTAAGTCGTTCAAGGTGATGGACTTGCATTCCCCCCATTTTCTAATTCTCACACTTTCCTTCTTTTCTTCTTCTTTTCACTTGCTTCTATATTACAGGACTTCTCTAATTTCCTGGATGATTTTGATTTCCTCTTTTTTCTTATTTTGTAGAAGAGACTCAAAACCAGAGATGGGGTTAAAAAAATCCCAAAGGCAATCAGATTATTTTCCTCTCCCCATTCACTCCTGAATTCATTACTTAAATTCATTTTGTTTAAAGTAGTGATTGAAACAGTTGTCGTTGCCTCTGCTAGGCCCATTCCCCTATTTGTATAACTGATTATTGGTTTTGGACTCAGTAGGCTCGTGGAAACAAAAAGGAATAAATTCTTGAAAAAAATGTTGTTGCTATTGATGATAATAACATGAACATTTTTTACAGTGAGTATTCTTTTGGTTTTTTATACACCCTACCATTAATTTTTGCCTATCAACTGGTCAACAAGAATCCCCAGCTCCTGCACAATCTCACACTTGGCTACAGCATTCATGACAACTATTTCAGCCCTTCACGTACTTCAGATGCCTTGCTGGACATTCTCTCTACTGGAGAAGGGAATGTCCCCAACTATGGCTGTGGAAGGAAGGAGAACCTCCTGGCTCTTCTTGATTCAGCTAACAGGGAGATCTCCATCCAGATATCAACATTAGCAGACACCTACAAAGTCCCCCAGGTTGGTGTGTGTTATTCTCTGTCTGGTAAAGTGAGCGGGATAGTGGTGGGTGAGCAACAGATCCAAGCATACCTTCTACATGGAATTCAAGAGTTGCTTCTCTCCATATTAGCAAACATATCAATTATATTTTTTCTATTATGTTTATGTTTAAATTCCTCATAAAAGGCCTGAAAAGCAGTACGGTCCCTGTAGAGGACTTTCTCCTGGCTATTCAAAAAATAGACCCAGTTGTGGGTGAACTATTGGCATGTTCATTTTCACATAGAAATAATACCTGACATTTCCAGTTGTACTCAAGTTGGCAATAGTAGTGTTCCTTCATACAAAGAAAATGGAATAAATAGGACTCTAGCAATTACAGGTTAGTTAGACTAATGGGTATTGTGGCTAAAATATATACCATGTTCCTCTTAAGTAAACTTGAGGTTGGGTAGAACAAAAGTGCATTCCTTGCAGAAGAACAAGAAAGTTTTAAGTAGAGGAAAAAGTTTCACACAGCTGTATAATAATTAATCAATAAATTAATAATCTAATATTGACAACAGATTTCTTTTGAAATAGCTAATTACACAATATGTCAGTCGGGTAAACAACGGTTTTCTGGCTTTATAGATGTTACTGCAGCATTTGATACAGTAAATGGAGAAATATGATGGAGGAAATTGATTTCCCTTAAAATGGAACTCCGACTGTTGGCCCTGATCCAAGCCCTTTCCACAAGCCCTTGTTTGAAAGGGAGGTCTGGGCTCACTGGAGCCACGAGAAGAAGGATAGATACTTACCTAGGTGTAACATAAAAGAGTACATATTTGAACTCTTCTTATTCAGTCTAGATATTAATAACTTACCAGGACTAAGGAAGGATTCTCATGTACATGCCTAAAGTGCTAAACTATTTATTTATTTAGCATATGGCAAAGGTATAAATAACCAGGAGACTACATAGTGTTTGTTTCACAGCCCAGGAATGCTAGTCTGTTCAGTTTGTGCTCATGAGCTCATCCAGGGTGCCCGACAGGGAGTGAACTGGCTCCGCACCAGAAAGACGAGAGGTCTCCTGTGGCATCATCCAGGCTTCTATCACCACCGATGTCGCCTCACAGTTGGGTGTCACATCCCAGCAAGTCCAGCACTGGCAGGGCCCCACCATCTGCATGAAACACGCCACACTTCCCACCAAAGTGGTACCTATTTATCTACTAGCGTTGTCACAGGCCTTCGAACTGCTAGGTGGGCAGAAGCTGAGGCAAGTGACGGGAGCTCACCCCGCCATGCAGTGACAGAACTTGAACTGCCGGAACAGATTCAGTGTCTTTAAGCCACTGAGCCTCTTACTTGCTAAATACACTTTGGTTTAAACTGATAATGCAGTACTGTTATCCTATGGGTTAGATTGTGTAGACTCTTGAGATAACTTGGCTCCTACTGACATAATAATTCTCTGATTATTGATAAATGAAAGTCAAATTTCTGGTCTTTGGAAAACAAATGTAGCCAATACAACAAGTAACACCTTTCCTTACCCAGTGTTACTTTTCTCAGAGACTAAATCTTGGGTCTTCCATCATCAAAGGAGCCCACTTAGAGCAAGGGCAGGGTTGAATCTACTGCTTAAATTTTAAAAAAAACTATCCAGCTATCCAGTTGCTGACTCAGAGCTGGATTGGGAATTTATGCAATTTCATCTTTGTCTAAAATCAGGGGAAATAGAGCCATGTGAAAAGGAAAATCCAAACTCTTTGAGTTCTGCGATTTTACCCATCAGGACATCTGATAAAAATCACCTGGTCTTTAGCAGTTCTTAAAAGTAGGCAACTACAATTTCAGATGAAGAACAACACACGACATATTGCACCATCTCCTCATTTATTTTACAAAAAGAAAGCCAAAATGGAGAAGCCATGTTTGAAAAACTAAATGCACCTTATGATACAATAGCTTGTAGAACCAGCGTTAGCAGCAATAACTTGAAGTAATCGTTTTCTGTATAACTTCATCAGGCCCTCACATCGTTGTGAGAGGAATTTTGGTCCCCTCTTCTCTACAATGTGGCTTCAGTTCATGGAGGTTTGTGGGCGTTTGTTTCTGCACGGCTCTCTGGAGGTCCCACCACAGCATTTCAATTGGGTTGGGGTCTGGACTTTGGGCCATTCCAACGCCTGGATTCTTTTCTTCTTCAGCCGTTTGTGGGTGTCCTTGGGATCGTCATCCTCTCGCATGACCCAAAGTCCACCAAGCTTCAGATGTTGGTCAGATGACCTCACATTTGGCTCTGGAATACTTTGGTACCCAGAGGAGTTCATGGCGGAGTCAATGACCGCAAGGTGCCCAGGTCCTCTGGCTGCAAAACAAGCCCAAATCCTCACCCCGTGCTTGGCGGTTGGTGAGGCATGTTGGTGCTGATAGGCTCTGTGTGGTTTTTGCCAGACGTGGCTCTGTGTGTTATGGCCAAACTTCTCCACTTTGGTCTCCTGTCCAAAGGAGAATGTTCCAGACGTCTTGCGATTTATTCAGGTGCAACTTGGTAAACCTCAGCCAGGCTACCATGTCCTTTTTCGAGAGAAGAGGCTTTCTCCTGGCAGCCCTTCCAAAGAAACCCTTTTTGTTCAGTCCTTTTCTAATTCTGCTGCCATGAACATTTAACATGCTCACTGAGGCCTGTAGAGTCTGAGGTGGAACTCTTGATTTTTTGCAGTATCTCTGAGCATTGGGTGAACTTGATGGGATGTTCACTCCTGGGCAGATTGGGAACTGCCTTGAATGTTTTCCACTTGTGAATAATCTTCTTCGCTATAGAATGATGGACTTTAAATTGTTTTGAAATGGCCTTGTAACCCAGTCCAGATTGATAGGCAGCAACAATTGCTTCTCTAAGATCATTGCTGAAGTCTTTACCTTTTGGCATTGTGTTAACACACAACGCAATGCTGGAGACTGGCAAACTCCTGAAACTTTGGCTTTTATAGAGGCAATCACCCTTGCTGATGATCAATTAATGGTCACTTGATCAGCAGCACCAGGCTACCTCTTAGCCTCTTCATACCTATGGAAGCAGTCAGGGTGTGCTTCGTCCTTCACACACGGCTTCTCCATTTTGCCTTTCTTTTTGTAAAATAAATGATGACATGGTGTAATATGTCTTGGGTTATTGTTCATCTGAGGCTGTATTTATTTAGTTTTAAGAACTGCTTAAGACCAGATGCTTTTTGCTATGTCCTGATAGGTAAAACCACAGAACTCAAAGAGGGTGTCCTTTCTTTTCCCCATGGCTGTAATTCTTGGTGTACAGTTAAGCCTCTGGAACGTGACAGAGTCCCAAAGTTCTCTGTGTTGGAACATACAATATTGCAAATAAGCCCTCTTGGATTCTGCAACTGACAAATTATATTAGGAGCTGTGACCTCCCCATCTCTTATATAACTAGAGAACGAATGAAAAAATAATAAGGTGGGATAGAAATAAAAAAAAAATCAAAAGATTGCTTCACCAAGAATCTGGAATATTGAATGTCAACTGCATAAGAAAGAGAGAGATCAGAATCCTGCATTGCACATTAGACAAACTACCTTTTGAAATACTTTTGTTAAAACAATATGTTGACTCTGCAATTAGAATTAAACATTTACATATAATACAGCCCTTTATTGGAACAAAACAATTCACTTCCACATCTGCATATGTGGGTCTGATTGCAATAAATTGTAGGAGCGATACAGAAATACGATTCATGTTTTTTATTCTTATTCTTTTTTATTTCATTTGTTTCTTGTATTCAATTTTTATATACAATGTTGTTAATCCTTTGTATTTAATATTCTGGTTCTTGATATGGCATAATGGCTAATTAATAATTATCTATTTAATTTATTCATCAAAACTGTTATGTACTGAGCTTTATTAGAAACAGGTGCAGGGGGCTGCCCTGTTTCAGCCAGCAGACCACCTGGCCTGCTGTACCAGTCTGGCTGTCTGCAAAGGCTGACTGGGATGCATTTTGAGTGGGAGAATACGTTGCATTGATTGGCTGGCGACGCCCCAGGCTGAATGTATAAAAAGGGGTGGAGCCATTTTGTTTTCTGTTCTGTTGAGCTGTGAATAAGGAAGTTCCTGTTTGTGAGTCCTGCCTCTTCAATGCCTACCAATGCAAGAAACAGAACTAAGGCAGGACATAAAACAAGACAGGACATCATCCGTGCCGGCTGAAATGCCAAGAGGACTGAGCCCTAGATATTCTAAAGCAGAGGAACTACAGGCAAATGTAGATTTGCAAGGACACAGGCAGGGAGAGTGGTATGTACTCCCAGATGGAAGGATTTTTGTACCTGAGAATTTAGCCTGGCCAGTGGTAAAGGAAACTCATTCAACTACTCACATGGGAAAGAGTACATTAGCTGAAGCCCTCCACCGTATTGTGTATATTAATCGTCTTCACTCACTATGTGCCCATGCAATTGAGAGATGTAACATTTGTGCCCAGGTTAATCCAAGACAAGGACCTATTCTTCCGCCAGGAAGTCAGCCTAAGGGATATTATCCTATGGATTCATTGGTTGTTGATTTTACAGAAATGCCAAAATGTGGACTATATAAAGCAATGTTAGTCCTAGTGTGCAATTATTCAGGATGGCCTGAATGTTTCCCTACCAAGAGCAAGCAGGCACGAGAAGTGGCCAGAATCTTGCTCAAGAAGATTATTCCCAGATATGGAGTACCCTCATTCATATCATCAGATAATGGACCTGAGTTTGTACATCAAGTAAATCAGACGCTGGCTAAATCCTTAGGGACCCACTGGAGGTTCCATTGTTCTTTTCATCCTCAATCCGGGGGAAGGGCAGAGAGAATGAACCGGACTATAAAGGAAAAGGTGACAAAGGTGTGCCTTGAAACTCACCTTAAGTGGGTGGATGCATTGCCACTAGCACTTTGGTCTGTGCGGTGCACCCCTCGAAAAGGAATTAGGCTATCTCCTTTTGAAATGATGTTTGGAAGACCCCCTATCATAAGTAATAACTTGAAAAATCATATAGGGGACTTAAGTCAATTAGGAACTACATGGGTGAGTCAAATGGTGGGAGAGTTAAACAAGCAAATACAAGAAATCCAACAATATTGTGTGTCCCTCAGTCCACCATTTTTGAGTACCCCCAGTCATAATATTCAAGTGGGAGACAAAGTATGGGTAAAACACTGGAAAGGGGAAAACTTGAAACCTAAATGGAAAGGCCCGTATACTGTGGTCATGTGTTCTCCACTTGCAGTAAAGGTGTTAGAATCCAAGTCTTGGATTCACTGGACTCGAGTTAAACCCGCAGTTGATGAATATTGGGAGGCAGGACAGGACGAGGCCCGCCCTTTAGTGGTATGATTGAAGAAGCACCCCCTATAACTGCCCTACCGGCAACGGGCAGGCAACATACGGGGCAGAAGAGGCCTTACTGGTGTCACTCCTGAAGCTGACCCTCTACGTACAGCTGAAGACAAGAACAAGGAAAGCATCTGTTAATGTGTTAGGAGTGGTGTGTGGTGTAGGTTAGATTTATTTCAAGGAATGGTAGTCCGACCATACATAGCCATAGGTGCAGTGAGTCTGGCCTTAGTGATTCTGATTACCCTGATTGTGACCTGCTGTATTGGACACCTTTTCTTCTGGAAACATCCCAATCCCAAAGACACAGGTGTTGCACCTAAAAGCACTGACTGTGACCAAGGTCAGTGTGTATCTCTTGGGGACACTTATGTTTGAAGCACCTTGGGAGTGGGTTCTCTGTTGTATAGTAGGAGTCTTGGGAGTGTGGGCATTATATTTAGCAAATAAGACTCGGCTGTGTGGCTCACCCAAGACTGACCCTGTCCTTTACCAAATCACACCTAATCCCATCCATCTTCCTGATATGGTAATTTCATAATTGCAATTGCTCCCTTTGGTGTGACTGTGAGTGTGAAACTGAGTGGGATATTGGGCTTGTAAGATAGAAAAGAAAAGAAAGTTGACATTGATTGTCAAACATGAGTCTTCTATGGCTTTGGCTAATGTTTGCAAGTGGTATGTTGAGTAAAAAGACCCTGAACGATAGTCTCAAATGTTGTGAGAATGGCCAATTAACTCTTCTCACACTTGAAGAAGGCTCCGGGGACATTGAGGAAACAAATCCTGTTTGTGTTGTTATGTGGAATAGCAGGACTAGCCTTCATCCTCTGTGTAATACCTTTAATCAGACAATTAGTTATGAGATCATTAAAAGAAATCAGGGTTGAAAAGGAATTAGTTGTGATAGAAGGATCCTTGGAAAATAGGTTCACCTCAGACCCAGGAAGGGAAAGTGAGGATCCAGACAGTGGGGTGTATGTATGGCTTACACCCTGGGGATTGGAGGACGTGCCTGAGGAAGATGATTTTTGAGAATCACTTTATGGATTTTTCGCTTTTTCTTATTATTGCTATCTGCCTCTATCTTGAACTGGCAGCAGGAAACAGAAAGATGTGTGCTAGTCTAAAGTGTTAATCATGCCATATATTATGCCTATCCATATATGCGATTTCTGCTCAGATATCTTCGCTTGCTGGGAAAAAGCTAATGCTCAAGTAGAAACTGTAAAAGTGAGACTCAATTGTTACCTAAAATGGAGTCTCAAAGGGGGGAATAAGGCAGGACATAAAACAAGACAGGACATAAAACAAGACATGAGTCTTAAATGCGTGTATTAGTTAGAAGAAGTTAGAAGAAACAAAAAAGGAAGTGAAAAATGTGAAACCACAAGTTCATCTGTCGGTCACATATGAGTGTCAAGCTTGAGGCTCTGTTGTAAGTAACCACATATGTCTCGTTTCTATGTCTCGCTCTTGCTGGTAGCTAACCACAAACGAACTGCAGGAAATGCTTTGGCAAGATACCTGTAACCTAGATCCATGAGAGGGGGACAAGATATTTCGCTATTCTAGCATAGCAACAGGGGGCTGTCATTCAAGTAACCAATCAATGCTAACAAGTTACATTTCCGTGTTTTGCTGCTTCTAAAAGAGTATATATGTACTTGTTATTCCATGAGAAGGTGTTCAGAGGTTGTTATGATTTTTGCTCTGAACCTTTGCACAAATAAACCAACTTCTTTTGATTCCGTGGTCTGAGTCCTGTGGTTTTCTGAAACAGAACAAAAACCAAGTTGAATTTATTAAAAGCTATTATTTTGGGACTTGATCTGACCCCCAATATAACACAGCTTTCTTCATTGCTTTTTCAGATCAGTTATCTTACTGCTTCAGAGGCTCTGAGTGATAAAAGGAAATTCCCCTTTTTCCACCCGATGTTCCCCAAAAAAGGATTCCACTACCCAGCAATTGTCCAAGTGCTCCTCCATTTCAAATGGACCTTGATTGGCCTCTTTGCTTCAGACACAGAGAATGGAGAGAATTTCATGAGGACTTTCCCTCCTATGCTTGTCAGAAATGGAATTTGTGTGGTTATATCACAACTGTTCTCAAAAACTGGATATACAGCAGCCCTCAGGGATGCCCTCACTAAGTGGAGAAAAGTCAATGTCTTTGTTCACTTCATGGAATATATTCCCATTACGGACAGAATTCTTCCTTTCCATTTGGCACTTATGCGTTTGACAGGACCCGTTGAAGGGAAAGTCTGGATCAATACAATTTTTGGAAGATACACATTGAAAAATGACAGAATTTACAAATACATCCATAGTATTTGGAGCTTTGCTATTCAGGCAAATGAAAGACCAAAAGATGATGTATTTGAACCCTATTTCTTTGTGGAAGTTCTCTTTCAAGATCATTATTTCCGTTGTTCTCTTTCCAAGCACCTCTTTTCTGTCAAAGGCCGGAGAAGATGCACCCAGAAAGCCCCACTGGAGACCCAGGAGAAAAGGAACAGGGAAAGGGTCACAATTAGTCACCATTTGTACAGTATCATGAAGACTCTGGCCCAGGCCTTGAATGCCGCCTATTCCTCCAGATCGAGGAGGAGAAGCAAGGGGGGAGAAAAGATCTTGGGGGCTCCAAGGCTGCAGCCATGGCAGGTATGGGGGTCCCAATATGGGTCCATTAATCTCGGTTCCTTTGGAGAGGGAATCCAGAGGGGAAGGAGGGGAACCGTCTCAACCTTCTTATGCTGCAAAAGATCAAGAGGTTTGACCAATCTAATCTTCTAAACAGCAGACACCATGACAGATAAATTTTGGTTTTACATGCTGCTAATTTTAAAAGGATCTATGCATTTTTAAATACACTCATGTCTTTATGGGTTTGTGATTAGCATAGTAGAATTTTACATCTGTAACTTTGAAGGACACCCTGAGACCATCTAGCCCAACCCTCCTCTCTGCAGGAATCCCACTTAAAGCTTCTCCCACTGATGGCTGCTCAGTCTTTGCGTCATCAGTGAAGGGGAGGCTGAACTCCTCTGCTTTAAGGGCTCAGCTCTGAAACGGCTCCTCCTTTCAGGAGGTTCTTCCTCTCATTCAGCCGGAATCTCCTCTCTTGTGGCTGAGCTCCTTTCCCCATTTCCCTCCCTCTGGAACAGCATTGAAGAGACCTGGAGCTTCTCTGCAGCTTCCCTCAGTTGGTGGAAGAGGCTGCAGAAGGCAGTGGTGGGTTTACGGTCACAACGGAGCTCAAAATGTCTGTTTCTAAGCAAGACAGTTGTTAAGTGAGTTTTGCCCCATTTTACGACCTTTCTTGCCCTTTCTTGTGAAGTGAATCATTGCAGTTGTTAAGCAAGTAACATGGTTGTTAAGGGAATCCAGCTTCCCTGTTGATTTTGCTCATCAGAAGCCCCAAAAGGAGATCACATGACCCTCAAACACCGTAACCATCATAAGTACATGCCAAGAATTCTGATTTTGATCGCGTGACCCTGGGATGCTGCAATGAGCGTCTGAAAAACTCTCATAAGTCACTTTTTTCAGTGCCCTTGTAACTTTGCACGGTCACTAAACGAACGGTTTCTCATAATAAATTTGATGTTTTCTAGACGTTTATGAATAATCTTTTTTTTTCTATGATTCATTTTTTGTCACCTGCTCTAGAATGTTTCCTATAACTTACCAATTGCATGAATTATATTTTCTTAATATATATTTTGCCAGTATATGGTTGAGAAATTTTGCTGAACCTTTCTTTTTTATTTATGAAGATAGCAGAAGCACCTGTTTTTCTAAATAAGCATATTTTGATGTTAGACATCTGGAGAAGAAAGATTCAAATGTGTAAAGGCTAAATGGGATTTTTAAAAAAGGGTTTCAGATTTTAAAATTCCTGGATGTTTCCATTGTAGTTCCATCCTTTCCTGCAGAAGAATGAGTTTTGCAATATTTCTGATAGGAAACTGTACTTGGATCAAAATGGAGATGTAGCAGGAGATCTGGGAATCTTCAGCTGGTTGATTCTCCCCAAGGAGGATCCCATCGAGCAGCAAATGGGGAGTTCGAAAAGAAAGAGACTTACTATCCACCAAGATGCTCTTTCACAGCTAAAGTTGCTCAACAAGGTCGGAGAAATTTTGGTGTCTTTCCTCTTTTTCCAAAGATTTAGGACCCATTTCATGTGGACTAAGCCTAGTTACCAGGGTCAGTGACCTTCACTGAGAATTGAACACGGGGAGCAGAAACCTTACAGTTTTCTTTCTATAGACCACTTGGGAGGCTTCAGTACTGTTGACCAAGGTGTTCTTCAGCTGCTGTAATATTGAAGACTGTTTTTAGCTGATTCAGCCATGTCCAACCTGGGATGAGAAACCCTCAAGTGCTGGAGATTGTGTTGTTAATAAGGTCAGGTTTGCTTGTTCTCAAATAGCAAAGTGGGAGGGAATTCTGTTGAACAGTCCCTGAATTGAGGTTTGGACTGAATGTGATGAAATTGGATCATGACTGGATGGAGCTCCTGGTGGTCCCATTGGGAGAGAAGCTTCATCTTGTCCTGCTTAGGGAGAGGCCGTTGGGAAATGGCTCCCTGAAAGGGCAGGTCCATGGTCTGTGATGTTTTTAAGGAGTCCAGATGTGGTCAAAGTTAGCCAGGTGTGTCTTTCACCCAACTGGGGGGAACAATTGGGCTTCTGCCCCCAGGAAGGATGTCCAAGACTTTCACTTCACATAATGCCTTGACCCAGAAACCTGAAACACTGAAACACAACTTTGATTTAAAGAAAAGATCTTCCTGATATCAGGAGAGAGATTTTGACAGGAAAGGCTACTTAGATTTGGCCTTTGGCTATTAAGTGGGTCTTCATCTGAAAATCCCTGGAATGGCATTGTTTATCCTGAGTCTTAGCTTCTTTCAGTCCCTCTGGGCAACAAAGAGTCTCCAAATTTAACTAATATTAAATGTGGGTCTGTCTTTCAATGCCATTTGGAGTCTCCTAATTGCAGCTCTTCAACACAAAGGACCTTTTCTTGGATAACTGGCGGGGCCTTAGAAATATCTCCTTCTGACACAGGACTCACACTCAGGTCCCATCAGTTGCAGCCAAAGATTTAATCTTTTTCAAGGACACGTTCTCATGATCTCACCTCAATCTCACTAGAGTTCTAGAATCTATGCAGAAACCTTTAGTCTTAATAAAGGAGAATATTTGTAGCTCAGGGTTGACATGAGGGGTCCTTGGTGCTCTCTGAGCTAGCTTGTTTTCTTGCAGACGTTTCATTACCCAAACTAGGTAACATTATCAGTGCTAGATGACCAGTATGGATGATGTTCCCTAGTTTGGGTAAAGAAACATCTGTAAGCAAACAAGCAAGCTCAGAGAGCGCCAAGGAGCCCTCACCCTTAATCTTATTTCAGCAGCATGGCAGCCATAAGAATTGCACAAAGAAAAATGCAAACAAAGAAAGAACATGTGCTTTAAAGTTGACAGCTACAATTTATGAGGAATTTTTCCTTTATATTTTAAATGGGAGACTGTTTTGAATGAGTGTCAAAGGGGAGCAGCTTTGCAAGGCTTTAAGTAGTCCAGAAGAAACCTTTCCAGATCCTACTGGTCAGAAGTTTCCTTCTTAATCACATTTTATTCTACTTAAATAAATCTAATAAAATAACAATTTAATAAATCGTTGAGAACAAATTTTTTGAAAAATTAAATGAGTAGATCATCATAGCCATGGATGTATGAAAAGGAGAGGAATGCCTTTTAATACAACCATTAGGAGGAACCGATTGTTTGTCACTTAATGCTTAATTCTTTTCTCAATTCCCTCTCTCCAGACTTTATTAACTAGAAAAGGGCTTTGTTGCAATGTGTTATGCCAGAAGCAAAAGGGAGGAACTAAGGAAAGAATCTGCCAGGGTCCCATCTCCTACACCTGATTGGAAGGAGTCAGAGATTTCATGTTCACCTAAGTGAAGCCCAGAATTTACTTGTCTAATGTCCATTTCTCCTCTCCTTTTCCATGGATGGTGTCCTAACCTATTTTTTTGGCATTCCTATTTTTTCTGTTCAGTCTCTGCCTCAGTCCAAATGTGTGGAAAATTGTCATCCTGGATTTGTCAAGCAGGTGCGAGAAGGAGAGCCAGTTTGCTGCTATGACTGCGTTCCTTGTCCGGAGGGGACCATCTCCACTCGGGAAGGTGGGTGACACCACAGGAAAGGTCAGGCTTTGTGGAACTGGATTTATCCACAGCATTCTGATGAAAGTGCAAATTAAAACATGCATTGAAGCTCAACTCTTTTTTGTTTATTCAAAATGAAGTAGAAATCCTCCAATTTCAGATACCGTAGCTACATAGGTATTAGAAAATTATATCATCAGTTTTTTTATTGTGGAATGGTTAAGCAACACATCTTGGAAAATGTTCCTGGAACATTTTTCCAAAAAAAGGTATTTCTTGAAATGTAAAAAACAGAATATTAAAGAAATACTGGTTTTTTACTTTCTCAGATACAGAAAAGTGCACCAAGTGTCCGGATGATAAATATCCAAATGTGGACAGAGTCCGATGTATCCCCAAAGTGATAACCTTCCTCTCTTATGAAGAACATCTGGGCATCATCCTGGTCTCTTTTGCCCTTCTCTTGTTCCTAACCACAGGCCTTGTCTTAATCATCTTCATTAAATACTTAGAAACTCCCCTTGTCAAAGCCAACAACCGGGACCTCTCCTACATTCTCCTGGTCTCCCTCCTGCTTTGCTTCTTGTCTCCTTCTCTCTTCATTGGTCAACCAAGGAAAGCCACCTGCCTTCTCAGACAGACGGTTTTCAGCATCATCTTCTCGGTTGCCATTTCTTCCCTCTTGGCCAAAAACATCATGGTGGTGCTGGCTTTCCTGGCCACAAAACCAGGAAACCGAGTGAAGAGATGGTTGGGGAAGAGCTTGGCCAACTCCATCATCCTTTCTTGTTCTACAGTCCAAATGATCATCTGCTTCATTTGGCTGGGAGTTTCTCCCCCATTCCCTGACTCTGACCTCCACTCCCAGTCTGGAGAGATCATCCTGCAATGCAACGAAGGGGCTGTTGTCATGTTCTACGTCACCCTCAGCTACATGGGCTTCCTGGCTGCCATCTGCTTCATGGTGGCTTTCCTGGCCAGGAATCTACCTGGGGCCTTCAACGAAGCCAAGCTGATCACCTTCAGCATGCTGGTCTTCTGCAGTGTCTGGGTGACTTTTGTGCCCACCTACCTGAGCACCAAAGGGAAATACATGGTGGCTGTTCAGGTCTTCTCCATTCTGGCCTCCAGTGCTGGTCTGCTGGGCTGCATCTTCATCCCCAAGTGCCACATTATCCTTCTGAGGCCACACCTGAACACAAAGGAACATCTTACAGCTAGATAGTATTCAGGAGTTAAAGAAAATCATATCTATGTGTTTCAAAATGGGAACATGTTAAACGACTGGAAGTCTTGTAGCTCCCTTTCCTTTCAGCTCAATAAATCTTGCTAAAGAGAACTCTGTGAAAGTCATTCAGAGGAATTTGCTACTGAATGTGACACCTTATAAAAAATAATGTGGGCACTTCTTCCTACTGACAGCAGCTAAAAGTGCCTGTGTGAGAGAGAGCGAGTAGGAAAAGAGGTCAGGAAGAAGCTGTGGGAACCAAGCACCAACCGGGTTGCCTGATCTTCTCCAGGAGATGCCAGAATGATGTGAAATGCCATGTTTGACCGGCTTTCAGCTGGGGAGGGAAATCTCCATCCCTCTTATAGAGTTCTTTCTTGATTTCCTGATCAAACCTCCTTTGCAGAAAGTGTTCAGCAGAACAGCTGTCTGGGATTTCAACTTGGAATTGTTTTTATTTTGGTGTGTACCTTTAAGAAATTTCCTCTGTATTTTATTTCCTTTTCATCAACCAGAGAAATAAAATAGCAGTTTTCAGGCCCTTTAATTTCCCACTCTACAATTTGTACGTAAAGCATTTCTCTGCTCCTTTTCCAAGCTTGTCTTGTCTGTGAAAGGTTGGACAAGATGAGACTTTCCCCAGGAGGAGACTGAAGGGATCCTGTCTGAAGGCAGCCACATCATTGAATGAGTAGTCTGGACTGAAGCAGGAGCATTCAATGCTGTGTATTCATCCAGTCCAAGAAGGAGGTGCATAAGGGTGGGAAAATCTAGGTTTGCAGGAAGAGGCACCCATGGAAGCTATTCTGTTTTCCAGCCACACAGATTGCTGATGAATCAATAATCAGTCTGAGGTTTAAGAATAGCTTCTAATTGCTGATCAAATCCCTTTGAAAATTCCGTTTTAAGCAGGTAAAAAAAAGCTTTGATGGATCAGACCAATGTCAGTGTAAGATTCTCAGTGACCACACAGAGATGCCTCTGGTTTGCCCACAAGCAGAAGGCAGAGACTTATGGCTTTGCCCAACATGGTACGAGTGTTTCCGCACAATTTCTCTTTCCTCCATGACACCACACAATATTGGACACTCAGCCATCTCACTATCTAGGAATCCTTAATTCTGGTATCCCACATTAATCTGAGAATTTTTTTCCAAGTTTCACACCCCAGTCAAAAAGGACTAAGGTGGGACTGGAACTGAAGAGCCTCTTGGTGATTGGCCCAAAGTCACTCAGGAAGTTTTCATGCCTGAGGATTAGAACTCAGAGCCAGCTGACTTTCATGCATAAGGCAGGACTAGAACTCAGTCCCCTGATGATTGGCTCCAAGTCACTTGGCTTCAATCCCACCTTTATTTTGAAGGTGGGATTAAAACTCCAGTTATTGGCAGAAAGTCCCTCAGCTGGCTTTGATTCCCTCCCGCATCCTCCCCAGGCACTCCTGCCCCCCCAACACAAAAGGCTCCTTTTGTGCCTCCTGGCTCCCGCCTCCCCTCACCTGAACAGACAGCTGTCACTCAAGCCCGTCCCACCCCACGCACTGGTGTCCAGGTCAGGCAGTGCCGCCCCCAGCCCTGGCAAGCAGGTCACCCGAGCCCCGTTTTCCCTCCCACCACCTCCTCCCCGCAGGAGCCTCCTTGGAACCAGCCGGGAGTCTTGCTGGGAGCTGGTGGGAGCACAGCAGGATGAGAGTTAGGCGTGGTCAGAGGGGCTCCCTACCAGCCGGGCTCCAGGGATGGAGGGTGGGTGCTCCCTTCACCTCTTCTCCCCCGGGCCGCGCAGGGGCTCCTCCGTCTTCAGAGGCTGTGGCACCCTCTGCCAGGAGAGCAGCCATGGAGGCACGGTGTGTGTGTGTGTGAGCGTGGTACCTGGGTCCGAGAGCGGGAGGAGCCCTGGAGGGGTGGTGGCACGGGGGGGGCTCCCTCCTTCCCCCGGAGAAAAGCCGGATGTCATGATTCCGACAGGTACGAATAAAGCAGAACTCCAAGGCTTGAAAATTCCTCAAAGAACATGTTTATTAGTTACAAAGTATCAGCACGGTCAAGAGTGAAACCAAGTCTGGATACACACGTAACAATTCCCCAATACAAAGTTAGAAATCCCACCCATAACGCTATGCAAGCAACTACGTTCCCCAATGCAGTCATTTGGCGGGCTTTTTCCACAACGCCCATCCTGCCAGCTCGGGAACAACCGATGACCTTGGTTCCCACGGGACAAAAGATGATTATGACTAGCGAAGCCCCTGGGAAATCCCCTCCCACATCCATTCTTAGTGGCAACGCAGAATGAGCAGGAAAATGGCTGTAGCCATGCTCAATTGCAGGGTTGACACTGGGTGCTTCGCATTTGGCCCCCGCCCTTCTCCAGCTCCCAGTGCCTCCTTTGGCTTCGCTGGGCTGCGCGGTCCTAGGAGCAGGAGATCCCCCGCTGGTCTCACTAGGGCGCCGCCTGGCCCTTCCCACAGGGTGTGCTCTTCCTCCTCAGGAGCCCCAGGGATCCACCCCCCCCTCCGTAGCCGCTGCTGCCCCTGCCAGAGGACCCCGCAGCCCCGGAGATGCTCCAGCACCCTTCGGACCTCGGCCAAGCCCTCTGCGGACCCAGCCGGACTGAGCTGGAGGGCCTGAAGGAAGCTGGGAATCTGCAGATGATCCCCCCGTGATGGACGTTCCAGCAGCTCCGTCATCCTGGGAGAGGCTCGCTCTGCCCCCTGTCCGACTTCTCAGACTGGACCTCCCGCGGGGTCCCTCGCTCTTCCACTGAGGCAGGGACCGGATCTGGCTGGGACTGACTGATCCTCCATGGGATTTTGGGTGGGTGGTTGAGTTAGACCGGCTGGCTGGCTTTCGCTCTGCTCCCGAATGGCAGAGCTGCGTAAGGGAAGGTCACAAATATGCTCCAGACACTTTGTGGCAGCTGATCAGGGAGGAAAACTGCATGTAAGTAAAAAATGGGAGAGAGAGAGAGAGAGAGACAGACAGACAGACAGACAGACAGGCAGGCAGGCAGGCAGGCAGGCAGGCAGGCAGGCAGGCAGGCAGGCAGGCAGGCAGAGACTTCTGAAGAGGGCGGCGTTTTCACTAGTTTGATCTCTGAAGTTTTGCGTCGATCAGGCTGATTCCTCTTCAGTTATTTGCAGTTGCAAAATCATCCAAAGAGAAGGAAAGCGGAAGGGATTTCTTTCCTTTCCCCTTCCTCTTTTCGGGCAGCTGACACAGACTGAGGGGACCCTTCCGATGGGCTTGACGGGCAGGATTGGCGGGTCCTTTTTTGCCTCAGTTGTTAAACGAATCACTGAGTCACTTGGTTGTTAAGTGAATCTGGCTTCCCCCTGGACTTTGCTGGTCAAAAGGTCGCAAAAGGGGATCACGTGAACCCCCTGGGACACTGCGACCGTCATAAATACGAGTCAATTGCCCAGCATCCGGATTTTGATCACGTGACCACGGGGATGCTGCAACGGTCATAAGTCTGAAAAATGGTCACTATTTGCAGGGCGGCTGCAGAAGCCCCTCCAGAGCCGCCAATCCCTTCATAGGCCAGGCAGGCGGTTGAGGAGGGTTTTTCCAATCTCCGGTCCAGGCCAATCAAAGCCTCCGCTGGTGACGTCAGGGGCTCCCCCTAACCCCATTGGCCGGAGCTCACCATGGCAACATCCAGCATCCTTGGTGGGGCTGGACCGCTGGAGTGGACGGCCGGCTCTGTGGGCCTCGCCAGGGTCTCGCTGGTCTGGGCTTGTCTGGAGGAAGAGACGGTTCCCGTGAAGGCCCATTTGGGGGACGAGATGAGAAAAGGGGGTTCAGCCCCAGCACCCCAGAAGGGCTCCTACCTGCCGTGTCAGGAGCCTCCCTACCTGGGACCAAACTCCCCATCCGCCACCTGGAAGGTGCAGGTCTCCAGAGATGGACTGGGGCCAGCCGGCCGGCAGCCATGCTTTGCGCTGGGAAAAATCTGCAAGATTCAGGGGCCCCAAACGTGGCTTCAGGATGTCCCAGTTGGATGGGCCTTGGGCCCCCAAAGGTAGAAATTGACCTGGTCCAAGGATTTGGGGGAATTAACCGAAAAGGGACACCGTTGGCCAGATATAATTATTTCCCAAACACTCTCCGCCTGGGGACTGAAGTACTTACTTATTTTTATTTTTAATAAAGTTGACTTTTATCCCACCTTTATTATTTCTCTAAATAGGTCAAGGCAATGAACATAACTTAGGCTCCATCCTTCCCTCAACAACAACCTTGTGAGGTGGGCTAAGGCTGAGAGAGAGAGAGAGACCGTCTCAAAGTCACACGCCTGGCTTTCCTGCTGAAGATGGAAATTGTAAGTAATGGGGGGGGGGGGTGTCCGTCTTAATTCGAATGGTCACCCCCTTCTCCAGTCATCAGAAACATCAAAGCCAGGCCAGAGATGGCCAGAGTGACCGATGGAGGATTCCGGCTCCTTTGGAGGGTTTCGAGAGATGATCTGCCTTGAACTGGAGTCAGAATCAATCTATCAAATGGGAGTCAGAGTAGTTTGAAAAGAGATCAATATTGATGGATTATGTGGGTGTTTCTCAAACATGGCCATTTTAAAGGCATGTGTGGACTTCATCTCCCAGAATTCCCTCGCAAGCCAGCTGGATTCTGGGGGTTGAAGGCCACAGATGCCTTAAAGGGGCCAAATGTGTGATTTTTACACAAAGTTGTTACAATTTAATGAATGTGTGAGGCTATTGTCACTTATTAGTTTTAACTCTAATTTGTTCCCTCTTTGGAGATTAAGGCTACAATGAAAAGGAAGTAGACAATAGAAGCCTAGAGCTGAAAGGGACCTTGAAGGTCATCTGACTGACTGATTGACTGATGGATTGATTAATATCACCAAGATGGTGTTGACTCTCAGCAGCCACATAGATAGATTTTCCCCATGGAGATCTGTCCCCAGTCTGCTCCTTCGGGTCTCCCAACCTGCCCCCATCCCCACTATAGCTGCTTCCTGGGGATCCTTCTCTTCCTCCCTTTCCTTCACTTTTCCCAACATGGCAGACTTCTTCAGGGAATTCGGTCTGCATTGATTGACAGCATTGAAGTCAGTGTGGACTCTGAGTGACCACAGAGGCAGATGGATGACCTGTTCCCAGTCTGGACTTTCAGGCCTCCCAAAAGTTCACCCATCAACACGGTAATCAAATCCACCAACCTCACCCCAAATTGTCCTCTCCTTCTCTTTCCTTCCACCTTTCCCAGCATTAGGAACATCTCCAGAGAGCTGGTTTTCTCTTGATGTGCCCTCAGATAGGCTATTTTGAAGCTGGTGCTTCATCTGTCCCACTGAAGCTGGCAGTGGGACAGATGACCAGAGGTCATCTGTCCCACTGCCCAGCGCAGGGCCTCCTAGGGCGGGTTTCCCACCCTGAGCAGCTTGAAGATGTCCGGACTTCAACTCCCAGAATTCCCTAGGCAGCACTCAGGGTCCTCAATCCTCTTTCCATGCTTTAGCTGTTCCTCACACTGCCTGCAAGGAGCGGTCTACAGTCTGGCCTTTCAGTCCCAGCTGGCCCGCCAGGCAGCGAGGAGGACAGCTAAAGCTGGCAAAGACCCCACAGTGTCCTCCATTTTGTGGCCTGAGTCTCTTTCCTGAGGGGAATCTTCCTCCCTCCATTTCAAGGGGGGGGAAAGCCGCAGGGAGATTTTCTCTCCTCTCCAGCCGGGAATCAGAGAAGGTTCCCCAAAGGGGGGAGGTTGGGGGGGCCGAGGGGGGACGCAGGCCAGCAGCCTTCCTGGTTCTTTCAAGGGGGGTCCCAGAGGATCCCAGGGCTGGAGGTGCCCCCAGAGGTCACCTAGTCTGACCCCGGCCCAAGCAGGAGCCCCTCCGCCCCCCTGAAGGGTTCCCTCTGGGGCCCCCGAGCTGCTTGTGTGCACTTGGAGGGCCACGTGTCCCATCAGATGGGAAAGCGGGGAATGGGGCTGTGGCCCTCCCTGGGCTGCCTTCCTCTCCCCCTCCTGCCAGGGATCGGAGGAAGGATGGACGCTGCTGCTTGACGGACTTTTTCCCCCCTGAGTCTGGACTGGGCGGACGGCCCCAAAGCGCCTCCCCAGCCGCCCCTTCCAGAGGCGGAATTTTGTTATTTTAGCAAACTTTTAAAATGAAGTTTCAAATAAGGCTTGTACGCTGAAAAACTTGATATTCTTTAAATCACATCAAATTAGCTTAGTCTAAGATCTACATCTTAGATCAAATCTTGCATGATGGAGATTGATCAACTCTACTGTATTAATGACAACATAGAAAAATTGATGACCAATGGCACATTGTTATCCATAACCTTCAGGTTTCATAGGAAAGATTTAAAAAGAGTAAAAATTATTTGAGTATCATTTTGAAGACAGTTTTTATCCACTTAGTTATCATACCATCCACCCCTCAGGTTTCTAATCACATCACAAAATTGTTTGTGAGTACTTTACTGAGACCAAGTAATATCACCAGTGTTCCCACGATCTGTTTAGGAAGGGTCAGGATACGTGAGAATGACGTTTGGGATGAGAAGAGAGGCTGCCCGGGGAAGGATCAGACAAGAGGGGGGAATCCTGCGGCTGCATAAAAGGGCAGAGAAAGAAACTCAGAAAGGATCCTCGCTCACTTTTCAGGCTGAAAAAAAGACTTGGTGGGAGATTTGTTCTTTCAGATTTGCAAAACGTTTTGTTACAACCAAGTACAATTAGCACATCTGGAGCTGTTTTCCATCAGGATGACCAGGGAGAAGATTAGCCTGACAACTATCTTCTTAATAAACCCATTCTCAACCCTGCGACTAGCAAAGCCAAGAGAAGCAGGACTCTCAGGAACTTTGCAATCCCAAAAGGGAAACTTTATTAAGTACACCATTTTGGCATTGAGGAATTGAAGCCAGCTCTGAGGGTTTCCCATGCAGTGCTACATATTTAAACAGTAGCTTCCCCATCTCTCCCCCCTCCAATAGTGATTGTGCTGTCCAATTATGCCTCAGTCTTTTGTTTTGAGAACCGTTCGCTTCTTTTCGGACACCTGCAGTAGCGGCCTTGGTGGGTTCTTGGCTCACCCGCTCTATTCTTGGGTCGTCTGCCTTCCTTCTCACCCTCCCCTCCCCCCAGTTCTTTGGCAAGCTGAATAGCAATAAGTGTTCAACTGTTTGAAAAGCAGTTCAACCTTGACCCCCATTCTTTCTGGGAATCAACCTGTTGTTTTCAAAGAGTTTATGAATAATCTTTTTTTCCTCTGTTCATTTTATTTGTCATCTGCTCCCCCAGAATGTTCCCTAAAATTGACCAATTGTGCCAATTACTGGTGTAAGGAAAACAGCCTAGTTTTAAACACTGGAAAAGCCAAAGAGATCATTGTCGATTCCAGAAAAGGCAGGCACAGCCACAGGTCTGAAGGTTGCCAAGGATGGCAAACCCTGTTCTAATGTAATGTGGTATGTTGGTTAACCCACCATTCAACCTCCATAGGCATATATGGGGGAACCAAATGAAATGAAAATGAAATTTTTAAAGCATGTTCTTGTTGTTGATTATGTGAAAAGAGCTTAAAGTATATACTAGGCTTCTTTATATCATATGTTTCTCTATTGTGGTGTCCTCTCCCACAGCCAGCCTATCAAGATCCAGGTAACTGAAAGAGGATGGGCTTTCTGATCCAAAGTATCTGGAGTATACAATTATAGGAAGATGGTAGTAGCCTTGAAGCACTACAACTTGCGACCACAGTTGAAGAAAGCTAAGAAAGTTGTTAAGTGAGTTTGAGCCCCATTTCCTGATCTTTCTTGCCACAGCTATTAAGGGAATCGCCGAAGCTGTTAAATTAGTAACCCAGTTGTTAAGTGAATCTTGGCTTCCCCATTGACTTTGCTTGTCAAAAGGTCCTAAAGGGGGATCACAGGACCTCCCGGGACACTGCGACCGTCATAAATATGAGTCAGTTGCCAAATGCCCAGCTTTTGAACACGTGACCCCCTGGGGATGCTGCCATGGTCACAAGTGTGAAAAATGGCCATTTTCCCACTCTTTTTTTCAGTGCTGTTGTGGCTTCAAACGGTCACTAAGCGAATGGCTGTAAGTCGAGGACCACCCGCCCTTCTACGTGTGAAAGCCCCTCGGCATCGTCATTCATTGTGTGCAGGGACTGACAAACTCTCGCTGCATTTCTCCAAAGGGGGAAAAGAACACAGTTCTCTTGCGCCTCACCCTTAGAAACGGCAGAACATCCATGACGGCCCCTTGATCTAAGCCCATTCAGCCACTCTAATAACGAGGATAATCACCATCATGATCATCATCATGATCATCATCATCATCATCATGATCATCATCATCATCATCATTTTTTAGTCCTCCAAACTAAATGCGAGCGAAGGACTATATCCCCAGCCAGACAATGTTATTATGTCACAATAAAAGAAAAACGTTACGGACTTTGCAAGCTGAGAAAGTCAACAAATGCAAGTATATTGAGAGTTACACCAATTTTTTCCCCCATCGTGGCATTTTAGACTGAATTAGATTCTTGGCCAATGTGTTTCAAGGTTCTCTCTCTTCAAAGGGCCACGGCCTTCCAGGTTCCCAAGGGAAATGGATTTAGGATTTTCGGTATGCAAAACACGATCTGATCCTGATTTTTGAGCTCTGCCAGGACCTTTTCCAGGGAATATCAGAGAAGAGACGGCATTGTTTTCCTTCCTCTTTGTAAACTTCTGTTATCCTGCTTTTCTAGGTTTTCTTTCTTCCTGGACTAGTTTCTCCCAGAATTTCCCAGCTAGCGTGGGAATTGGAGTCCACAGGTTGCCAGGTCTGGAGACCCCCTGCCCTATCTAAAATTGCAGAGTTTCTGGGAGACCTTCTCTTTTTCTTCTGACAGAGTTTTGGCCTTGGCTCCGGGGCACAAGTCTCCTAATGTTGACCTCTGGATGGAGATGTCCCTGCTAGTTGAATCAAATAGAGCCAGGAGGTTCTCCTTCCTTCCACCGCCGTAGTTGGGGACATTGGCTTCTCCAGTAGAGAGAATGTCCAACAAGGCATCTGAAGTGTTTAAAGGGTTCATATAGTTGTCATGGATGTTGTAGCCAAGTGTGAGATTGTGCAGGAGCTGGAGATTCTTGTTGACCAGTTGAATGGTGAAAATTAATTGTACGGTGTATGAAAAACCATAAGCCTTACTGTAAAAAAATGTTCATGTTATTATCATCAATAGCAACAACATTTTTTTAAAGAATTTATTCCTTTTTGTCTCCACAAGCCTACTGAATGTTAAGCCAATACTGATCCAAAACCAATAATCAGTTATACAAATAGGGGAATGGGCTGAGCAGAGGCAATGACAACTGTTTCAATCACTACTTTAAACAAAATGAATTTAAGTGATGAATTCAGGAATGAACGGGGAGAGAAAAATAATCTGGATTGCCTTTGGGGTTTTTTAACCCCATCTCTGGATTTGAGTCTCTTCTACAAAATAAGAAAAAAAGAGGAAATCAAAATCATCCAGGAAATTAGAGAAGTCCTGTAATATAGGTCTGATCTAGCTGCTGCTTTGGGACCGGCCACTCTGCTGCCTCCCCCATTTTGGGGTAGGCACCGGACATTCCACCAGAGGCCAGGTGTGCCCTAGAGCCAGAAAAGCGTAGAGGAGACCCAGCCTGAGATCCAGGGATGCGATGCCTCTCAGAGAAGAATTGTTGACCCCGTTTAGAGTCTCAATCTGCAGGGATTATTTCAGGACTGCAGGAAACCTGGGCATTAACCAGGCAATGTTGCTTGTTCTTTCATCACCTCATCTCAGCCATGTTTATTTTCAGCAAGAAAAGCATATTTGCCCCCCCTTCCCCCTCTCCCCCCAATTAATTTCCAAACCTGGAGCCGAGTTCTTGTTTACAGGCTCATTTCCAGCTCTGCAGAGGAGCCGTGGCAGGTGTCCCTCCCCCCCATAATTAGGGAAGGGCTGGGGATTCCTCCCTCTTGTCCCCCCAAGGAGTTTTCCAGCTGTGTCCTTTGAAACTAGTCTTGTGAATGGAAAAATACAAAGAATAATGCAGAATTATGGCCTGTCCTGAGCCAGAAAGCCCTGAATATGGAGAATTCCTGGCTTGGCCTAAGATTTAGGCCTTGATTGTCCCTGCCTAATTTCAGATTCTGGCCTTCCTGCTCTCATGGCCCCTGTCCCACTTGAGAGTTTTCTTTCAAAATGGGACAAATCAGTCCTGCAAGATTAATTTCTGTTCAGTTCCAGATGAACAGTTTAAAAAACCCTTATTTTAATCCACCTTGACTCAGGCAGCCTCATGGACACCCCCAAAATCCAAGGCCACAACGGACCCTTCTGTCTTCTCTGGGATTAGGAGATTAATTCCTTCTCTCCTTTCCTCAAAGTCATTCATTGAAATGTTGGTGAATCCAACATCCAGAGTAGAGCAGCCTGACCAAATCCCTCCTTGGGGCCATTTTCTCAGCCAGCTTGATAACCACTGGTGCATATTGCCCTTCATTTCACACTTGCTAATAAAGACATTGGGGTTCCTCCATTCAACGTTTGTTACCTATGGAGCATCCACCCATCCTGATTGGAATATCTATGGCGACACTTATGAAATGGTCATAAGTCACTGTTTTCAGTGCCGTTGCAGCTTTGAATGGTCACTAAGCGAAATGTTGTAAGTGGAGGACTCTCTGTCCAGTGAAGAGTGAAACCCTCACAAAAGGGGGAAGAAAAAGGAGGATCCATCGGAGGTTCTGGCAGAGCTGCAGGAACGTTTCTTCCGGCCTCTTCATCCTCCTGACCTCGAAACACCCAGCAGGAAGAGGCCAAATTCTCCCCTTTCCCCTCTTCTCCCTCCGTCCCCCCTCCTTCGCCTCCCTGGGAAAGAAATCGCTTCAAAACCCCTTTTGGATTCGGAGGGAAATTCGCTCAGGAAGAGTTTAACATTCTGGGATCGATTCAGAGCTGGGGGGGTGGGTGAAGGATATGCCTGAATCGCACTCGGAGCTCGGCCTGATCCATCCAGGGAAAACCAGCCCTCCTGGAGGTCGGAGCCTCCTGGTATCCAGAAAATGGTGTCCTAACTTTTGAAACAAACCGAGAATCTCTGCTCCTGCCTCGGCCCTTCATCCTGGCCAGGACCAGGAGCTGGTCAGCTTCACACAACCCCCAACACACCTGGGTCCTTGACTTAACAACAGTTCATTTAGTGACCATTCAAAGTTACAACCGCACTGAAAAAGGTGACTTTTTTTCCCCATTGACAACCAAAGTCAATGGGGAAGCCATTCACTTAAAAACCGATTTACTAATTTAAGAACTGCAGTGATTCACTTACAACTGTGGCAGAAAAGGTCATAAAATGGGGCAAAACTCACTTAACAGATGTCTCACTTAGCAACAGAAAAGTTGGGTTCAATTGTGGTCATAAGTCAAGGACTACCTGTATTGGGGACACTTTCCTTCTCGCAAGGACCACCTTCACACAACCTACTTGACCAGCCTGGGGTCCTTGCAGCCTCCCTGAGACCAGCCAGAGGTCCACGTAGAGCCTCCTAAGAGCCTGTAACAAACCAGGGATGACAACAGCCTCCCCTCCTCCTCTCCTCTGGGGTCCCACCTGGGACAAACTCAGAAATTGGGGTGGGCCCATTTCTGACCAAGGAGGGGCTTCCTCCTCCTCTCTGGGCATCACCCGGCTTCAGTGAGACTTGGCTGTGAGCAGCCTGGAGGGGAGAGTCTAATTGCACATCCACCTGGCATTGAAAAGCAACAGCTTGAACCAGGAGCCACCCAGGATCAGGTCTCCAGGCACTGAGAGCAGAATCTGAGGGAGGTTCAGAGGGAGAACTTTCCAGTCGTGGACCTGGGATATGGGCCACCCTCTGTTCCTCACTGCCAGGATGGACCTGCCTGTCCTTTCAGTTTCCCCCTCTCACTCAGACCCCCAGTTCTCTCAGGCCAAGAAGTCCATATTAATGTCCTCCCCCAAGTTAAGAAACATAATCCCCCCAAAATTGATCCAAATAAACCAGGAACAAAGCAGTCCCAACAGCACCTTCAAACCCCTTGGAGGTTTTTTGGTATAGAAAGTCTCAGCCTCAGAGATGGGAAGGTCAAAGGGGTTCCTCCCCCCCCCCCAAGTACATCCACACAACCTGAGGAAGGGCCAGAATCATGTCCCTAGAAATCAGGCCGCACCATCCATCACACTTGTGGGCATCGCCACCATCTTTTAGAGTTACCCTGTGATAAGGTGGGTGGCCAATAAATTTAATGATTAGATGGATAGATGGATGGATGGATGGATGATAGATAGATCTCAGCTGCAGACCCTACAGTCCGTTCTTTATTTAATAAACTAAGAAATGACAAAATATAAAGAATCTTAGCATATTATACGAACATGGAAAGACAACACAGAAATGACAAGGAAGAAAAAAAATAAAAACTTCCATCCACTCTATAACTTTCTCCCAATTTACCCAACAATATAGTCCACAAGTTGTCACTTTTTTGCTTCTTAATGAGCTCTTATCTAAAAATTAATATTGCTAGAAAAGATGAGAAATGAAATTTCACTTCAGGCACAAGCAATTTTAAAATCAGTTGCAATTAGGATTAATATATGGGATTCTGATATAAAACAAAATTCCAAACAGGGCCTCCTCCTAACATTGGGCAGAGTTCAAGGGTTGCCTGATGGCCTCCTTGCCATTAGAAGACAGGCAGCACCAGAGCTAAATGGCATTAACTTAAAGTGGCACCCAACTCCATCACCCTGGGTGACCTTCCCAGCAATCTCTGGAGACAAGAGACCATGTTGAAGGACAGCAGAAGTCAATTCCCTGGGTGTTGAACTATCTTCCCCAGCATCACTTTCTGGACATGTCCTAACAGGAAGGACCCACAACCACAACAGAACAGGTCCCCCAGGGGTATATCTGTAATTTTTCACTAACATGCTTTTCTCCAGCCTCTCCTCTGCACATGGACCCAAGAAAAAGTTTATGATCCCAAGAGGAGAAGTTGCTTCTCACTGCAATTATGACCACCTGGAACTTTGAGATCTGTGATGCTATATCTCCAGTTTTTGATTTTGATGTAGACATCAGTTTGAAGCCACATGCAAGGGATCTTGTATCAGAAAAGGATAAATTCCTTGGGTCAAGCTCTCTGGGAAAAAGATTTGGGACAAGTAGGGGTTCTGCTCTTGATTGTACCTTTCTCTCCTTTCCAGATGAAACTGAGTGGTTCTCTGTTTATATCAGGAAAGCCACTGGAACTTCTGAGAGTCTCTGAATTTTTCCAACTGTTCCTGTTCTTTGTGTTAGAAACAGGAAGCGGATTGATTCACTCCATGAATTATGGACCTCCTGCTTCTGCTTCTGATGCTGCTGGTGCCCCAGCCGGTCTCTGGGAAGCTTAGAATGAAGTGCCCACTGAGTTTGGAGCACCAGGATGAAAAAGGACCATGGAGCTTTTACAGGCCAGGAGACCATCTCATCAGTATAGTCACAACTGCAAAAGAAATAGTTCATATAAAGTTGCCTTTCAACATGGCTCCTCTTATTCAGTCTCCTTCGTAAGTCATTCAGAGTGATGGACTTGCATTCCTTCCATTTGCAATTCTAACACTCTCCTTCTTTTCTTCTTATTTCACTTACTTTTACACCGCAGAACCTGTCTAATGTCCTAAATGGTTTTGATTTCCAGGGCTTCCCTCTTTGACTTATTTTGTGGAAGAAACAGTAATCCAAAGATGGGGTTGAAAAAAACCTGAAAGAAATCCAGATTATTTTCCTTTGTCAGTTCAATCTTGAGTTCATCACTTGAACATTGAACTTTGTTTAAGTAGTGATTGAAACAGTTGGAGTTGCCTCTCCTCATCCCATTTCCATGTTTGTATAATTGATCATTGGTTTTGGATCAATGTTGGCCTAAGGGTCACTAGGCTTGTGGAGACAAAGAGGATTTGTTGTTGCTGTTGACTATAATAATGTGAACATTCTTTTTACAATAGAACTACTTATGGTTTTAGAACTGCCCTACAATTAATTTTCGCCATTCAAGAGGTCAAGAAGAATCCCCAGTTCCTGCACAATCTCACACTTGGCTACAACATCCATGACAATTATTTGAGCCCTTTACACACTTCAGATGCCTTGCTGGACATGCTCTCCACTGGAGAAGCCAATGTCCCCAACTACAGCTGTGGAAGGAAGGAGAACCTCCTGGCTCTTTTTGATTTAGCTAGAAGAGACATCTCCATCCAGATGTCAACATTAGCAGACATCTACAAAGTCCCACAGGTTTGTGTGCGTTATTCTCTATCTGGTAAAGTAAGTGGAGGGTGGTGGGGGATGAGCAACAGATGCAACCATATCTTCTCCATGGAATTCAACAGCTGTTTTTCAGAATATTCTACCGAATATTCAACTATTGAAAAAATATCCAGGTTTTGAGGTCTTTCATTAACATTTTCATTTTCACATATCAGTAATAACTGCTTTATCCAATTGGAGTCAACTTGGCAATAGCTTACTGTCATAGTAATTGACTGATTATTAATAAATCAAATTCAAAAGTTATGGCCTTTGGAAAACACCATCATAGCCATCATAGCCGATGCCATAGATCAAGTAACGCCTTTCCTTACCTGGGTTAGTTTTCTCTGAGACTGAATCTTGGATCCCTCATCATCAAAGGAGCCCATTTAGAGCATGGACAAAAGTGAATCTAGTGCTAAAAATTAAAAAAATCATAGCTTCCCAGCTTCCTTATCCCGAATTATTAAAGAATATAAGGCCAGGGTAACCCATGTATTCTTATATGAAGCTGATGTTTGGCATTTAATAAATGCCACTACCGGAAAAACCCAGTCACAGGATCTGAGGAGTTTCTTTGGGGTGGATAAAAGGACTTCAGCTGCTGCCCTCGGAGATGAATTGCGAATTTACATAATTTCTCCTTTGTATAAAAATTTAGGGTATAAAATTATTGGTTTAAAATTAAAGCTATTGAAACCACCAGACTCCCAAAATTGTGTCTGTTAAAACATAAAATTTCGATTAAAGACTTCTTGGATTGTACAACTGACAATTTGTTTTAGGAATTGTGGTCTCCTTGTCTCTTGTACAACTGGAGAAGAAGCTAAAAAGATTGTTCCACAAGGAATCTGGGCTATAGAAGCAGAGAAAGATGGTTCAGTCCTCAAGAAGAATATATTAATATGGTCTTTTATTAAATCAAAAAACTTTATTTGACATCTGCAAATTTGAATATAATTGCAATAAATTGTAGGAGTGATACAGAAATTTGCATTGCATTTTTTATTGTTTTTTTTTTTACTTAATTTGTTTTTGCTTTCCATTTTTATATAAAGTCCTATATTTAAAAAAAAGACTAAGGAACAAACTATTCTAAAATGTTCATCAGAACAAAGTTGGATTTGTCAATAACTAATGTTTTGGAGGTGATCTCACCCACATTATAACACAGCATTCTTCGTTGCTTTTTCAGATTTGTACCAAAACAGTTTCAGAGGCCTCAAGTGATAAAAATCATTTCCCTTTTTTCCACCAGATGATCCCCAAACAAGGGTTCCACTATCCAGCGATTGTCCAACTGCTGCTCCATTTCAGATGGACCTTCATTGGTCTCTTTGCTTCAGACACAGAGAATGGAGAGAATTTCATGAGAACTTTTACTCCTTTGCTTGTCAGGAATGGAATTTGTGTTGTTATATCACAACGATTCTCAAAAACTGGACATACAGCACCCCTGAGGGATGCCCTCTCTAAGTGGAGACAAGTCAATGTCTTTGTTCACTTCATAGAAGGTGTTTCCATTGGGACAGAATTCTTCCTTTCCATAAATCACTTGAAAATTTGCCAGGACCCATTGAAGGGAAAGTCTGGATCCTCACAAATTTTGCAGGTTATAATATAAAAAAAACCGGACTTCTCGAATACATCCATAGTATTTTGAAATTTCTGTTTTTGGCAAAAGAAAGGCCCAAAGATGATGCCTTTGAACCCCATTTCTTTGTGGAAAGTCAGTTTCAATATCAGTATTTCCGCTGTTCTCTTTCAAAGCATGTCTTTTCTGTCAAAGGCCAGAGAAGATGCACCCAAATAGCCCCACTGGAGACCCAGGAGAAAAGGAACAGGATCCAGATTAGAAATGACCCCTATTATTACAGTATCATGAAGACTCTGGCCCACACATTGCATGCTGCCTATTCCTCCAGATCAAGAAGGAGAAGGAAGGAGGGAGAAAAGATCTTGGGGACTCCAAGGCTGCAGCCGTGGCAGGTATGGGGTCCTGATATGGATCCATTAATCTAGATCTTTAGGAGAAGGAATCCAGAGGAGAAGGAGGGGAACCATCTTAACCTACTTTTGCTGCAAAAGGTCAACAGGTGTGGACCATCTAATTGCTCCTGTCTGACACTCCGGAATAACCGTGAGCAGATCTTAAGTTTCTGTCTAACCTCTTTTGGCTATTGGAAGAGTGTTATATCCTCCTTTGTCTGACTGAGAGATTTTGTAAGTTGGAGAAGCTGCTCTCATAATCTTCTCCTTGTCTTTTCTCAAGACCCACTTTCAGTTTGCAGTCAAGTACGATTCTGAGGTCATTTCATAAACATGTATTTATTTATTTAGAAATAACTCAAGGTGGCAAATGTATCCAACACAGCTTCCTCCTTCAACCAATCAATTTTTCTTACAGTCACAATCCCGCATTGCAAATAGAAGCAATAATAATAATAATAATAATAATAATAATAATAATAATAATAATAATAATAATAATAATAATAATAATAATAATAATAATAATAATAATAATAATAATAATAATAATAATAATTTGCCATTAGTCAATTGCAAAAGGCGGCCTTACTAGGAACTGCTTCTATCCTGCGACGATATCTGTAATACCATCAAACATCCACATCTACCTATCCCAGGTCCTTGGTAAGGACTCGATAGGTAGACAAAAATGCCAAATTCAGTCTGAACATCTGGCTGACTGTGCGATGATTAACAACAACAACAACAACAACAACAACAACAACAACAACAACAACAACAATAATAATAATAATAATAATAATAATAATAATAATAATAATAATAATAATAATAATAATAATAATATAAAAATGAAAGACAATCAATGGGCAGTTAGAGTCTGCCTAAATTTGCATACAGCATAACAGAATTTGGCCCCATTCAGAGAATCTACTTCATATTGATCTGATAACTGTAATTGCACATAAAAGAGGTCCGTATTTCCTGGATATTTTATTAGGAGAGGTCTTCTTATAAAGTGAATCCATGAGTCCTTATAGAAGATGCAGCATAGCAGGACCTGAGCTGCAGTTTCAGTGGCCCCTTGTCCACAGGGACCCGGTCTCAGCTCATACGCTATTTCTTTGTATCGGCCCTTCTAAAATGGCTGTGGGAATTGCGTTGCAGCACGCTAAGCTTAGTGCCCTTTGGAATTTTGGGCATGGTTATTCGATATAAACATCTCGCTGCTTTTAAAGGGGGAGTTTGACTGCTCAAATAAACATTCCTGGGAAGAGCACCTGGATTTTGTTGGATTTCCAGATCTTTGATCCCTTGTTTGAGTTCACTAAGTGAACTAACTCCTATCCCATCGTGAAAAGCCCTTCCCTGGAGAAGCCAAGAGTTTTTGTAAGATGGCCTTGAACTATCTTGATTCAAAATTTTCTTCTGTCAGGAGAGAACTCAAACCTGTAGGGGAAAAGAGTAGTTTTATCCAAAGTGCAAATAGATAAATTTCTGCACCTCTCTCGATTTTGGCTAGTTCGGCCTCCCTCCTCAGTGCTAAATTTGGGACGCAAGGTGCTACCTGAAATATGGCTCCTAGGAATTTGGATTGCACCCTTTCCAGAGGAGTAAAAGAGGAGTAAGGTCCCAGGCTGAGCACCAAGGAGTAGTTGTGCTCATTTCCCCCACAACAACAACCCTGTGAGTGACCAGCCCCAAATCACCCAGCTGGCTTCCATGACCAACGTGGGACTTGAACTCACAGCCTCTTGCTTTTTAGCCCTGTGCCTTAACCACTAGACCAAACTGTCTCCCTTATATTCTTATCAAGCTTGGCATGTTCCTTCATGCAATGCGTCATTAACATTATTTTAGGAGATACTATAGTTTATCAAGTCTTAAAAGTCAGATATTTTTCTACTGCTTTTTACTCATGCACTGTGAGGAAATCAAAAATATTTTTTCTGGAAACGTGGTAATGTTTAAATCAGATCAAATTATATTTACCTGAAAATTCTTATAAATCTTTCATCAAATCTTCCATCACAGAGAGTTATCATAATAATAATAACTTTATTACGGTCATAGACCAGCAATAGACATCACTTTTTACAATATATTAAGAAAAAAAAAATAGTACTGACATTAATAATAAATAATACCATCCCTGTTAAAAAAAATACATGTTCTCAAAATGTTAGGGTCACTCCCTAGTTTACGTGAGTGGAAAGCCGATAAATGTGTGAGTAAATGTAATGTTCCAAAAATTATTAGAGATATCTCCAAAAAATTGGCACAAGTTGACGGCTATAAATCTGTAACCAATTTTTTTCTTGTGGACATTGCTGCAACACAGTATTTTGCCACTGCATGCGTGATAGAAGGGTTTAAGTCCTGGAGGAGAAAGCCTACATAAAAATTGTCTGCCCTCCCTGGCAATCTCTCTAATAAGGGAAGAATATATGCTGACCTATAAACTCGGTATAACTCACAGTACAATAAAACATGTGAGATGTCTTCGACTTCTCCTTTACCACGTATACATACCCGTTCTGCTATTGGTGTTCTCTTATACCTGCCCTGGAGGAGTGCTGAGGGAAGAATGTTAAATCTGGCTCTGAAGAAAGCTATTCTTTGTTTTGGGAAGGTCAGATCATTCAGATATCTTGCCGGTTCCCACACTCAGAAAGGCCCCTCCCTAACTTTTCAGGGTAAGAAAAGAATTGGTGGGAGATTTGTACTTTCAGACTTACTAAATTCTGTTAATGTAGCATTAAACTAAAGTAGGATTAGCACATCTGGTTGTGTTTCCCCATCTGGATTACCAGGGAGAAGATTAGCCTGGCAACTTTGTTCTTGACAAATCCAGGCTTTCTGGGAATCAACTTGATGGTTGCAAAGACTTTAAAAATAATCTCTTTTTTCTGTTCTTCAATTTATTTATCACCTGTTCTAGAATGTTACCAATACTAGACCAATTGTATCTTGTTATATTTTCTCAATAGATACAGAATTTTGTCAGTATATGGTTGACTATTTTTAATCTTTTTTGTTCACTTATGAAGATAGTGGCAATATTTGTTCTCCTAATTAAGCATATATGCTAGTTAGAGAACTGTAGAAGAAAGATTCAAATTTGGGATAAGAAATGAAGTTTTGTGCTTTTGAAATTCATGGATGATTCAATACCAGTTTCATCCCTTTCTGGAGAAGAATGAGTTTTGGAATATTTCTCAGAGGAAACTGTACTTGGACCAAAATGGAGAGTTAGCAGCAGATCTGGGCATCAAAACCTTCTTGGTTCTCCCCAAGGAAGATCCCAGGGTAGAGATTCTGGGGATGTTTGAAAGACAGAGACTTATTATCATTCAAGAGGTTCTTTCACAGCTAAAGTTGCTCAACAAGGTGGGTGAAATTTTGGTGTCTTTTTTCTCTTTTTCAAAGTCTGTGGATCCATTTCAAATGGGCTAAGCCTAGTCCCCAAGGTGGTTGACCTTCACTGAGAACTGAATCTGAGGAGTAGAAACCTGATCATCTTCTTAGACTGCTTGGGAAGCTTCAATATTATTCCATTTTATGAACCAGCTAGAGTTTAGTATCTCCATCAAACTGGTGAGAAACCCACAAGGGCTGGGGAATGTGTTGCTAATAGCTTCGGGTTTGTTCGTTCCTTGTATGCAAATAGCAAAGAAGAAAGCAATTCTGTTGATAAATCCATGAATTCAGGTTTGGACTGACTCAGATGAAATTGACTCAGGCTTGGATGGATGTCCTTTGGGAAATAAGCTTCATCTTGTCCTCCTTGGGGAAAACTGTTCCCTGAAAGGGCAGGTTCTGCTCCTGGCTTGTAAGAGGGTCTTCAGCTGAAAACCCCCAGAATGCCATTGTCAGCCCCCTTAAGTCTCATGGGGAGAAAAAAGGAGTCTCCAAATTTAACTAATAATAAATTTGGGCCTTTCTTTCCATGCCTGTTGGTGACCCCTAATTTTAGCTCTTCAACAGAAAGGCTGTTGGATGCTTAGCCTGGAGCTTTGAAATGTCCCTTTATGACACAGGATTCATACTTATGTATGTCCCACGTGTTTCAGCAAAATATTCATGTCATTCGAGGGACACATTTTCATGACCTTAACTCCACCTCATCCCACTCCAGTTGTAGAAACTAGGCAGTCAATGTTAGTCTTAGACCATCGGCATGGCAGCCATATAAATTGAAGAAATAAATGTGCAAATCAAGAAAGATCATTTCCTTTAAACTTGACAGCCCTAATTTTATGTGTTAACTAGGAGATGATTTTGGACTATTTTCAAAGGGAAGCAGCTTTGCAGTTTTTATATAGTCCAAAATAATTCTTTTCTGGATCATATTGGTCAGAAATTTCCTTTCTTCATCACACCTTTATTCTCTTTTAATCAAACATATAGAATAAAGGTTATTAAATCTTTTATACTAAAGTTTATTTTCAAATTTAATACAAATAAATCATCTTATTTTAAAATCATGGCTGTATGAAGAATGGAGAAATGTGTGTTAATAGGGCTAATCATGCCTAAGAGCATGAGGAGGAACCGACTGGTTGCCACTGAATGCTTAAATCTTTTCTGAATTCCATCCTTCCAGCCTTTGTTAAGCAGGAAAATCCTTTATTACAACGCTAAATGCCAGAAGCAAAAGGGAGGAACTAAACAAAGAATTTGCCACTAGTTACAACTTCTATATCTGTTTGGGATGAGTCAGAGATTTCATATTTACCTAAGTGAATCCCAGAGTCTACTTATCTAATGTCCATTTCTACCCCCATTTTCCATGCATGCATGCATTTTCCTAACACATTTTCTTTTGCATCCCTATTTTTTTCTGCTTAGTCCCTGCCTCAGTCCAAATGTGTGGAAAGTTGTCATCATGGATTTGTCAAGAGGGCTCGAGAAGGAGAGCCAGTTTGCTGCTATGACTGCATTCCTTGTCCGGAGGGGACCATCTCCACTCAGGAAGGTGGGTGACACTGAAGAAAAGGGAGGGCCTTGTGGAACTGGATCCATCCAGAATATTTTGAGGAAAGTACATGTGGATGTGGCAGATTGGGCAAGCTTTACTACTGCCAGAGAAAATATCTCTACTGCTTTTAAGTTTGGATGTGGTTTTAAGTGTCCAAGTTCACCTTTCTAGAAAATTCTGAGTTGTTTGAAACTTGAAAAAGTATCTTAGGTGTACCTCCGAGAAGGATTATTGCAATGCACTCTATGTGAGCTTTCCCTTTTTTGGATCACTGAGAAGATCTTGTCCACAAAGACAAGTTGGAGCAATTATGGGTGCACCTCATTATGCTTTTATTAGAACTGCTGTAGTAGGCATTCCAGATTATTTACAGGACAAGCTTTCTCTGCCAGACAAGTAGATCTCACAAGATAGGCATCCTCTTGGTTCAGTATATTAAGAAATGCCATCTGGAAAGATCCAGGAAGTGTGCCTAGAAAGATTAACTGATTCGTTATTTACCTCTAATAATCAGGTTACTATGAAAATTGTATGAAGATCAGATACTATGAAGATTCTGCACATTACACAGGAAATCATTCAGGCCTAGGACTTCCACCAGTCTCATATATCAGGTTTATATTGTTTAGAAAATGATTTTCTTATTTTCTTTCTGTGGGGACATTAAGAAATGCATCTTGGAAAATGCACCTGGTATCAGCTGTTGTCCCAAGAAGATATTTTCTGAAATGAAAGGACAGAATGTTAAAGAAATATTGCCTTTTCTCTTTCTCAGATATGGAAAAATGCACCAAGTGTCCAGATGATAAATATTCAACTGAGGACAGAGTCCAATGTATCCCCAAAGTTATAACCTTCCTGTCTTTTGAAGAACTTCTGGGCATCATTCTGGTGTCTTCTTCTCTACTCTTCTTCCTAAAAACAGGCCTTGTTTTAATCATCTTCATTAAATACCGAGAAACTCCCATTGTCAAAGCCAACAACCGGGACCTCTCTTATATCCTCCTGGTCTCCCTCCTGCTTTGCTTCTTGTCTCCTTTTCTCTTCATTGGTCAACCAAGGAAAGCCACCTGCCTTCTCCGACAAACGGTTTTCAGCATCATCTTCTCAGTTGCTGTTTCTTCTCTCCTGGCCAAAACCATCATGGTGGTGCCGGCCTTCCTGGCTACAAAACCAGGAAACCAAGTAAAGAGATGGTTGGGAAAGAGCTTAGCCAACTCCATCATCCTTTCCTGTTCTGGTGCTCAAATTATCATCTGCTTCATCTGGTTGGGAGTTTCTCCCTTTTTTCCTGACTCTGACCTCCACTCCCAGCCTAGAGAGATCATCCTGCAATGCAACGAAGGGGCTGTTGTCATGTTCTACATCACCCTCAGCTACATGGGATTCTTGGCTGCCATCTGCTTCACGGTGGCTTTCCTGGCCAGGAATCTGCCTGGGGCCTTCAACGAAGCCAAGCTGATCACCTTCAGCATGCTGGTCTTCTGCAGTGTCTGGGTGACTTTTGTGCCCACCTACCTGAGCACCAAAGGGAAATACATGGTGGCTGTGCAGATCTTCTCCATCCTGGCCTCCAGTGCTGGGCTGCTGGGCTGCATCTTCATCCCCAAGTGCTACATTATCCTTTTCAGGCCAGACCTGAACACAAAAGAACAGCTTATAGCCAGAAGAAATGTGGAAATATGAGACAGATGAATTTCAGCTCCAAGCTAGTCTCCTCTCTGTGACAGCCCCTCAAATATTGGAAGACTGTTATCATGTCTCCCCTGATCCTTCTCTTCACTAGACGAGCCATGCCCAGTTCCTGTAACCGTTCTTCATATGTTTTAGACTCCAGTCCCCTAATCATCTTTGTTGTTCTTCTCTGAGATAGCCTGAACCCAGAGCCACCAACGACCTGGTAAGCCAGGCATGGAGAGTAGAACCTGAGATAGGGGCTATCATCTGTTCCTCACCATAAGGAGGAACCTGTCCATTCCTTCAGTCCCCCCCACTCAGCCCCTCCCCAGTTCTCCCTTCTAGGCAAAGGTGGACATATGAGGGAGCCTCATATAATAATAATAATAATAATAATAATAATAATAATAATAATAATAATAATAATAATAATAATAATAATAATAATAATAATAATAATAATAATAATAATAATAATAATAATAATAATAATAATAATAATAATAATAATAATAATAATAATAATAATAATAAAGTTGGAAGGGACATCAAGTCCAACCCCCTGCTCAGGCAGGTAACCCTATACCATTTCGGACAAATGGCTGTCCAGTCTCTTCTTAAAAGCTTCCAGTGTTGGAGCATTCACTGCTTCTGGAGGCAGGTTGTTCCACTGGTTAATTGTTCTAACTGTCAGGAAGTTTCTCCTTAGTTCTAGGTTGCTTCTTGCTTCTCTCCTTGATTAGTTTCCATCCGTTGCTTCTTGTCCTGCCCTCAGGCTCTTTGGAAAACAGCTTGACTCCCTCTTCTTTGTGGCAGCCCCTGAGATATTGGAACACTGCTATCATGTCCCCCCTCATCATTAAACTAGACATACCCAATTCCTGCAACAGTTCCTTATATGTTTTAGCCTCCAGTCCTCTAATCATCTTTGTTGCTCTTCCCTGTACTCTTTCTAGAGTCTCAACATCTTTTTTACATCGTGGTGACCAAAACTGAATGCAGTATTCCAAGTGTGGCCTTACCAAGGCATTGTAAAGTGGTATTAATACTTCACGTGATCTTGATTCTATCCCTCTGTTAATGCAGCCTAGCACTGTGTTGGCTTTTTTGGCAGCTGCAGCACACTGCTGGCTCATATTTAAATGATTGTCCACTAGGACCCCGAGATCCCTCTCACAGTTACTACTATTGAGCAAGGTACCCCCTATACTATACCTATACATTTGGTTTTTCTTGCCTAAATGTAGAACCTTACTTTTTTCACCATTGAATTTCATTTTGTTAGATAGCGCCCAGTGTTCAAGTCTGTCCAGATCCTCCTGTATCCTAAGCCTGTCTTCTGGAGTGTTGGCTATTCCTGCCAGCTTGGTGTCGTCTGCAAATTTGATGATTTCCCCATCTATCCCCTCGTCCAAATTGTTGATGAAGATGTTGAAGAGCACTGGGCCCAGAACAGAGCCCTGGGGCACCCCACTACACACTTCCCTCCATGTAGATGCAGTTCGATTGAGGACCACACACTGAGTATGGCCGGCATTCCTCTGGTCCACTAATTTTGTCACTTGGTCAAAGAATGCAATAAGATTTGTCTGGCATGAACTGTTTTTGACAAACCCGTGTTGGCTTTTAGTAATGACTTTGTTTGCCTGTAGGTGTTCGCTGATTTGTTGTTTGATTATCTTTTCCAGAATCTTCCCAGGTATTGAAGTCAGGCTGATAGGTCTGTAATTTCCTGGATCCGTTTCCCCCCCCCTTTTTTTTTCCTTTTTCTTGCCACTTTCACCCACTAATGGACCAATCGTTTCCTTCACTTTTTTCTTGTTTTTTATATGTTGAAAGAAGCTTTTTTTGTTATTTTTGACTTTGGTCGCAAGCCTTAGTTCATTTTGAGCCTTAGCTTTCCTCACTTCATCTTTGGAGGCTCGGGCTATTTGCTGATATTCTGACTTAGTTATGTGTCCCTCTTTCCACTTTTTATACTTGTCCTTTTTATCTTTCAATTTATCAGAGAGTTCTTTATGCAGCCATGCTGGTTTCTTTTGGGAGCTGTTATTTTTCCTCTTTGTTGGTATTGTGCTAGACTGGGCTTTTATTATCTCACTTTTCAAAATTTCCCAAGCTTCTTGAGTTGTTTTCCCCTGGAGGATTCTCATCCATGGAATCCTTCCCAACCCCTCTCTAAGTTTATTGAAATTAGCTCTCTTGAAGTCCAAGACTCTAGTTTGACTGTGTTCTGTTGCTTGTGCTTCCATAATGTTGAATTCCAATATTGCATGATCACTTCCTCCCAAGGTTCCTATGGCTTCAACACCTTCCATCATTTCATCTCTGTTAGTGAGAATTAGATCCAAAATGGCTAATCCCCTAGTACCCTTCTCTACTTTTGGGGAGACAAAGTTGTCTGCTAGGTTTGTCAGGAATCTGTTTGATCTTCCACTTGGTGCAGAGTTTGTCTCCCAGTTGATGTCAGGGTAGTTAAAGTCCCCCATTACTATTGTGATGTGCTTCCTACATACCTTAGTTAGCTGACTAGCAAAAAGTTCATCTATTTCCTCTGTTTTGTTGGTTGGGTGGCCTATAGTGTACACCTATGGCAATGTCATTTCCCCCCCTTTTATATTGACCGAAACATTCAGACAGTTTTTCTCATTGTTTTGCTTATTTCTGTAGTGTGTAGTTATATTCTTAATGAAGAGTGGCAGAGGGACACAATACCTACGTCATACTTTAAAATCACAAATAGCCCGAGCCTGCAAAGATGAAGTGAGGAAAGCTAAGGCTCAAAATGAACTAAGGCTTGCGACCAAAGTCAAAAATAACAAAAAAAAAACTTCTTTCAACATGTAAAAAAAGTGAAGGAAATGATTGGTCCATTAGTGGGTGAAAGTGGCAAGAAGGTGACAAGCAACAGGGAGAAAGCAGAACTATTTAACTCGTTTTTTGCA